>CM017191.1:25024704-25624704 GCA_004837865.1 Musa balbisiana
TCCATTGTTGATGATGCAATAAGTAATTACTTTGAACTTTTTAAAAAAATGCATCTCCAACTAACATAAATATAAATCCTGAAGTGGACTTCCTACTATCGAGGTAATTTGTAAATAAATATCTGAATATTTCATTACTTCAAGTTGATTTGATTTTCTATATATGAGTACGTAGTCTTCCATTCTTTGTAAATATCTTATTACTTTTTTTTAACTAACTGTCCAATATTTCATTCCTAGATTTCTCTAGTATCTAGTCAACATTCCAACTGCAAAATTAATATATAGTCTCATATAGGTTTGAGTGTATAATATACTTATAAATATGCATGTATAAGAAATATCATTCATTTGATTCCTTTCTAAGTCATTCTTGAGACATTGGCTTTGATCGGATCTTTCATATATGGTAATAGGTGTATCATTAGTTGAACAAAATTGCATATTGAATATTTCCAAGACTTAGTCAATATATCATTTTTGAGATAGTCCTAACAATCCTTGAGATTTATCATTAAATATCTCAATACAAATAATATAAACTATCTCATTTATATCAACTATCTTAAAATTCATAGTGATAAATATCTTAGTTTCGTATAATAAACTAATATCACTGTTGGTAAGCAAAATATCATCCACATATAAAATCAATATAATAAACTTGCTTATATTAATATTCAAATATATTCATTGATTAACACTATTTTCTTTATATCCGAATGAAGTAATGATATCATGAAGCTTTATATACTATTGTTTGAAAGTTTGTTTTAGACTATAAATAAATTTCTTAAGTTTGCAAGCTTAACTTTTCTTTTCTTTTTATATGAAGCTTTCAGGTTATTCCATGTATATTCATCTAGATCTCCATTTAGAAATATTATTTTTATATCCATCTGATGTAATTCAAGATTATAAGGAGCTACTAATGTCACGATGATATTCAACAAATCTATTTTAGAAATTGAAGAAAAGATATCATTATAGTCGATGTTTTCTTTTTGAGAAAAACTTTTAATTATAAGTATGGATTTATATCATTCGATATTGCCTCTTAAGTCATGTTTTGTTTTAAAGATCCATTTGCAATCGACTCTTTTATAATTATTGGATAATTCAACAAATTCCCAAATACTATTTTGGTCCATCGATTTTAATTCTTTTTTTATCATATTGAGTCACTTTTTAGAATTGCTACTTTCGTATGAAAACGATAAGATGTCTTTTTTGATTCTTATGTCATAACTTAATTCTTATAAATATACCACATAGTTATATGAAATGATAGGTTTCCTTTTCTTTTGAGATTTTTTTAGAACCATCAGTTGTGGTTGTCTAATAAGTTTATTAGTAGTGGCATCAACAACATGTAGAAGCTTATCAATGTTATCTTGTTGTTCATCCTCATTAATTTTTTTAGTGATTTGAGGAATAACAACATCTCAAATAGGAAATAATAAAGAAGTATCAATATATATCTCGTCTATATCAAAATTAATCCTTTAAGTTTTTATACTCTCATTATTTTTGTTATTATCTAGGAATCTTGTATTATCATATTCTACTATTATCATACTATAATTATGGTAATAAGATCTATATCTCTTGAATTTTTTTTAGAACCAATAAAATATCTAAAAATAATTCTTAGATCTAATTTCTTTTTATATAGATTGAAGGCTCTGATCTCTTAAAGACAATCTCAAATATATAGAGCCCTTTAACTGAGTTTCTTACTAGTTCATAATTTAAATGGAGTTAATAGAATCGACTTACAAGAAATTCTATTCAAGATATATATAGTTGTTTCATTTTGGATATTCTTACAGTTTATAATTGTATACCCAAATATTATAACACTAATTTACAAGGATGATATTAGCCCTCCATAAATAATTTTGAGTGAACATTAGATATATTTATATTTCACCCAAAGGTAAAGTATGAATAATATTAATGATTCATAATATTTTAGAAACACAAAGCCTTAATATTATTTTATATTTTATAGTAGTACTTCCTTCTATACATTCTCATGCTTTTAATATCCATACATTCTCTAGTTTAAATTATTCAGAATAGTTAAAAAATATGCAATTTTCACTATGTATATTAGATCTTGACATAGTATTATTTATTGAATAGCCCACAAACTTCATTGATGAAAGTAGTATAGAATAAATTAATAAAATAAATACTTGAGAAAGATCTAATAGACTTAGTTTAATGTTTATAAGAATGATAATTATAAATATTATAAAGACTTTATTATTATCTAAAATGAGAGCACAAGAATATTTGAGGGTTATAGAAGATATATTTAAATCTGTTGATAAATTATTGGTCGACACATTAATAAATGAACTAACTATGACTCAGTATGATGACACTCGAGGGATTTAGGATTATATTCTCAATATGACAGACAATGTTATAAATATTCTCATTAGGCATGAATATGGATGAATCTTTCCTCATGTAGTTCATTCTTAATTCTCTTCCTCCTCAATTTGACCTATTTAAGATTTACTACAACACCAATAAGGATAAATGAGACTTAAAAAAGTTGACTAGTATGTATATTTAGAATGAATTAAGATTAAGGAAAGAAAGAAACGTCATCCACCAAATAAATTTGTGGGTGTAGAAATGCAAAGCAAACTAATAAAAAGAAAGTTTTCACAATAAATACTTCTTTTATGGTAGGAAAAGATATGTGACAAAAAGACTACATTAAACCGTAATACTTTATTCAAAAAATAAAAATAAACTCAACCTTTGTATGCTTCGAATCAAAATCAAACAAATATGAAAGATTCGTCATTATGAGGAATTATCTCAAAGCGAAAGTGATAACAGTGGGAACATATTGTCTACGCTTAGAGACATGTCATTTGATAGATTTTATAGATAGATGGTATGTTTCTATTATTTTTAAAATTTAGTCTTTTTATCTAGAATTGATGAGTTAGGATATTATCTTTCTTTTGATAATGATAAACTCAGTATATTTTATAATTCAATAAAAAGTTAGTTCTAAAATTCTATATAATGGTTTATATGAAATTAATTTGAATCTTGAGTTTATAAAAACATAAGTGACCTTGTAATCAAATGTTAGATTGAAATTTAGTCTCAATGATGAAAAATCTTCTATATTGTAGTATAGATATTTGGGGCATATCTCAAAAGAAAAATTTGAAAGATTAGTAAAAAATAATATTTTGAAAGATTTATACTCATATTATATTACAAGAAAGCAAACTAAGCATACTACGAAAAATAGCACAAGAAGTAAAAAACTTCTTGAGATTATTCATACTAATTGCTAATCATATGTGTCTTGAAAGCTAATCACGTGAGTGATGACACATATTATATTATATTACAATACTAATTGCTGTATATATTATATTACAAGAAAGCAAACTAAGCATACTACAAAAAATAGCACAAGAAGTAAAAAACTTCTTGAGATTATTCATACTAATTGCTAATCATATGTGTCTTGAAAGCTAATCACGTGAGTGATGACACGTATTACATGATACATACTCTTTTTATTTATTATATATTTGATATATTTTTTATTTTATATTGCCTATTAGATATATTATGATGTCCATGGATCTGTGCAATAGGAATCGAATCATGATGAGATCACGATAATGAGACCGATTCACCTTTAAACACATACCCTAAATAATCCCGGTCATAGGTTACTCGAGATGGACATCGAGATAACTGGATAGACTGGTGTGCTATACATTCATCCATATGATGGAGGCGATTAGTCTCATAGTTGCTTGTATGGGGACACTAGGGATATAATGCATGTGCTTATTGAAGATTAAGTTTATAATCGATCCACTCATGGAATGTTGGATGATTGATGATACATCATTGTCAGACACCAATTTCGTCATTCCAATGGTATATATGACGCTTAGACTTGAGACACCAAGGATGTCCTATATGAGTATTTCACTCTTTGATACTAGATTTGTAGGCCTGAAAATTTCAAATCTAGTACAATCAGATATTGGGAGTGGTAGCCAATTTTACAAGAGCAATTGAGTATTGATAGAGGATCATCCTCTCTCGGTGTCATGAGAGAAATATCTCATGTATTCTTGCTCAAGTAAATTCTTAACTAGGGTCATTTAGATTTAGAGAGAAAGAGTGATCCGGGAGAATCCGATTAGAGCAAGACTCGAGTAGAAACCATATAAACTTGATAGCACCATACTCAAAATACGGTCTCTGAGATATTAGATGGATGATAGATTATAGATACATGATAATTGAGGACAGACATGTCCAATGGATTGTATTCTCCTTTATCATTTGGGGACTATGGCGTAGTAGCTTAGTATATCCGTAGTCGATGAGTCGAGTGAATTATTATGGAGATATTAATTCGCCAAGCCAAAAGGAGTTCTGAAAATATGAGTCATGACTAGCTCAATATTAGGTCAAAAGAGTCATATATATATATATATAGTATGTGTTGCAATGAGTAGAGGTTTGGATATGAGATATCCAATGAAGCTCCTATCTTATTGGATATCCAATAAACCCATAAATTATTAGATCCTATGAATGAGATCCAATAAGAGTCAATGAGAGATTATTGAGTAGAGATCTATTAATCTAAATAGCTTCGGTAGTTGGATGGAGATCTAGTACCCAATAGGGTAGGATCCATTAGGGAAAGTTTATAAGGACATTTATAAATAGGAGAGAATCAAAGGGCTATAGGTTGGACCCCTTTTGGTTGCCACCTCCTGTCCTCCTCTCTCTCTTTCTCTCTTCTCTTTAGCTAACAACCCTTGCTTGGGGTGTATGGACAACAAGAAGGGTCGACCCCTTCTTGATTATGTGGTGCGTGTGGAAAGGAGGATTATGCAATGATTTGAGGAGCATCTTCATAGCCCCTACCATATGAATCACTGCTAGAGAGGATAATAGTTGATTTTCTTCATCCTCTCCCATAGATCTGTAGGTTTTCAAATATATACGATCCCCCTAGGTAACACATTTTTATTATATGTGTAGTTTTCGGTTTTGTGGGTTTTTGTGCATTAATCTTCTTATTTTTTGTGGAAATATGAGATTTTTATTTTTTACCCTTTCGGTGCACATGTGATGTTACCCTAGATTTCCTAACACTAATATTTATGAATCACTTTATATTTCTTATTTTAATAGAGAGAGGTATTTTATCATATTTATATATGATTTATCAAAATATAGTTGTGTTTCTAATACACAAAAAGTCGGTTGTTGACACTCTTTGAGGTATACAAATGAAGTTGAGAGACAATTAAATAGAATAGTCAAAATTGCCAAATTTGATAAAGGTAGTAAATTTTATGATAGATATAATGAGTCAAGTTAGAATTCTAGTTCTTTTGCTAGATTCTTAGAACAATGAGATATTTATGCTTATTATGCATTATCAAGTTTGCCATAGCAGAATGATACTATTAGAATGTGAAATTGTATTATTATAAATATGATTAGGAGCATGATAAGTTACTCCTCTATACCTAGGTCGATGTAGAGTAAAGCTTTAAGGATATAATTATCATATCCTATCACATAATTATTCAAAATATATTCTCTTTTAGGATTATATAAATCTCCTAATTATATGTGTTATTATGAATATTATTATTTTTAATATCATTTAAGATTAATTCTTTAATATAATTTTATAATTTATTATTTTAGGTCATTTTGATGATTATAAGACTAATATAATAATATAAAATATAGTTTAAGATATCTTATAAATGATAAAATATTTGTTTAATTTATATCCCTTAAACCTACTATCCTAGGTTACTTTGACTACTACTAGTTAAATAAAACTTAAGGATATAAGTTACAAATAATATTAATCAAATATACTTTAATTTAATTTATATAAAAATAATTTAATAATAAAATAATAATAATCATAATAATTATTAAATATTAATCAATATAAAAAAGTCATATGATAACTATAATCATAATAAAATATAAATCATGTCTTTATGTAAAAAATAAATATTATTTTATAATTTTAAACATATGCATGTGAATAACTAAACAAATACCCAAGAATAATAATTGAAATTTAATTATCATAAGAAAATTTTTTATGAATATGTCATATAAGAAAACTATAGAAGAAAACTATAATATATATTTTTTAACTCCATATGGAATCCTAAATTAGATAAATCAACTCTATTTAATTAGACAAGCCTAGAATTAGGCTAAATATTAACCTAATTATATTAGTCAAAATTAAAGTTAACCAATGTAAAAAATCAATGAAAATTTGACTTTCCCTAAATTTAATTAAAAAAAATATGATCGATCGAATCTAAATCCAATCAAACAATCAAAATACTATCAAGATCAAGTTCCATCAAAATGGTTTATAAAAATAAAATTAAATTAGTTAATTTTATAACCAAGGATATAAGTCGAAATAATATTTAATTTTTGAAGGGTAAAATTATAATTTTATTGAGATATATAGTGAAAATATATGATTTTTGAAGGATGGAACTATTAAGGGGACATAGATTGACATTAAAAAGATTTATAATGGTAAAATTATGATTTTAATGGGTGAAAACCTTTTTTCTTCGTTGTTGCTATACGAGGCATGCAATTGCCGCATTGTTTGATTGTTTATTGTGTTGGGTGCTATTGTTCTCACGCGGCCGATAGGCAACCCCTACAATCACTGTAGTGTATTGTTGCACCCACACATGACTGTTCTCACCACTCGCGTGTTCCTCATCGATGGAATACCTCTACAGCCATGCGTCGCTAACTACCGTCTGCTTAATTAACAACACCAAGACATAACTCCAAATGCCAATGTCATCTACAATCGTTCACCACCATATGTGATGCTGTGAAACAAGGACTTCCAGCAACTATCAACACCAACCATGGCCAGTGCTCAAAACTTTGCCATGGCGACTTCCACCGTGCAGAACCACCTAGCAACCATTCTTCTCTACTTCTATGTTGATTGCCATAACAACAATAGCTTTCAGTGGGAGTGACAACAATAGTAGGCTATTATTGTACGCTTTGCGGCCTTCACTACCCACGTGAGTGTAGCGACGATAATTCTTTGATCAAACACGAGAAACCTCGTATTGCCCATAAGTAAGTGAGGATGGATGAGATAGGAAAGAATGATCGATAACACAAATGAAACGTTGAAATATTGTGTAATCAAAATCAAATAATATATTTTCACAAGTAAAGATGCTAATAAATACAAGTAATTGTAAAGTAGATATGATATATTTTTATGATCTAAGGTATTTGGTTTTAAAAATGACTCTGATACTAATTCTAAGCATAAAAAACTAAAATTATGTTACTATTATATGAAAAAATTAAATGTCAAAAATAAAATCAAATAACAATAATTCAATATTAGAATTGTATACATTTTATTTGTTGAATCTAAAAGTTACAATGATGTAGATCTACAAGAAGAACTAGACTCGCTTTCTAATCTTTTTCTATTATTCACATGACCACCATGAAAGATAAGTTTAAAGAGATTGAGAATAGATCTATAATCTTAATTTTTGATATTTCATCCCTAGAAGATATCATTTTATAGACGAGAGCAAAGGGTCTAGAATGATAATTAAAAAGTCCTTTTCCATCAATGTCATCTCCTAATAAATTATATCATAAATGAACTTCTTTTTTATTGATCAATATCCATAATCAAAATCTAATTAAATATATAGCACAATATATCTAATTAAATAAAACTATGTAATCTAACATAAGATAGATCCAATGCTCAGTCTATTCCTTTGATGAGTTCATATGCGACTTACTGCAGAATTACTTCAATGCTCTTCGTAGTTGTGTATTGATGGAGGGATTACAGCTTAATGGATCATGCAATAATTTTATGCCCTCTTCTGCCTAAGTTAGTAGGTTCCTGGTTCTGATTGCTAGACAATTTGTGGGAATAATATATACTTTTTTTCATTCTCAGAAAAAAAGTTTATTAATGTTTGGTAGCTGTAGTGCTAGATTAATGTACAAGAAGAAGCTGTTCATCACACATGTTAACAAGCAGTATACCACTTGAGCATGATAAATGCATGGATGACAAAGGGAAACAAAATGTACTATGAGAAAGATGTCCACTGAAGGCAGTGGCGGTCCTCAAAAAGAGTATGGGAAGCAAGTGGTGGTCTTTTTTTATGGACCACCATGCATCTTGCCACTTGCATTTCTTTTCCCTTTAAAAAAGGTGGGGAAGAGAGAGAGAGAGAGAGAGAGAGAAAGGGCCAGAGAAAGAACTCATTGAGCCCATCATTCTCAGATGCAGCAGCAGTAGCCAATGGATTCAGTTCAGTTCACTTGGCACGCTCTCAAGCAAAAGGCCAGCACTCTGTTTGCATTAAATCCACCTCTTCTTCTCCCCTGAAACCAAGCCCACCTTACAACTCTACTCTCTCTCTCTTTATCGCTCCCTGGGGTTGTGTTGTGGCCTCACCGCCCCCTTGCTTTCTTCTCTGAACCAAATACCATACTCTCTTCCACCTCTCTCCCCATGCAAATCCTATTCAAGGAATAAGCTGTGAGCAAAACCAAGCACATACTTGCAGACAGTGGCTGATCATAATATAACCTTCATGGATTCAGTTCCTTCTTCCCCTTCTTCGTCACCGTCGTCATCCTGTGGTTCTCTGAACGCTGCCGATATCTAAGCAGGTTTCGCTGGTTGCATCCCCTACCCTCGCCCGCACCGGCCCTCGGATGCCGGAGATTGGAGAAGAAGGGAGAGGTAGAGGGGGGGTGATGTTTTCTCCGAGACCGAGGTTCTTCGTCGACGAAGGCTATGACGAGGCCCGCCACTTCTTGGACTCGTGCTTCCTCTGCAAGAGACCCCTCGCCCGGAACCGCGACATCTTCATGTACAGAGGAGACACACCATTCTGCAGCGTGGAGTGCCGGCAAGAGCAGATCGAGATGGACGAGGCCAGGGAACAGAAGTTGAAGCTTTCTTTAAAGAATTCTTCGACAAAGGAGCAGCCGAACGCATCAAAAACCAGCGCGATCACCAGCCCACCGAAGTCCCAGAAGATCCATGTCAAAGCCGGTACCGTGGTTGCCGGCTAATAGTCCTTTCAAACGATCAAACAAGTAGTAGTTAACGATCTGCACGCGACTGGAAGAAAACTCGATGAAGGAAAAAGAAGAACACCAAAAAGAAAAAAAGAAACAGAAATCTTTTCTCTTAATTTTGCATGCGCAGGACCAAGAACAAGAGTTGTGTATCATGATGATGGTTTGCTACTATGAAGTTGGCACTGTGCAGTAAATCTTTTGTTGGAGGATCTGCAGGAAGCCTTTAAATGTACTTCTTCTGTGTGTCTATGTGATGTTCTCCTTCTTGTCTTCAAACATATGAAATCAACAAATACTGTTTAATTTGCTCTCTCTCTCTCTCTCTCTCTCTCTCTCTCTCTCTCTATATATATATATATATATATATATATATATATATATATCTTGCCGTGGTTGTATATACTGAGTACTTGTTAGCATGGAGTTGTTTATAGTACGAATGAGTAGATTGAGAGACTCTGAGCTAATCGAATTTGACTCCGAAATAAACTGGAAAGAACAGCAGGATTCTCTCGTCTCTAAACTTTCTCCAATACTCTTGGTCATTCTCTTGCAGATCACTTTGTGCTTATTTGGCTGTAATTTGCAAGCATAATTGAATCCTCTCCATCTCGGAGATGTTCTTGGTTGAATCCTTGCAAAGGTGGCGCCCAAGCGTTTTCCTAAATAATTCTCTAAGGGTGAGATCTCCTCCTCCCTTATTCTCACACTGGAATCTGATTCAGTCTGGGTGATTCAAAGTGCTCTAACAAGACTCAAACCGCTGGTCTCCAGCATCGCTTTAGGGAGTTCTTGACTTCTGACAGAAACAACCATTCTAATTCTGCCTTCTCTAGCTTGGAAAACAGCTGCATCAAAATCTATCTTCATCCAATGCAATACAATGGATTATTCACCTTTTGATGCTTCCAGAATAACTTAGGATCTTCTACGGAACCTCCAAGCAGTCTGGTCTCTGGTTTTTTTTCTGCCACAATGGCCATGCAACAGTAAACATAAGAGCAGGCGGATGTTCAGATCCTTCAACACCACACACGTTCGATGGTTAATTTGACATTTGTCTATCAGTTTGAGAACTGATGGAAAAGAGGGTCGCAGCATCCACATGAAGAACATGCCTCGAGTTCTCCACTTCACAATCACTCTGGGAAATGGTGTGTGACCTACAAGTTTTCTCGTGAACAAGTTAGCATTGAATTAGGAATATCCTCAAAGAACACCAAGCAGATTCTTCAAGTGGAATTTGAAGATTCAGTAGAGATTTCCAGAAACGTTTGTCATCCATCTTATGTGGAGTGTTGCCTCCAGATTTCCAGGAAGCAAGGAATCCATTTGTAGATGACGATGAGCTCTGTGAAATGCCTGTGTTTTACCAAGTGTCAAAGAATCTGATACCTGCTGATAATTATAACCAGTAACAATTTTATTCATTTTGGTTGGCATTGAAAGTGAGAAGCTTTTCTCTCAATCCTAACATTAATAATCTTCTACTGCATATAATGCTTTTTCAGAGGAAGCTTGCAGGTATTTTAGTTCCAGCATACAGATAATTTTCTCTAAGTAAACACCATACATTATATATCTTTTAGTCACAAGAGATTGTTCATGCTTCATAAGCTTCGGAAACTGCTTAACCGAGCTTTGTGATACACATTGTGGCCCATCTAGACTCACACACACCTTCATTATTTTGTTCTTGCTCCCTCGCCAAGAATTTCTGATGGCCCTTACAAAATCTTTACATGTCTCATGATACATGTAGAATTGCTTGCCGATCTACCTTGATCGATATTTCCTTTCCAGCCCAAGAATTTTTTTCCAGATTTTGTGAAAAACCATATCAAGAACTTCCTGAGGTTGATATCCCCGTCATGAAGGCAGACTTGAATGTTTGTCGTGATGATCAATTCTGTTCACCTCTAATCTATTCCCGACCATCCTTGTTGAGCTCTTTTCCACATTTCGGCTAAATTTGATGTTGTCTTTTCCTATTCACCACGGCGAGTTGCATTTTCGTGGCCCTTTGTTTATGGATTTGCACAACATTAAACTCTGCATCATAATTTTTGATCTCTTCTTGATAATTAGACTCCACATGAGAATGTAAAAGAGTTGTCATCTCAGAAGAGATGCATAAGCAAGCTGCATCTCTATCTGGTCTCCAACATCATTATATCTGAGATAATTATGAACAGCTCAAGAGACCAATGTCTAGTTGTGGATTTCGATGATGATTTGACTTCCAATGTTGGTCAACAAGCGAAGATGATCGTAGAACTTTCAACTATGATTAACATGATCCAAAACGGATTCAAAGGTGCTGGTGGAGCTGTTTTAAGTGGAGAATCTACAGCTTGCTTTGAGACATCTGTTCTTGGAAACTCCTTTATGGATTTTAGAGTGTCTGTCATATGCTTTAAGGGTGGGTAGGTAATAAATAGGTCATCTAATTGGTTGACTAATTTTGTTAGAACATCCCTTTTTATTTTCTTTCGAGAAGGCATTTTACCTTCCGATTTGGCTTTTTTGATTCTCTGTGACGCGGACAGGATTGGCTGTTAATTTTTTTTATTTATTTATTTAGTTTCTCTTCTCTTTTGGAAGATACAAAGAAAAAAGAAAGAGGAAAACTTAATGGTGCATAGAGGAATATATTGGGGAGAAGTGATTGATAACCTCTACCCTTTTTACCCCTTTGCCAATCCATATGGGTGGAAGAATTTCTTCACAGTAAAAGTGCTAGATTTGAAGAAGCCTTTTAATATATGCTCCCCATGTTGCTTAGACCTGTGAGTGCACCACTGAGGACCAGATTGGGAAGATCTGGAAACAGAGTCCTCTTGCATTAAACATGTAGCAGTGTGGCTTCCATGGTAGCATTGGAAAAGGAAGTCTCTGCAAGCTAAAGCTCAGTTTCTGCAGCAAGTTCATTTGAATATGAAAACAACTCTTGCAGATGTTGGGAAGACAAAAGTGCCAACACACACATTTAGGGTCTGGGTTTTCACCTGGTGCTGTCTCTTCTGTTCATCAGTACACTGCTTGGCTCTAAGCTCATAGAATAGTAAACATTTGTACTACACACTGAGATCATGCACAAGTGTTTGCTGTGACAAAATAATGCACTATTGATGAATGCCTGCAGACCCACCACAATTGCTCTTTTGTACATTTACTACTTGGTTTCAAGTACAGTACTGGATGTGGCTAATTTTGTACACTTCACAATCGCAAGTGCACTTACTCTTCACAATTGATCATGTATAATAAATACATCCAATGTGTCAATAGGACTCCAAGAAATCAAGTTTAAGATGAACAGACCACAACTCTGATGCAACATCACATCACATTTGCCTTTAACCCCAACATTAGCAACCTAATGAGAGTTCATCCAAAACTAGCAACACAAATAAATAGCAAAGAGCACATTCTCATTTGATCCCTAAAGCAACCAAAATAATACAAAGGAGAGAGATGTGATCTTGTAGCCAAAATGTAATGCACAAAATATAACCAGTTTATACCTGCACAGATAACTAACTACACATTAACAAGGAAAACAATGTCTTGAAATAACAAATATACAAAGCTGAAAGAGTAGATCAACAAGTCAAAACAGTTGAAATACCTATTCAAACAAGCAAAGAAAAGTCACCAGTACATGAAGCAGTAAACAAATAGAGAACAGGAAATGTAAATACCATGTCAAAGTAATTTAACCAAAAAAAAAAAAGGATCAAAAGAGTTACTGGAAAAGTAAAAAAGAGAGAAATGTATTTTGCTAGGCTTCATTTAAACATAGAACTACAAAAAATAATCAAAGAAGGGAATTCCAAACAACCAATTTATATGGCATTGCCAGTCACCAAATCAAACATAAGTACATTCATATCATGAAGCTTATAGTGAGATTTCATCAAATAGCAGACGTATAATGTGCTCTTAATCATTTGGATCCATATCATAAGAAAAAAGTTGATCAAACATATATAGTGAATATTTACAATTCTCCCTTCATTTTTATGGTGATGACAAAACGAAAAACAAACTGGAAATCAAGAAGGGAGAGATGCAAGTAAAAATAAATTAGAATTGTGTGCACTTCCAAACTGAAAATTCCAACTAAAGTTAAAGCCTTCAACGCATTCCTACAGGAAAATAATTGAAAGATTTAGTCATTTATTCTTACAGAAATACAAGGACCATGCTGCAGATAGTCAAAGATACCGATAGAACTTCAAAGGATCTATGTCTAAAATTTGCTACTAGACAACCAAATGCAGTGAGACTCATGGATGACAAGAAGACTATCTATCTTGTTCCAAGGGGGAAGAAATTCTACAAAGAAACATAGCATGATCATCAAGAAAGCAGAAGTTAAACTACGAATCAAGATCAAAGAGGTCAATTAGATTCAGGTATAACAAGTGAGATCATGGGCTCCAGCTGCAACGAAGTACAAAGGCTTCATGAATGTAAACAAACCCTAATGGCATTTACGAACTCGAAGCAAGAAAGCATGCATGGCCACAGATAATTAATGTTGAACACTGCCTCAAGCCAGCCTCATTAGGGTTTACAAGAACTGGACTGAGCATGATAAAGTGGATGAGTCGATGAGAGATCCAAGAAACGGCAACTCTTTTCTCTGCCACTTGATCCTACGAAGTCGGTGGCCAAAGTAGGAGTAAAAGCTGACATCCTGCGCAAAAAAATGTGGTGACACCCATATGTGGTAACGTATCTCGGTGAAATTAAAGGATGAGGAATATGACATTTTGTAGGCCCAAAAAAGCTAACCTATATGTGTACACCCATATTTGATTCCTATGTGAATCGTAAGAATATTGTTATAACAAACATGTATACAACATGAAAAACATTCACAATTACAAGCAATGGTTCAAATAGATCAAGAAACATAAAACTTGATGCACAAGGACGCTATTGAGTTAGGAACTCGTGGTCGTTCGAATCCAATCCATTGAGAATCGAGGGAGAGATATGGTTCGATAATCTATAACGAATCGTAAGATTCAACACAAATCAACCTTTGAAACCTTGTTTTATAACACAGCTACAGCCAAGTCTTGTTGCTGTCACAATGGCTATAGCAGCAGCAGTAGCAGTAGCAACAAGGAAGAAAAGGAAAGGAGTAGAGGCAGCGGTAGCAACAGAGAAAGCAAAGGAGAAAAGGGAAGGAAGAAGGTTTTCGAAAATTTTTCACAATACGCCAAGAAAAATAGAATTGTCAATTAAAATTTAAAGTAATCAGCTGGTGTCAGTTAAGTCATAGAATGGTCAAACAAGCCTAACATGATTGCTAATTTTAGGTGAAACATCTAAGCAACTATAAGGGAATCAAACAGGTGGATTGAATTGGTTAAGTCAATGTGACTAGTCAGTCAACAGGCGTATTTGGGACCTGTAACTCACATAAGAAGTAATGATCAAATGAGTGGATGAGTGCAATGATAAATGAAATTAAAGTATCCATGTTTAATAAACAAATTATGGGTGATTATATACATCAGCCAATTTTGGGTTCCATATATAGCAGACAAATGAACCACATGAAACCTCCGTTACTTCTCTTGATATTTAATTCTTTCAATGCATGCATGTCAGCTTTTAGGATCTCATTTGGTCCTTGCCATCATGGTGGAGGTGTTACGAGAGTTAGTCCCCATGCATCTTACACAGCAATGATCAGATTAAACAGGTCACCAGAACAACTCTTGTGTCGACAGAAAGAAATCTGAATCTGAGTTCAGTGCCTGCCATAGAATGTCTGCTTCGAAGAACATTTAAGTATGGAGAGCTAAAAGATCCCTGTTATGCGTTTACAGAACTGTACACGTTAAGACGGGAGTCAAAAGATATCCCTGCTTGGGCTACCAAGATATTTTGAATTGCTTTGGCAGAATTGATTTACAGGACATGAGGTAGGAACGAGATGTGCCGATCCAACTTCTGGATTTCGTCGTAGCAAGCGTGCATGCATCGACGCCTCCCAAGTATGAGATGGATTGGATTGATGACAGTGATGCACGGGGAATCTCCTCCCAAGTATTCTATTCTCCAACCAAGGACCGTGACAGCCTGAAGAAGAGTCCACGGGGCTTAAAGAAGACAAATATCTTTCCAAATTACAGAAGCCAAGTTGAAAGAGGCAAAATAACAAGAGGAAATATCCAGAGAAGTTTGGTTTGGCTTTGATCCATTTCTTTCCAAATTACAATGTTGGCTCTCTCTGTTTTCACTTTTGATGACCGTAAAAGGTTGATGAAACAGCGACAGGCACTCCGACGAGAGCCACGAGCAGGAAGGTATCCTGGTGTGGGGGGACCCACTGAGACAGAAATGGCCGTAACTGAGCTTTGAAAAGTGCATGTCGGAGTGCTGCAGGTTTTCTTTCTCCAACCTGACCAAAATATATGGCGGACGAAGAGTAAAAGGATAAGCTTCATGCCTTCCACACATAAGTTGTGGTGGAGTTTGGAGGCCGTGACAAACTTGCAGCTAAGAAGGATCAATGTTTTGCGGGTTGTCTCAACTGCTAATCTGCCCACCTCCCTGTCGGTGCATCTTAAATCGAAGCGGAGGCAGCGCCCGCCTTAATATTGAATCGATAAATCGTTCATAACCACAATATATCCGTGTTTGTGAGCGCGTCATGCTAATCGCAAAGGCAAGTAGAACGAAAGAGATGGGATTGATGAAACTGTTCAACCAAAGCTGTCGGTGCAGGTGAAAACCCAACCCATTCAAAAGAAGAAGCGTTTGATGAGACGATGACTTCAAATCTGTCAGTATCCGCTACGCATGATTTAAGCTTTTCTTTGAAAAGAAGTCCCGATAAACCGGAATCAGATGCAGGAAACCAAATAATTCCACCCAGTAGGCAAATAGCATAAGGATTGATGATGAAGAACAAGAGTTATGCATGCCATCCTGATTTGCAAAGATTGGAAATATCTCTTCTTTTTTTTTTTTGGCGTCAGAAATTCTTAGCCATGGTATCTAATTACTACTGATTAATAAAGACTGTAAATAATTTTTTTACCAAGTTCATCTATAATCATCTCTCTTTTACTATTAAATTATATGATTCTATCTAATTGAATAAGATATCTTATAAATCTAATTAGATTGTAATTATAATTATCAATTAATAAAATGGATATATAGGATTCATAAAGAGATGATTTTGATGGAAGAAACTCTCTTATTTACTTATTTTAAACTCTTTACTCTCACCTATAAATAAACAAGACTTTTTGTAAAACTCAATATGTAATATTAAGTTATATGTTGAGTTATAGAGATATTACATATTTCCTATGTCCTTTTATTTCCTATTTCATTATTTATAATAGTTATATTTACTTAGTGGTCCTATAAAAGATAGGAAAAGAGAAAAAGATAAATTTAGTTCTTATGGTAGATTAGTATCGTTTCGGATCTATCGATGGTACGTTTGTAGATCAAATAAAAATTTTCTGAATAGCATCAAAATAAATCAGATAAATCTATCGTTATTTGATTTTGATTCTAGTATTCAATTTTTTTTACATAATAGAAGCATAATTATAGTTTTTATGTTTATAATTGATATCGAAGTTAGATTTTGAAATCAAATACCTTATATCGTAAAAATATGCTAGATCTATTTTGTATTTAGATTTATTTATTAGCACTCTTCGCTTGTGAAAAAGTATTATTAGTTTTGATTGTATGATACTTTAATGATCCATATGTGTTATCAATCTATTTTCTTATTTTATTCATCTTGTGAATATATTCTTCCATGTTCCACACCTATTTACAGACAATACATGTTTCTCGCCCACATAGGTGGAATCATGAATGAAAATATGCTACCCACTATAATCGGCAATAGATGTCAGTGTTGGGTTGGTTTTGGCTGTTTATGGGTTAAGGGGTCATGGTAGGAAAGAGTTGTCATGACAAGACATTATGATAGGAAGGAATGATCATGACAATGGAACTTGATAAAGATATTTAGTGGACGACGATCACCAACAACGAGTAACTTTGATGTGGGTCACAACTATGTTGATGATGCTACAATTAGTCAAATGGCTCGCGATGGTGGGTATCGAGCGGAGGGTGGTGGCTTACTATGGTCGCCAAACCTGCCACAAGCAGCACAATAGAAGCATGGCAATAACCTTATTATGGGTGGCTGCTACAGTGTGCAGTAGCCTTGGCTACGGGCAGTGGTCCAAGTTAGCAGTTGCAAAGGTCATGCGATGTAGTGGTGATTGTATCATGCAACTGCACTAGCAGTAGCGCTGTTGCCTATGACCAATGGTTGCATAACAGATGAGTCACAGTTCATAAAGGTTACGTCGATATTGTTGCACAATGATCGTCGTCAACACTATGTTAGTCCACCGCAGACATCATGTGTGGTCGAACATTGTGTCGATCGGTGGAGTCGTCGGTCAGTCATGTGAGAATGGCTACGCACCGCGATGACTATAAGTGATTCGTAGGTGACGGACGACCTTATGGATTCTTTTAATTTCAGTCATTGTCCTTTTGACAATTTTATAATTTTAATTTTAATTGGTATCCTTATGAATGTATATGCTAATAAAGTTATAGTTTTGCCCTTCAAAACTTCAATATTTTTTACTTATGTCCTTAACGATAAAATTGGCCGATTTGACCTAATATTTTTATAAGATTTGATTTGGACTATATTTTGACTACTTAATTGGATTTAAATTCAATTAATCTCATGTTGACCAAATTTTAAAAAAGTTAAATTTTGATTTTGGTCAATTTTACTTTTGATTGTTTTAATTTGGCTAATGTTTAGCTCAAATATATCAACTCATGTTTGGGAAGTCCAAGTATAGACTTATCCAATTAAATAGGGTTGATTTGTTTAATTTAAGATTATATGTAGAATTAAAAAATATAAATTATTATTTTCTTTTATAATTTTCTCATTTGATATATTGGTAAAATTTTTATTTATGATAATTAAAATCTAATTATTATTTTTAGATATTTATATAGTTATCCATATATATGTTTAACATTATAAAATAATATTTATTTTTCTTATAAAGATATGATTTATAAATATCATGATTATAATTATCATATGAGTTTTTTTACTAATTAATGTTTAATAATTATTTTATTATTATTAAATTATTTTTAATAAATTAGATTAAAGTATATTTGGTGAATGTTATTTGCAACTTAAATCTCTAAGTTTTATCATTATAGAATGTTTTAAATAATATTTATATTATTACATTAGTCTTGTAACTATCAAAGTAGCTTGGATTAATAAATTTATAAAATTATATTAAAGAATTAGTTAAAATGATATTAAAAATAATATTTATAAAGATACATATAATTAGGAGATTTAGATAATTCTAATAGAGAATCTACTATCAATAATTATGCGATGATACTATTTTGGATATCTTACAATTAATTATTGTATACCTAAAGGTAATAACACTATTCCATGATTGTATCAATCCTTTATAATAGTAAAATTTTATATGAATATTATATATATCAATATTTTACCCAAAGGTAAAATAGATATGATATCAATCGTTCAACATTTATTAAAAAACTCAAAGTATTTATATTATATTATTTTATTATAGTGATGCTTTATTTATTTATTTATATTTTCTAGATAAAATTATTATAAATAACTTGAGCATGTATAATTTATACTATGTGTGCTAGATCTTGACTAGACTAGTTGGATGGATCATAGACTTAACTACTAAAAGTTCTCTAAAACAAATAATTGATGATTGAGAAAGGTCTAAAAGGTTAAGTTTTATAATAATTATTAATAATATTTAGGCTTCATTATAGTATATAACTAGCACATTAAATATAGATTTGTTAATAAGTCATTAGCTGACGTCTTAATGAAAGTACTAACTGAAATTCAATATGATTGTATTAGAAAAATTCAAGATTATATTATCAATATAATTAATAAAGTTATTAGGCTCAAGAATATTGGATATGAATATAGTTTAATTATTTCTCATAAAATTTATTCTTAATGTTATTTCTTCTTAGTTTAGCTCATTTAAAATTCACTATAATAAAATTAAATATAAGTAAAACTTAAATGAGTTGACTAGTATATATATTTAGGAAAAAATAAGATTAAAATAATGACTCATTATATTTTTGGTACTACTGTAGAAGTGGGTAACAATAAAAGAAAATTAAAACATAAATCGTTTGAGATTATAAATGATATATAGACTCACAAAAGAAAAATCTTTACAATAAAGTACTATTATTATGGCAAGAAAGACAATGTAAAGAAGGATTATAAGGTTTAGTCTGAAATGACTTTGCATAAGTTTGACTTTTATATGTTACAAATTAAATATTATGAAAGTTATTTTTTAATATTTGATGGATTGATTCTAACGCTATAACTTATGTTACTAATAATAAAGATTCATTTTAATATGAAAACCAAAAGAGTATAAAATATTTATTGTTATTGGGAATCATCATAAAGAAAAAATGATAGTAATAGATTCTTCTCGCTTACGTCTAGAGAAGATTCATTTAATAAATTTTAAGATTGCATATTATATTCCTATAATTCTAAAAATTTAAGTTTTTTATCTAAAATTATTAGGATAATATCTTCCTTTTAATGATTGTAAATATAATATATTTATGATTCAATAAAAGTTAACTTTTAAATTTTATAAATGGTTTATATAAAATCAATATAAATCTTAAATTTATAACGATTCTATAATCAAATATTGGAATGAAATATAGTTTGATGAACTCCTTGAAATTATATATGTTTACATCTGTAGGTCATTCCATGTTTTCTGTTTTAGTTGAGAGAGATATATATAAGATTTCTATATTATTAGCTTGATTATAGTATGAAGATAGTTGAATCCTGTAATATAATATTTTTAGAAAATAATAAATCAATGAGAGTGAGAATCTTAAATTTTAATCTTCATATTGAGGAGATATAGATTTATACTCGTTTATCATTTTATATTTGAGAAGTTGTTGTTCTTCAAATCAATAACTTGATAAAAACGAATAACAAAATAATATTAATAAACTCTCATACAATATTAATATTATTGCTAATAACTTATATAACAACATCAATGGATAGTCATAAAAAAATCTCAAAAGGAAAGGAGACATATCATTTTTTATGATTATATGGTATATATATAAGAATAAGATTATGATATAGGAATAAAAAAGATCCCTTATTTTTTTAAAATTTATGAGAAGTGACGATTTTAAAAAATTACATAATACAATAAAAGAAGAGTTAAAATCAATAGACCAAAATAATATTTAAGAACTTATCAAATTACATAATAATTATAAAAAAATTATTATAGATGAGTTTTTATAACTAAATATAGCTCAAAGGATATTATCGAACGATCAATTTACTAAGGCCTTACATCTTAAAGTGTTTAAAAGAATATTTTGAAATATCTATAAGAATGATATTATGATATAGGAATCAAAAGGATCCCTCACTGGTTTCAAAATTTATGAAAAATAATGTTTGAGAACTTATCAAATTACATAATAATTATAAAAAAATATTATAAATGAGTTTTTAAAACTAAATATAACTCAAAGAGCAATATGGAATGCTTAATTCACTAAGGCCTTTCATGTTAAAGTGTTAATTCACTAAGGCCTTATATCTTAAAGTGTTTGAAAGAACATATTCTTATGATATGATAGTTATGAGTAATCTATAAAAGATATGATGATATATGTTTAAGTGGATAATAATTGATATTTTTTATTTATGTAATTAAAATTATCATACACGTACGCGCGCGCACACACACATTTTTTTAAGGGTTTAGAATTCAATTGATTAAAATTATTTATAAATAATATTTTATTTTATTTATTTTGATTTTTAATTATTTATATTTTATTAAATCAAGTGAAAGAATGTTAGATTATATGGTTATCATTAATTAGGTAAGATATATTATAGATTAATTATGGTTATTGGCTAATATAATAAAAGTCTAATTATGATATGATTCCTTAGAAGATGATTGGGGACTCTCCTAATTATTTATCCTAAACCCTTTGCTTTCGTTTATAAATAAATAAGACTTCTCATAGTAGTCCTTTAAATGATAGGAAGATAGAAAAAGATGAGTCTAGATTATTGTTTCTTTCGGATTTGATGATCTATAAATAAAAATATTCTGAATAATATCAAAAAGTACTTGATTTATCATTATTTGGTTTAGATTTTGAAATTAAAATTTTTATATAATAAAAATATGATTATGCTTACGTATCCAACCATGTGATAAATGTGAGGTAGAAAAGCTGCTCATGAGTTCCCTCCGATCACTTTTTTTCTACTTTTACATTGAAGATATTGAGCCCACCACATTTGTCTATTTCAAAGATTCAAACCTTCTTGGTTGATCTTTTTCTTTTATAAATCAGCAGCCTCTCTAAACATTACATCCTCAAACCTTTCTTCCTTCTCTCTCTCTCTCTCGTCTTAACAACATAATTCTGCACAAGATATAGTTAATTTTCGATCTTTCACGTTTTGGCTGCAGCTATGGCCCTTACTCTACGTTCATCGACTTCTTTCATGACCAACCCCATCGACCCCAGCAAGAGCCACAAGGCCTCCGACGAGTCCCCCAGCTTGCTCCCCCTCAGCCCCCGTAAGCCCGCCTGCCGCCTCCGAGCGGCGAAAGCGTCCAACCACGGCATGATCGAGCGAGCACCGGCTGTGCACGGGGGCTGGAAGGCCGAGCAGCTCCACGGGCTCTCCGGGGTGCACGGAGTTCCCGGAGGGACGGCACGGGTGCCGGTCTACGTGATGCTGCCGCTGGACACGGTGTCGCCGGAGGGGAGACTGCAGAGGGCGAGGGCGCTGAACGCCAGCCTGATGGCCCTGCGCAGCGCCGGGGTGGAGGGGGTGATGGTGGACGTGTGGTGGGGGCTGGTCGAGAAGGACGGCCCCCTGCGCTACAACTGGGAGCCGTATCTGGAGCTGGCGCAGATGGTGGAGAGGAACGGGCTCAATCTTCAGATGGTCATGTCCTTCCACCAGTGTGGCGGTAACGTGGGAGACTCTTGCAGGTACATCATGTTTGATGATGCTTTTGACTTTGCCTTTTACCTTAGTCGCTAATATTCATCTTGTTTAAACTTTGTCCACTGCTAATTCTATAAACAATCTTGTTTATGCTACCCAAAACTTGGATCCATGCAATTTTGAATTAGATATCCATCCACAAAAGGATTAGTGTCCCATGACATATCTTACTTGATTTGTGTAGATAACAAGTGTCGGGGGGCTGCTTGAGGCTAAGGTTCACCCTTCACAAATAATAGGATAAGTCACTCAAAATATTACAATTTTTCAAGAGAAAAAATGTTGAAAACAGTATTTCGTATCTGATTTGTTATGCTTCGATTAGATTAACCCATGACTAGTAACCTATTTTAATAGCCCGGAGTATTTTTGTTTTAATTTATGTCTAGTTAAAAAAAATTTTATTTTTATTCCATAAATGTGGCTTATGTTGATTTATATGGACTTAATGGGTATAAAATAATAAAATCATATTTAAGTATTTTGGACCAATAATATAGTCTCAATGATCCCTTCAAATTGAGATTATGATATTGTAAACTATAAATAATCATTTTTAAATCTAAAAAAAAGGGGTAAAGATTTGTATGCTACTCATATAATAATTTTCCAAAAAGGCCTTTTTCAAATTTACATCACTAATATAATTTTTTGATGTTACCTAACGAAAAAATAATTTCTTTATATACAATAGTTTTACATCTTGGGATCTACCAAACCTTTCGGCTTGAAATATGTCCTTTTAGCCCTGCTTGCATTCAGATTGCTAGTTGATTTTAAGAATTTTTGGAACTTTCGGAAGACCTATATATATATATATATATTGTAAAACTAGAATTATTTGGGGATTTGGTCATTTCATTGGTAACACAGCCATCCAAAACTCTCATAATGTTGCGTGCCAAGCTTCTTCTTGTTTGATAAGCGTTTCTTGCGTGACTCCTCTAAATTGGGAATCTGTCCCAATTCGAAGTTTGAGGCGTCCAACTGTCTTGTTGCTTGCCTTTGTGGATTTGCTATTGTTGCTTGGCTTAGCGCAGCCTACTCATTGATTTGATGGCTCTTCTTAGTAGTAGTCGTCAATACAATATCATATGCCTCCATGGGGTTGGTGAGTCCACTTTAGCCATGTTAGGTGTACCTCCAATTAACAGTACTCACCACCATGGGGTTGGTGAGACCACTAGTAAACTGAGGTGGAAGTGCCCTTCACATTGACAAACAACCATATTAACTACATATTCATACAGGAACTAAACATTAAAAATAAATAAATATATGTTAGTCTAATTGACTTTAGAGACTCATCGAATTAAGTTTTCAAAAATTAAAATTTGACTTTGAGACGAGAAAGCATCCATTAGAACTCAATTTTTGCTGCAACCTTAGCTCTTCAGTTTTCATTAGAACTCAAAAGGAGAAATACTGCAACGCCGGGGTTCTGTTAGTACTGTTGACCTGAGCTAATCCAAAGCTTGGAAACTGAATGCAGCATTCCATTGCCACCATGGGTGCTCGAAGAGACGAGGAGGGATCCAGACATCGTGTACACCGACAGATCAGGACGACACAACCCCGAGTACATCTCGCTCGGCTGCGACACGTTGCCGGTGCTCATGGGGCGAACTCCCATCCAAGTCTATTCCGATTACATGAGAAGCTTCAAGGACAGATTCAACTGCTACCTCGGCCAAGTCATTGTTGTAAGCATTAATCATCTCAACAATTCTTTGTCCTCTCGATGTCATCAAATCCAATTGTGTCTTTTTCGAAGGAATAAATGTTTCCGATTAACTCTAGAATTCCATACTGAACATATCAATCTCATGAAAGAATCATCAATTCAGCTTCGAATCAATGCAGTCACTTATTCACTTATTGTGCTTCAGGAAATCCAAGTAGGGATGGGCCCCTGTGGGGAGCTGAGGTACCCATCTTATCCTGAGAGCAATGGAACTTGGAGGTTTCCTGGGATTGGAGAATTCCAGTGCTATGACAAGGTGACCATCTAAGATTCATTACATGCTCAAGATTTGCAGTTCTTTTTTCCCAGCATCCCTCTTTTGACAATGGCTAACTTTCCATACACAATCACGCATTAGATAGTCTCACAAATTAAATGGTGTTTATGCTTTGGGACAGTACATGAAAGCTTCTCTGCAAGCTGCTGCGGTTGCAGCCGGACATGAGGAGTGGGGCAAAGAGGGGCCACATGATGCTGGGCACTACAACCAGTTCCCGGAGGACACCGGCTTCTTCCGGAGAGAAGGCACATGGAACACAGACTACGGCAAATTTTTCCTCGAATGGTACTCGGGAACGCTACTGGAGCACGGCGACCGCGTCCTGGCTGCAGCAGAGGCCATATTCCGCGGCACCGGCGCCAAACTATCCGGCAAAGTTGCAGGAATCCACTGGCACTACCGAACCCGTTCTCATGCGGCCGAGCTCACCGCCGGCTACTACAACACGAGGTTCCACGACGGCTACCTGCCCGTAGCAAAGTTGATGGCGACGAGGGGCGTTGTCCTCAACTTCACGTGCATGGAGATGAGAGACGAGCAGCAACCGGGCCACGCCAACTGTTCGCCGGAGCTAATCGTTCGGCAGGTGAAGCAGGCGGCCAAGGCAGCCGGAGCGGAGCTGGCGGGGGAGAATGCATTGGAGAGATACGATGAGAAGGCGTACTCGCAGGTGTTGGCTACGAGCAGGGCCGACGACAGCATTGGCCTGAGTGCCTTCACCTACTTGAGGATGAACAAGAGGCTCTTTGATGGTGAGAATTGGCGGCACTTCGTCTCGTTCGTGAAGAGCATGTCGGAAGGTGGAAGGAAGGTTGTGCCCCACAAGAGTGATTGCAGCCACTCCGACCTCTACGTTGGTCACATCACCGGATGCAACAACTCGAAGATGGCTGAAGCATCCGCTGCCTGATGACTACGAGAATACATACGGAGAATACATACGCAGATCCATGCATACACAATTGGATATGGTTGTACGGTGTAATTATAACTGCACGCATAGCAAACAACAAACCAGAATTTAAGGACTATACGTAGAACCAAAAAAAATTGAAAACTAGTTGATTGGGCAAAGTATATGTTCATTCACTTAAACAAATATATATTTATATGACAGGTTTTAATAATTATCTGTAGTTTCATTTTTATTGGTCAATATATGTAGTTTATTTTTCATAATGCTACATCGCTTTCAAACAGTGGCAAAAATCTCATCTTATTGAGACCGTCGATGGGGATTTAAAATTACTATGTTAAAATTCTAAAAACTTTGGATAGATTATGAGTCTTTTATACATATGATCAAAGAGGCAATGGAAGGATGATGAGTTGGATGATCTTTGTGCCTTGTTGTTTACTTGTATTTCTTATTACTCCTAATATATAAATATGCCCTGTGGGTGGAATTCTATGATTTCTAATGTTACTCTGTTGGCTCTCCAACTTTAAATTATTTTTATAAATGATAGATGGTGAAGGTGAAATTTGATCTTGAGCCAAATACAAATTTCTTACATTCACAATCTTCCTAACATCACCATGTATGGTTATTTTTGTCTCAAATGCCTATTACTCGATGGGTTATAATTGATTATTAGCCTATGATAATTATCATATTGTTTTATTGATGATATTAGTTTATGACTTTAAAGTACTTATATATATATATATTAATTATTAATTTTTATTAGATTAAAACTTATCTAGAAATCCTAAATCCAAATTTTTTCTTTGTTAGGATCAAATCATAATGATCAATGGTATATCTCGGTTGTGTACCCATCTATGCCACATCGTTATGAGTCTCAAGCCGAGATTTCGAATTTTGTAATATAATAAACTCTACCAAGTCGGGTTCATGAAACATTTGGAAGCAACATAGCTAATGGTTTCTTAGAAAACATTAAACATAACTTAATCAGGTATCACAAGTTTTAGATGATGCTTGACAACATATTGGAAAAACGAGTTATAGCCAAATATTTTTCCCATAAAACCAAACTTAACATATCAGATTCAAAAATGAGAAAATATTTTTTTTCTTTTAATGGCTCTAGATATTGCCTTAGGTTAACATGGGTGATATTCAACCATACTTGTCATTTGAATCAGATAATCCTACAAGATAATCGTTCTCAAAAGAATGGATAGATGATGGAGATATAACTTATATATCAAAGTTAAAAATGATAGTTTTAGTTTTGTCAACCATTATAGTGTTAGTCATCGGTGCCTTACAAGCAAATCACGTGAGTGATAACACATGTGACATGACACACACATGTGATATCAATATATCTATACAATTAGAATCAGATCACGATGAGATCATGATAATGTGACCGATTTATCTTTAAACATAGACTCTAAATAATCCCGATCATAAGTTACTTGAAAGGGACATCGAGATAACCGAATAGATTAGTATAATGTATACTCGTCCATATGATGGAGGCGACTGGTCTCATAGCTGCTCATGTGAGGACACTAGGTATACAGTGCAGGTGCTCATTAGAGAATGAGTTCACTGATTGATCCGCTCACAGAATATTGGATGGTTGACGATGCCTTATTGTCAGACAATAATTCTATCATCCCAATAGTGTATCTAGTCCTTATATTTAAGATACCAAAGATGTCATGTATGAGTATTCTACTCTTTGATACCGGACTTATATGCTTCGAAATTCTAGATCTAGCGCACCCGATCATTGGGAGTGGTAGCCAACCTTACAAGGACTATTGAGTGTCGATAGACAATCATCTGCTCTCAATATCATGAGAGGAATATCCCTTATGTTCTTGCTCAAATAAATCCTTGGCTATGGTCATTTGGATTGAGAGAGAAAGAGTTCTATGAGAGAATCCAATTAGAGCGAGACTCGAGTAGAAATTGTATGGGTCTGATAGCACCATGCCCGATATACGATCTTTGAGCTATTAGATAGATGAGGAACTATAGATACATGGTAATTGAGAACAAACAGGTCTAATAGATTGGATTCCCTTGTATCATTTGAGGACTACGACATAGTGACTTAGTATATTCGTAGTTGATAAGTTGAGTAAATTATTATGAAGATAATAATGTACTAAGCTAGAAGGAGTTCTAACATGTATGACTTATGGCCATCTCGATATTGGGCCTAGAAGGTCACAAACATATGGTAGGTTTTGCGACGAGAAGAGGTTCAGATGTAAGATATTCGTTGGAGCTCCTATCTTATTGGATATCCAATAAGCTCCTAAATTATTGGATCATATAGATGAGATCCAATAAGAGCCAATAAGAGATTATTGGGTAGAGACCTACTAATCTAAGAAGTGTATGTAATTGGATGGAGATCTAGTATCCAATATGGCAAGATAAATTAGGGTAAGTTAATAAGGGGACTTCTATAACAAGGAGAGAACCAAAGGGCTATGGGCTAGGGTCTTTTTGGCTACCACCTTCTATTCTCCTCTCTTACTCTTCTCCTCAACTTGTAGCCCCTATTTGAGGCATATGGACAGCAAGAAGGTGTAGCCCCTTTTTGATTGTGTGGTGCGTGTAGCAATGAGGATTGTGCAACGATTTGAAGAGCGTCTTCGTAGCCCCTGCCATGTAGATTACTGTTAGAGAGAATGATAGTTGACCTCTTCCATCCTCTCTTATATATTTGTAAGTTTTTAGGGATACACAATCTCCCTAGGTAACACAATCTCCCCTGTACGTGTAGTTTTTCGATTTTATGGGTTTTTGCGCACAAATCCTTGCATGATGATAAAATCTTATTTTTCTATCAAAATTCTAGGATTTATTTTTTGTTCTTCCGCTTCACATGTGATGTCACATCAGATTTCCCAATAATGGTATTAGAGCCAGGTTACTCATGCAAAATATCGGTTTTTAAACTACGTGTGTTGTGTTCAATCATGTAGAAATTGTTTTGTGCAATTGCTGTAATTTTTGTCATAGTTTTTGAGATCTGAATTACACATCTTCTCCTTATTAAAAGGTATTTTAATTCAATATTTTATTACCAAATATGCTGTTGCATAATAGAGGGAAAAGGGCAGCAACTATTGCTGCGCTACAGTTTGGTTAAAGGCTGTTTGTAGCCTTAGCTGAGAGCACACCATGCTGCTTTCAGCCTAGCCAACTACAAAGGGGCTCTCTACTTGAGAGCTGGCAGCCCCTACAGCTAGGTTTCCTAGCTGCCCAAGTGCCCTTGGTGTTTCCTAATCACCCAAGTGCCCTTGGCAGCCATAGGCGACCAATTGCAGGGGGCACCTTAGGCACTCTCTTGTAGGGGGGGCCTCTATTATAGGGGGCACCATAGGCGGCTAGGGTTTCCTAGCCACCCAAGTTTCCTTAGTGGATAGGACTCCTAGTTACATGGGGAAAGTAGGCGCCTAGTTTTCCTAGCCGCCCAAGGCTGCCTTGTAGCCAGGGCCCTAGCCACACAAGGCAGCCCTATGGCCTAGGATTCCTAACCATAAGAGAGTCTTTAGTGGTTGAGATTTCTTAGTCACTTAAGGAACTACCTGCTATATGGGGGTACCCTATGATAGGGTTCTCAAAATACTACAGAATAATTAATTAAATAATAATAATAATAATAATAATATTATTATTATTATTATTATTATTATTATTATCTTGTAGTTGTACATGATAATGTGTACATGTGATATATGATGTGGACAGATGATCATGAACCATGTGATGTGTGTGTACATGTGATGTGATTATTAATATTATTGGGGCCTATAAGCCTCCAATATTTTTTTTTCGTTTATTATTGGTCTTACGTACTTGTAATTAAGTTGTAATTATATGAGGGTGTGCGGCAAGAGCGTCAAAGTAGTAGCGAGACCCACGAGGTCGAGATTAATGATCATGATACATGGAGATATGTCAAAATGCTAACAGAATCGCCAAGGATGAGATGAACGATCACAGGGCATAGAGATGTGACAATACACACATAGATCGTGATGTGAGTGATTGAACTTACTAGCTCAGGATCAAATTAGGCTGTGGTCCATGATTATCTAGTGTGATTACTCATGTGATGTGTGATTACTTATATACCTACTAAATATGTATATATATATATATTTGCATGCGATGTAAATATATATTAAATATGTATGTGTGTGACACGTCATATTAGGAGATCGAATCAAAAACCCATCTCGATAATATTAAGTCAATAGATGTGAGATAGTTAGATTAACCCATATGGCTTTCCATCATTATAGGAAGAAATCAATTCCTGACATAGGTTGAGTTAGTCGAGTCCTTCGAGGCCTATATTACAATTCGAGATCTTGCCTATGACATAAAGATGTCACTGGTGACTAGAGGATATTGTATACTTGGTCGAGTTCGTCGAGGGTATATTATCGAATCAAACTCATCTTGTAACGATGGTTAACTGGATATCATGGTTTGTCGTGTCCCTCGAGACCATGATGGTTCGGAGGCCGAACAAGATGAGAATCACAAAGAGTTGTGATCGACAAGAATTGCTTACTTTTTGGGCTTAGTGTGATTGGTTGAGTCCCTCAACATTACATTGAGATACCGATTAGATCCCGATCCCCACTTAAGATCCGTTAGAGATCTTTGATTCACATACTATAGGGAGTTGTGTATTTCACGAGAAAAATAGTGAGTGTAGATTAAGATAGAAAATCATATCGTAGTTGGTTACTTTTTGTAGAGTATACATGTTATTTATTTATACTATATGTTTATTTTCAGAAAATATCACTTCGCCTCATCGATCCAAATTAAACGGATTGGCTTCGTAACTTGAGAATCGTTCTTACAACGGAGAAAATCACGTATGTCCTTAATACAATGATGCCTATGCCCGAGGAAAGGGCAAGCAAGGATGAGATTGCTCTCTATATGAAGTACATAGATGACTCTACTCTTGCTCAGTGTTATATGTTGGGCTTCATGAATCCCGAGTTATAAAGACAGTATGTAAAGATAGATGTAGTTCCATTCTCCTACATGTTCACAAACTGTTTGAGAAATAGGGAAGGACTCAGCGATATGAGATATCCAAGAGTCTCTTCTACGCTAAGATGACTGAGGGGACATTAGTTCTGAACCATGTCCTAAAGATGATTGAGTGGATAGAGGAACTCATTGGTCTAGGAATGATCTTAGAAGATAACCTATGTATAGATCTTGTGCCTTAATTCCTACCAAATATTTTTTCTCAATTTATAATGGATTTAAATATGAACAAGTTTGAAGTGACTCTCCTTAAGCTCCTTAATATGTTGAGGGAGGTAGAGAACACTATTAAGAAAGAGAAGCTAGTTCTCTATACTAGTGATACAAAAAAGAAAAGAAAGATAGAAAAGTCCCTTAAGAAGGGCAAGGGCAAGGGCAGACCAAGTAAAGCAAATGTTACTAAGAAGGACCCAATAAAGGACAAATGCTAGTGCTTCCATTACGGCAAAAATGGATACTAGAAGAAGAATTGCAAAGAGTACCTTACAGAGAAGGCGAAATAGAAGCTTGGAAAAGTTTCAGATACATTCATGATCAATCTCTATTTGTCAGACTCTTATGATAATACATGAGTATTGGATATTGACAGTGCTTATCACATATGTAGTTCATTACAGGTTCTGACAAGACCTAGGAGATTGGTAAGAGGTGAGATAGACCTCAAGATGGGCAATGGAGCAAAAGTTATTGTAGTGGTTATTAGCGAGATTACCCTGCATCTGCCTGGTGGAGCCATTATTACATTGGAGTATACTATTTTGTTCCTTTTATTATCAAAAATATTATTTCTATTTCATGATAATTAGTTTATGAGAACAATGATTGTTCAATATTATTAGATGATAAGATCATCATGAGAGGAACATTACATAATAATTTGTTTATGCTAGACACTGCTCCACATATCATAAATGTAGTGTGTCCAAGAGGAAATGAAATGAGATGAATAATACATACTTGTGGCGTTGTAGTTAGATCACATCCATAAGAGAATGATTCAAAAATTACTAAAGGATGGATACCTAGATTCATTCGATTATGAGTCATATGCAACTTGCGAGCCTTGCATTCGTGGAAAACTAACAAACTCTTCATTTAGTGGAATTGGAGAGAGAGCCAATGAGCTACTGGAACTCATATATAGTGATGTATATGGTTCCATGTCAACTCATGTCATAGGTGGTTACTCATATTTCATTACTTTTACTAATAATTTCTCAAGGTATAGACATATGTATTTGATGAAGTATAAGTTTGAGGCCTTTCAGAAATTCAGGTAGTATAAAAATGAAGCAAAAAATCAGATTAGAAAGAGTATCAAGACTATTCGATCAGATCGAGGATGTGAGTACTTGAGTACAGATTCACTCAGTTCCTTAAGAACCACGAGATTCTATCCCAATGGACATCTTCTTATACACCTCAACTCAATGATGTATCTAAAAGAAGGAATCGCACATTGTTAGACATAATGCGGTTCATGATGAATTTCGCTAACCTACCCGTCTCATTCTAGGAATTCGCCCTAGAGACCACAGCTAACATTCTGAATAGAGTTCCAACTAAGTCGGTAGTGTCTATACCATATGAGATATGGAAAAGAAAGAAATCCGATATTAAGATTGTTAATATTTGGGGCTGCCTTCCTACGTTAAAAGACATCACTCCAATAAATTAGAATCCAAGACGAAGCGGTGCAAGTTCGTGGGATACCCCAAGGAAACTTGTGAGTATTATTTCTATCACCCCAAAGAAACTTTGTAGCCAATTGAGCAATGTTTCTTGAGAAAGAACATATTCTTGGCGGAGACAATAAGAGCGTGATAGAGTTGAGTGAGGTTAGAAAACTAAGCTCAAGCACCACTCCACAGCTCAAGTCTGTTTAGGTACCTAGCACACAGGTTCTAGCTTTATGTAGGTCCGACAAAGTATCATATCCTTTTGAGAGATATGTAGAACATATTAGAGGAGAGGATGTTGAGGATATTGATTCTTAAACTTACGATGAGGCTATTATGAGTATAGACTTGGGGAAGTGATAAAAAGTCATGAATTTTGAGATAAATTCCGTGTACTCCAATAAGGTTTAGAACCTAGTTGATGCACCTGAGGATATTATACCCATTGGTTGCAAGTGGATTTTCAAGAAGGAGATCGAAGTATATGGAAATGTGAAACCTATAAAGCAAGGCTAGTGGCTAAGGGGTATCGTCAAAGGAAATGTGCTGACTATGATGAAACCTTCTCACCCGTAGCCACGCAAAAATTCATCCAAATTCTATTGGCTATTGTATCACACTATAATTATGAGATCTAACAGATAGACGTGAAAACTACATTCCTTAATGGTAATCATAAGGAGGTTTATATGATATAACCTGAGGGGTTTGTATCTAAGGATAGTCTAGACAAGATGTGTAAGTTGCTTAGGTCCATCTATAGATTAAAGTAAGTTTCCAGAAGTTGGAACATAAGATTTAATGAGCTTATGACTTCGTTAAGAACGAAGATGAGCCTTATGTATACAGGAAGGTAAGTGAGAGTGCCAGCACCTTCATGTTATTATATGCATATGACATCATAATTATTAAGAATGATGTAGGAATGCTCTCCATAGTAAATACTTGGTTATCTAGAAATTTTTCCATGAAGGACTTAGCGAAAACATCCTATATTTCAGGGATTCGGATTTATAGAGATAGATCCAAGATGATGCTTGGCTTATCCCAATCCAGGTACATAGACACTATTGTTAAAATCTTTAGTATAAAAAATTTCAAGAGAGGTCTCATACTGATGAGACATGAGAGAATGCTTTTTATGAGTATATCCCTAAATACTCTTGAAAAAAATGGCAAACATTGATAGGATACCTTATGCCTTAGCGATATGGTCTATCATATATGTTATGTTATATACCAAGCTTGATATAATATATGCTTTGAGTGTCATGAGCAGGTATTAAGTAGATCTAGGCTTCAATCACTGAAAAGTAGTTAAATGTATCATTAAGTACTTGAGAAATACTAAGAATCTTTTATTGGTATATGGAGGTAGTAGTCTTAAGGTTAAGGGCTACATAGACTCGAGTTTCTAGTCTAATATCGATGACAGTAAGTCTAATTCAGGGTATATGTTCACCTTGAATGGAGAAGTAGTATGTTGGAAGAGTTTCAAGCAAGATACTACTGTTGACTTGACCATAGCGGTTGGGTATATTGCTATTGTGTAGGCAGCAAAGGAATGATTCTAGATGAAAAAGTTTATCGTAGATCTAAGAGTCGTGTTAGGCAGCGAGGAGCTGATTCCCTTATATTACGACAATAACAGGGCGATTGCTCAAGCGAAGGAACTTAAGTCTCATTAGAAGTCTAAGAACATTCTAAGGAGGTTCTACCTAATCAGAGAGTGTTGAGAAATCTTAGGAGGGCATCACATGCACAACGGAAGAATATTAAAAATAAAATCTCTAATTTCCTAAAGATGTGTTCATCATCGTGCGAAGATTGGTGTGCAAAAATCGTGAAACTTAGAACTATGTATATAAAATAGATTATGTTATCTAGGGAGATCATATATCCCAGAATCCCTACAAATTTCTAGGAGAGGGTGAAGGAGGTCAAGCGTCATTCTCTTTAGTGGTAATCCACACAACATGGCTACGACGATGCTCCTAAAAACTCCAAGTCTGCTATCTGAGGAAGAGAAGGGGAGGATAATAAGAGAAGCAACCCAAAAAGACTCTAGCTTATAAACCATTAGTTTCCTCCTATTTATATAGGTCCCCTATCAACTTAACCATAATAGATCCTACGCTATTGGGTATTGGATCTCCATCTAACTACCCAAGTCTCTTAGATTAGTGGATCTCTATCCAATAATCTCTCATTGGCTTTTATTGGATCTCATCCATAGGATCCAATAAGATAGGGGCTCTGATAGATATCTCATATCCGAACCTCTACTCATCGCAATGCCTACCAGATGTGTGTGACCCTCTATGTCTAATATCAAGCTGACCGTGGGTTATACATATCAGAACTCCTTTTGGCTTAATGAATTATTATCTCCATAATAATTCACTCGAATCATCGATTGCGGACGTACTAAGCCACTATGCCGCAATCCCCAAATGATACAGGAGAATCAAATCCATTGGACCTGTTTGTCCTTAGTTACTGTATATCTATAGTCTCTCATCCATCTAATATCCCAGAGATTGTATATCAGGCATGGTGCTGTCAGACCCATACGGTTTCTACTCGAGTCTCGCTCTAATCGGATTCTCCCGGAGAACTCTTTTTCTCTTAGTCCGAATGAGCTTGGCTAGGGATTTGTCTGAGCAAGAATACATGAGATATTCCTCTCATGACATTGAGAGTGGATGATCATATATCGATACTCAATAGTCATCGTAAAGTTGGCTACTACTCCCGATGACCGATTGTGCTATATTTGCAACCTCTAGACCTATAAGTCTGGTATCAAAGAATATGGTACTCATACAGGACATCCTTGATATCTCAAGTCTAAGGACTAGATACACCACTAGAACTATGGAATCATTATATGAAAATAAGGTATCATCAACCGTCCAGAATTCTGTAAGTGGATCAATCAGTTAATTAAATCTCCAATGAGCACTTGTATTGTACCTCTAGTGTCCCCACATAAGCAGCTATGAGACCAGCTACATCCATCATATGAATGGGTACACAACACGTCGGTCTATCTGGTTATCTCGATGTCCCTTTCGAGTAACCTATGACCAGGATTATTTAGGATTTATGTTTAAAGGCGAATTAGTCTCATTATCGTGATCTTATCACGATTCGATTCCCATTGCATAGGTCCATGGGCATTACAATATATTCAAGCAATAGGTAATATAAAGTGATAAAATGCTAAAATATAATAAGCAAAAAGACTGCGTGTCAAGTCACACATGCCATCACTCATGTGATTGGCTTATCGGGCACTTATGACTAACATAAAGATCATTGCCTAAGGAGATATAGCAATGGAAAGAGTTCCATCTGAAGATAACATCGCAGATCCACTAATAAAACTGTTGTCTTAGATTATTTTTTAGCGTCACAAAGGTTTGATGAATATCAAACACATAAGTGATTGGCTTTAGATCAAGTGGGAGATTGCTAATCATAGGTGTCCAGTAAGCCAATCATGTGAGTGATTGCACGTGTGACATGACACAAACTCTTTTTGCTTATTATATTATTTAATATTTTATCACTTTATATTACTTATTGTATAAATATATTGTGATGTCCACGGATCTATGCAATGAGAATCGGATCGTGATGAGATCACGATAATGAGACCAATAATCTCAGTTATAGGTTACTCGAGAGGGACATCGAGATAACCAGACAGACTGGTATAATGTATACCCGTCCATATGATGGAGGTGTTAGGATCAGGATCGGCACTAAGAGGGGGGGTGAATTAGTGCAGCGGTAAAATCACATTGGTTTAAAACTTTCGTACGATAAAAACTATTTCAACGTAAAACCGATTTCAGAAACTTAACTTTGAAACACGTTCATAAATGAATAGAAGGGAGTAAGCTATTGAAGAGGTTTAAAGATAAAAGCAATAATAAATGCAAACCAAAGAAGACGGCAATTTATAGTGGTTCGGTCAATCGTGACCTACATCCACTCCTCTGATTCCTCTTCCGTCGAGGCCACCGGCATCCACTAGAGGTCTTCCTTCAATAGGCAAAGACCAACTCCTTCTTACACCCCTCTTCTCCTTTTACAGGGTTTAGGAGATAACCTTTACAAGCACTCACTCTCCTCTTAAGCTATTCTAACACTTATACTCAAGGAGGAGGATTCTAAAAAGATTACAGCAGAGTTTTCTTACTTTTGAATGCTTTGTGCTTGTGTTCTTTAACCAAGCATGGGAGGGGTATTTATAGGCTTCAAGTTGATTCAAACTTGGAGCCTAAATCTTTCCCGTCCCGGGTTCCCCGGGTATGGGTGGTACCACTGCCCAGGTCTGGCGGTACCACCTCCTGGGGGGCTGTGCTGGGCGGTGCCATCGCCCAAACTGGTGATACCAGCACCTGGCACCTTGCCAGGGGCGGTACAACTGCCCAGACTGGCGGTACCACCGCCTGACACAGTCTCGAAGATTGTGCCACGATGGTGAGACTTCTTTGGGCACTGTTTGGGCTTCTTATTGGGCCCAACATAGTTCTTACATGGGCCTAGCTGACCCCTAATTGGGTTGGCCCAAATCCAAGCCCAATTACGTGCTAACTATGAAATCCTAAGATATTTGCTAAGCTAAACAAGTCCCTATGTCTATTCTTCCGGTGAACATCCGACGAACCCTCAGCGATGCTCCAGCGGACTCCCAGCATGCTCTTGGACTTCACGATGATCTTCTTGGTGAGTTCCGTTGAGCTTCTCTGGCAAGCTCTACGACTTCTCGGCTGGTTCCCTCAGTACTTCCGACGAACGTCCGAACTTCTGACGAACTCTCGAACTCCCAATGTGATTGCATCCTTGACTCCGAGACTTCATTTTGCTTCATGCCTTGCTATCATAGTTAATCCTGCACATGTAAAACATACTTCGATCTAGACAATTAATACTAAGCATTAATCACGTTGTCCGGTCATGTCATTGGTCTCTCAACGCTTCGTCCGATTCTTCGGCACATCGTCCTCTCTTGCGGCCTATTGCCCAATCGACCAGTTGACTCTACAACTCCGATATTCTTGGTGCAATGTCCACTCTTCTTGGCCCGATGCCCGAATCCACGGCCTGAAGCCTTCTATCGATACGTCGACCGATCCACCGGCCCGACATCCAATATTCTGACATGTTATCCTTCGGCACAACATGATTTTCCTTGCTTTAAATGTCTTATCCTAATTGAAGCATCCTGTGTCACTCAAAACGCAGATTAAATCATAAACACATATCAAGTGGTTTCATCATCAAAATACGAGATTAAACAATCTCCCCCTTTTTGATGATGACAATCACTTGATGATAGAGTTAACCTTAACTCCCGGAGTTTAAACAAACTCCCCTTATCAATATGGCTTATTGATAGAAACTCTTGGATTCAAAAATCCAAGCAACATGTCATGATCAAATCATGCATGACATCAACATACTTCTCCCCCTTTGTCATCAACAAAAAGGAGAAGTCCAACCATTCATGTGTTTAGGTATTAATTCAACTCATTGCATGAAAAACATAATATCAAGTGTTATCATCATGCAATTTATAAGCTTGAAAATTTAGCAAGTGTTACATCATGCTTAGAACATTCAAGCTATCAAGTTGTACATATGCAAGGTAGTAAGATAGCATGTTCTACTTCATACAAGCTAGCAAATTTAAAGATGCAAGTTGGCATATTTCCTTTTCTTTGCGATGTGCAAGATAGCATATCTTTATAATGTTCAAGATAGCAAGTAATACATCATGCAAGCTAGCAAATTAGAGATGTTCAAAAAAGCAACACTTGCTTCTTGAAATATGCAAGTTGCAAGCTAGCAATTTTTGCATTTTCTTGAGTTTTCAAGCTAGCAATTCTCGATGATGTTCAAGAAAGCAATTTCTTCTCTTGCTTTCTTCTTAAATTATGCAAGCTAGCTATCTCCCCCTTTGTCATTGTCAAAAAGAAGGGAAGAATACAATGTTATAATTTTTTTCCCTTTACAATAATTTTTAAGGCATGACAAAGGTAACTATCAATCTTATTTGTGCATCATTATATTTTCAAATTAAGATATGCACAATTTCAAAACCGTACATTTCATTTTTCATGCATGATACAAATAAATCAATCATCACTATGGGCATATCATACATGATATTCAAGCATTCATGATGCATCATTTGCATCACACATATCATCAATAAAAGCATAAGTATTGCATGCATCATTCCAAAACATTTCAAATATATAAAATATAAAATCATCATTACATGCATGATTCCAAATCATCATTTATTTCACATCATGATGGTACTAATTTTATCAAATTACATCCTACCATGCATGATCGAAACTTCTTATTTTTATACATCAAAACAAATTAATGAATACTTCATGTATTCATATCATCACAAAAGGAATATCAAGGAGAATTATTGGGTGATGAGATAAATATTTCATGAATACAAGTAATTGCATAAAAATCATATCATGAAAAGATAAAATCATGTGAATACCAGAAGACATGATTTCTTTTGAAAAACCTCCTCTTAAATAATCAAAAGAAAATCTTAGGGGTTCAAATAATAAAAGATATTCAAAAGAAATTTGAAGTCATGAATTTCGAAAAAGATATTCTCTTTAGTAAAGCATAAAAGAACCTTAGGAGAAAAAGATTTCAATTCATGCATATAAAATCTTGACTTAAGCATAAGAAATTTCAATTTATAAATAGAAATCAAGATAAAGCTCATTTAAATTTAAATCATCAAATCAAGATCATTTTCAAGAGATTCACAAAAGTGATACAAATAGATTCATGATTTTAATTCCAATGATAATATATTTTCTTTTAAGTGTTTCAATTTATATGATTTATTTCATTTATGCCAAACAAAAATATGCATCAATGTTTATAAACCGAAAAAGCCACTTTCATTACCGTAAAAAAATCGATATATGATGCATCAAGACATGATTTCAAATATTTAATATTTTTATTTCATAATTACATCATTATGCATCATCGAAATTGATTTCATAAAGTATTTTCCATCAAGATCATTTTGTTTGTTGTAGTCATGCATTTTTCTTTTTAGGTGAATATAACATTTCAAGCTTAGTTTTCGATACAAAATCCATGCATCATCATTATTAAGCATGATATCAAACTTCTTAATATTTCATTAAAACATCAAGCATGGTTTCAATCAAAATCGAAAATCATTAAAATACACATTATTTCTTCTTGAAAAACATTTATCATCATTTAAACCAAAAAGAACTTTCATTATGGCAAATATCGATAATTCATAAATCACAAAAATCATCATGCATAAAATATCAATCATGGTATCAAAATATTTAATATTTTTATTACATTATTATGCATTACTTCAAATCAAACATGATTTCATTTAATCAAAATTTAGAAATAACAATGAAAATCAACATGATGCACATTATTACTTCTTAACCACATATAGCATGATTTCATAAGGCATTTTTAATCAAAATCATTTTGTTTATCATAAACATGTAATTTTCATGATTATTTTCAAAATTACCAGAATGATAAGCATGATACCTAATTTTTTGTATTTTCATTATTAAATTATTAGGCATGCAATTTTCAAGAAAATTAATTCTAAACTAAATAAAAAAGGAAAATGCATCATAAAAAGCATCATGTAATTTCAAAATAAATTAAAGGAGTTTCATTTAAGTTGTTTACCTCATTGACGAAAATCGTTAAGGCGTAGTTTGTCACATCGCCTTTGTTGATTTTCTTTTCATCTTCAGAGGAGCTCGATTCATCCCACTTTTTGTTTTTCTTCTTGTGTTCAAAGCAAGTAGTTGCGTTCTTTTTGTTCTTTGATTTTTGTTTCATGAACTTTTTAAATTTCTTAGTGAGTTCAAGTTCACCATCACTTCAGCTTATGCTCGAGTGGTCTTCAAATGTTCTATGTCCCAAATTCTTCCTGTTCTTTGGAAGGTGGTTTTGTTCATCATGTTCATTATGTGCATTGTGCACCATTTCATATGTCATTAATGAACCGATAAGTTCTTCAAGTGGAAAAATATTTAAACATTTTGTTTCTTGTAAAGCCGTTACTTTTGATTCCCAAGTTTTAGAAAGCGATCTTAAGATTTTGTTAACAAGTTCAAAATTCGAAAAGTTTTTACCAAGTCCTTTTAGACTATTGACGACATCCGTAAAACGGGTGTACATGTCTCCAATAGTCTCTCTTGGTTCCATACAAAACATCTCAAAATCATATATCAAAAAATTTACTTTAGAATCTTTTACACTACTTGTGCCTTCGTGTGTGATTTCAAGAGTGCGCCAAATATCGAAAGTCGTTTCGCACAAAGAAACCCGATTAAACTTTATTTTATCTAAGGCACAAAATAGAGCATTCATAGCTCTAGCATTTAAAGAAAACGTCTTCTTCTCTAAATCATTCCAATGGTTCATTGGACGAGAAGACATTTCATATCCTGATTCGATAATGTGCCATAAATTCAAATCCAACAAAAGCAAGAAAACTCTCATTCGAGTTTTCCAATAAGTGTAATCTGTCCCATTGAAAAAAGGGAGGACGAATGAGAGAGTGACCATCTTGAAAATCCGAAAAGAGTCATTTCTATTTGGGTGTTAAACCAAAGTAGAAAACCGTGGCTCTGATACCAATTGTTAGGATCAGGGTCAGCACTAAGAGGGGGGTGAATTAGTACAATGGTAAGTGAATACAATGTAAATCACATCGTTTAAAACTTTGTATGATAAAAATTGTTTCCGACATAAACTGATTTCAGAAACTTAACTTTGAAACACGTCATAAATGAATAGAAGGCAGTAAGCTATTGAAGAGGTTTGTAGTAAAGATAAAAGCAAGAATAAATGCAAACCAGAGAATACGGCAATTTATAATGGTTCGATCAATCGTGACCTACATCCACTCCTCCGATTCCTCTTCCGTCGAGGCCACCGGCATCCACTAGAGGTCTTCCTTCAATAGGCGAAGACCAACTCCTTCTTACACCCTTCTTCTCCTTTTACAGGGTTTAGGAGATAACCCTTACAAGCACTCACTCTCCTCTTAAGCTATTCTAACACTTAGACTCAATGAGGAGGATTCTAAAGAGATTATAGCAGAGTTTTCTCACTTTTGAATGTTCTGTGCTTGTGTTCTTTAACCAAGCATGGGAGGGGTATTTATAGGCTTCAAGTTGATTCAAACTTGGAGCCTAAATCTTTCCCATCCCGGGTTCCTCGGGTACGAGTGGTACCATCGCCGGTGCTGGGCGGTACCACCACCCAGTGTCAGTTTGACTAACACTGTCCTAGGCGATACCACCTCCTAGGGGGCTATGCTGGGCGGTGCCATTACCCAAACTGGCGGTACCACCGCCTGGCACCCTGCCAGGGGCGATACAATCGCCCAGACTGGCAGTATCACCGCTTGACATAGTCTCGAAGACTATGCCACGATGGTGAGACTTCTTTGGGCATTGTTTGGGCTTCTTATTGGGCCCAACACAGTTCTTACATGGGCCTAGCTGACCCCTAATTGGGTTGGCCCAAATCCAAGCCCAATTGCATGCTAACTATGAAATTCTAAGACATTTGCCAAGCTAAACAAGTCCCTATGTCTATTCTTCCGGTGAGCTTCCAGCGAACTTCCAGCGAACATCTGACGAACCCTCAGCGATGCTCCAGCGGACTCCCGGCATGCTCCTGGACTTCACGACAATCTTCTTGGTGAGTTCCGTCGAGCTTCTCCGGCAAGCTCCGCGACTTCTCGGCTGGTTCCCGCAGAACTTCCGATGAACGTCCGAACTTCCGAAGAACTCTCAAACTCCCAATGTGATCGCGTCCTTGACTCCGGGACTTCATTTTGCTTCATGCCTTGCTATCATAGTTAATCCTGCACATGTAAAACATACTTCAATCTAGACAATTAATACTAAGCATTAATCACGTTGTCCGGTCATGTTATTGGTCTCTCGATGCTTCATCCAATTCTTCGGCACATCGTCCTCTCTTGCGGCCTATTGCCCAATCAGCTAGTTGACTTCACAACTCCGATATTCTTGATGCAAAGTTCGCTCTTCTTGGCCCGATGCTCGAATCCATGGCCCGAAGCCTTCTATCGATACGTCGACCGATCCACCGACCCGACATCCAATATTCTGACATATTATCCTCCGATACAACATGATTTTCTTTGCTTTAAATGTCTCATCCTGATCGAAGCATCCTGCATCACTCAAAACGTAGATTAAATCATAAACACATATCAAGTGGTTTCATCATCAAAATACGAGATTCAACAGGAGGCAGTTGGTCTCATAATTGCTCGTGTGGGGACATTAGGGATATAGTGCAAGTGCTTATTGGAGAATGAGTTCACTGATTGATCCGCTTATAGAATGTTTGATAGTTGATGATGCCTTATTGTCAAATAGTGATTCCGTCATCCTAGTGGTGCATATGGTCCTTAGACTTGAGACACCAAGGATATCCTGTATTAGTAGTCTACTCTTCGATACTGGACTTATAGACTTGGAAGTTCCAAATATAACGTAGCCGGTCATCGGGAGTGATAGCCAACCTTAGAGGACTATTGAGTGTTGATAAATGATCCTCCACTTTTGGTATCATGATAAAAATATCTCTTATGTCATTTCTCAGATAAATCCTTAGCTAGGGTCATTTGGATTGAGAGAGAAAGAGTTCTCCGGGAAAATCCGATTACAATGAGACTCGAGTAAAAACTGTATAGGCTTAACAACACCATGCCCAGTATACTATCTTTAGGCTATTAGATGGATGAGAAGCTATAGATACACAATAACTGAGGACAGACAAGTCCAATGGATTGGATTTTCTTGTATCGTCTAGGGAGTGTGACATAGTAGCATAGTACGTTTGTAGTCGATGAGTCGAGTGAATTATTATTGAGATAATAATTCACTAACTCAGAAAGAGTTTTAATAAATATGACTCATAGTCAGTTCAATATTAGGCCTAGAGGGTCATATACATATGGTAGGCGTTGCGATGAGTAGATATTCGGATATGATATATCCATTGGAGCCCCTATCTTATTAGATATCCAATAAGCCCTTGAATTATTGGATCCTATGGATGAGATATAATAAGAGATTATTCGGTAGAGACCCACTAATCTAAGAGGCTTGATTAGTTAAATGGAGATCCAATATTCAATATAGTAGGATCCATAAGGGTAAATTGACAACGGGCCTCTATAAAAATGAGGGAATTAAAGGGTCATGGGCTAGGTTCTTTTTTGTTGTTATCTCCTATTCTTCTCTCTTCCTCTCCTCCTTAACTTGCAGTCCCTATTTGGGGCGTGTGAACAACAAGAAGGGATAGCCACTTTTTGATTGTGTGGTGCGCGCAACGAGAAGGATTGTGTAGTGATTTGAGGAGCGTCTTCGCAATCCCTGTCATGTAGATTACCACTAGAGATGAGGACAGTTGACATATTTCATCTTGCCCATAGATCTATAGGTTTTAAGGGATATACAATCTCTCTAGGTTATGTAATCTCCTTTGTACATGTAGTTTTTTTTATTTTATGGGTTTTTGCACATCAATCCTTACACGACGATAAAACCTTATTTTTCTTTGAGAATTTTAAAATTTTATTTTCTCTTCTTCCACTACGCATGTGATATTGCCCCAGATTTCCTAGCATATAGATGCTTTAGAGGTGTCTTTCTTAGGCTGAGGGTTCTATGTAGGAGGGATAGGATTAGCAAGTAATGACGGAGAAGGTACAATCATATGTTGGTTCTGGCTATTAAACCTAGAAGGAAAAGTGGTGGAAGAGATATGAATAGAGGATATATTGATCTCTCAAGCTACCATCCACATTAATGATGTCCATATAAAGCACTTCAATTTGAATACTTGTGATGCATAGTGAACTCATAAATTTATATGATCATTATCAGAAGACATAATGTAGGAGTCAAATTAGCACAAAAGATAATAAAGTGATTTTTTATGTTCTTAATCAACACATTCTGGATATTTAAAGCTAACAATTTACTTAAATTGGATGTTGCAAGCAAGAATTAAGGGCATCAAGGAAGATTCTGTCCAACTGGTCTTATTAGTAAGTTCAGAGATAGTAGAAACCGATTGGATAGGGTATTGGATTGGTTACAGATTTATCGAAGTTATTGGGACTTGATATAAATTAGATCCACCATATAAATCCATAATTAGCCTATAGAATGTCATTAGGCTTCTCAAGATCCAAAATTCGTAAGGATATGATGGAGGGAGTGGGACATATGTCCTTATTTGGATTTGCACTTTTTGAAAATGATGTGATGGATGGACCTCAGGAGACATTAGGGTTAGTCTCCACAACATATTCTATCTTGTGCATAGCATGTGTTGAACTATCGGGTTGTTGTTCCTCAGTCGCTGTCACATATTCTATCCTAAAACTAAAATTTTTTTATGGAAAGAATGACACTGAACACTAATCCTATATCCAAAAATATGATTATCAAAAGAACCAGAAACTATAGTTGATTGAGATTTTGCACCCAAGGGTATAGAATTCCCATCCTGAGCTTTAGTTGAAGAGGAGAAAGAAAAAATAAAAGAGTAGTGATCAAGTTTATGACATAATCTACCATATTGATAGCAATAGGGAGGGAGATTCTCATAAGAAATTGCTAGGAAAATTTCCTATTTAAGGGGTTGAGTAATATTGATTTCAACATAAATTCTTGTAAATTTTTTTCATTCATATTTAGGGGTCTCAAGGATCAATCTTAAGAGAACGACCTAGTAAAGAGATGATAGGAAATAGGGACTCTTCATTCCAATATTTCATTGGAAGTCTAAGCAAATGAATCCAGAAGGGAGTAGTATTGATATATCTAAATAGTAATTAAAAATTAGGACACTAAAGTATGAGTTATAAAATTTCTCCATAGAAATACCAAAAACCCTTAATTAAAACCCTAAGTGAATAAACAAAAGCAAAAGAAACGAATAACCAAATTTTTGATAAAAAAGTTAATAAAATTAGAAGAGGAGGGGGGCAATTGAGAAACTTTCCTATGAGGTAAGAAGCCCACAAACGATGCCATTCAAGAACTTTTACCTCCTCAAAGTTAACATAGTCGGTAGAGGAAATTTTGATACATTTTAGTGTTGATTTGTACAACAAGTTATCAAAGGTCACAGAGAGATCGATGGTTTTGCTAATAGGAGTGAAGCCCATGAAGGCTTAGTAATATTTATGGGACATATGGCACTTCTACCATATGAGGAAGATGAGAAAAAGGTAATATCACCCTTGTTGGGTCTAGAGGCTTTGGGGGAATATCCTTGGTTCAAAATCATCTACATGAAAATATTGAGATCTCTTAAGTTTTGTTGTAATTTTATTCTCTAAATACTATTTTATTGGTGTAATAAACTAGGAAATGATTATTGATTCCTTACTAACTATATTACTTCATTTATCTACATATGCTAGTTGTATATTTCTTCGATTAGCACCTAAATATATTTAGATAATTTTTTTTCTCTAGTTTGACTATATGTACTTCATCTTATATACAAGCAATAATATAGAAAAGTAAAATTTTCTTCTATTATCTTGTTTAAAGTATCATAACAAGATTAGGTTTCGATTTTTTTTCTTTATCGACTATGATATATGGTAGATTTATTTCTTTCTCTTATCATTCATTATTGAAAGTCCTCCCTAGTGACTCTCCTTATTTCTACCTATGTCTAAAACTTCTATGTTTATTTCAATCTTGCTAAACATGTTCATACTCATTTTTTTTTTTCAATTTAAGAGTTATACCCTCAAATCTTTACCATTAAATTAAGTGAGAGAAATTTTATGAAGTGATCTCAATCCATAAAAATCTCTCTAATGAGTAAAGAGAAGTTCATATATATGAATAGGGTTGTAAGGGCACCAATCTTAGAAGATACTTCATACAAAACTTGGGAGAATGAGAATGTGATAGTGATATTGTGGCTACTTCACTCTATATAATCAAAAATCAACAAGATATACCTGACGAGATATCTGGGATGCTATCAATAAAATCTATATTAAAGTTATAGTGCCTCAGTCTTACATATATTGAATTACAATTTGTATGTCAAAAGAAGTATAAATAATATATATATGTTACCCTTACTTAGTGATATTATTTGTGATATTTATATTTTATAAATATGATAAATGACATACTCATGTTTGTGGCTTTTAAAGTTAAAATATATACTTTCTAAAAATATTATTCACACTCTATGAAATATGAGCATCAATATCTAATTTGAGTATATTTTGTTGCAAAAAAGGCATAGTCCATTAGTGTAACAAACTAGTGGATTTAAATATGAGGTTAAGTTATAGTAATAAGTATAATAACTAAAAGTGGTAATTAAATTTTAATCAACTTTAAGTGAATTTCAAGGTTTGAATGAGTTTTGCCATGATTAAAGTAAGAAAGCTTAAATTTTAAACATCATATATATGAAGGATAATAAGCTAAGGCATCATTTGAGTAATAAAAAAATAAATAGAGCTACAAATCAAATATTACTATTATACAAACATTGTTGAGATATATAAGTGAGATTAAAAGATGAGTTTAGGACAATAATATTATCTTTGTCAAACCAAATTAGACTCAATTGAAGTTGTTATAACATTAAAATTATATTAATAAAAGAAAAAAAAAAGAAAAACTTGAAATGGTACCTAATGGAAATGAATCCCAGACTTCAAAATAATGTCTTAAGCACCTATATTATAGTTTGGCCTCATCCTCTTTACCCACTTGAAAATCTATGACCCTTTCTCTCCTTTAATCATTCTCTTAACTTTTCATTATGTTTTTAGGGAGGCTAAGAAACCCCAAATCTAAGGAAAAATATGATAAGAAAAATTTAATTCTTCATTAGAAAAAATTGATTCTTCCCTTGCTATGCTTTGGATTTTAATCTTATAAATTATACATTAATTTTTTAGTTACTTTAAAGAAACTTAGGTTTCAAATTAATCTTTGATTCTTGGATATTTTGCATGAATCTCTTATAATTCTAAAGTCTCTAGTATGATTTTAATATGAAATTAGTATATAGAGTTATAAGTGTTCCAATCTAAGGGACCTAGAATCCCTTATTTTTTAAAATTAGATTCTATTCTAGTTGAATTGATCCCCTAAGAGTTATAATTAGGCTCTACCTTTAATATGTTTTAGGAGGTTCCTTTAGAGTTCTGTGAAATTTAGAATTACGTAAATATCACCTCTATGCCCTAAGATATGATGTTTATAAGTTTAGATAGTCCCAACCCAATTTTAGCAAAATAGAACAGGTGTTGGTAGTTGAATTAGGAAAATAGTTTAGTATCAAAATGATTCTATTTTAAGCTAAAATTTAGTATATATTTAGTTTTTTATGTATCTTAGTTTTCTATAAAATTTCATGATAATTTATGATCATTTGATAAGCTAGAATAGTGAAGTAAAATTTCTTTACATAATTATGCAGTAGTTGAATTGATCATGGAATGAATTTTTGAAAATTAATGATGGAATTGAGATGAATTTTTATGTTGAGTACAATCTATTTTGTAAGAGATTTTATCAAAATTTTTCTATGAATTATTGCAATGAATTATTATAAATTAATAATTCAAGAAGTAGGGTTCATAATTATGGTATCTCATAATCTTATACTCCTAATTTAATAAATATATCACTCCCTAGCATACTCAGTCATTAAGGAATATTATTTTTTATCAGTATTTTCATTTTGAGTTAAATCAAGTAAGTATTAGTTTAATTCATTATAAAAAAGTAATTATATAAATTATTATATTCATAATATATTTTAAAAAGTATATTTCGAATGATATAATTGTCATAAGTTAGACATGAGCTCAATGTTAATGTGCATATTACATAAGCATAAAAATATATAAATGATAATAAAAATATATTATATGTATGCATATATAATAACATGTAATGTGAGAATGCACATATATGCTATGACGTGTAGTGTAGAAGTGTACATATATATTATGACATATAATGTGAAAGTACATATGTATATGTTATGATATGAGATATCCATAAATGTGCTATATTTTCTACATGTATATAAAAGTATTTTAAATTATTTCGACGTAAAATTTTATCTCTTTATTATGCAAATATTATGTTGTAGTGTTATGCTTGCTAACAAAATCATATGACGAGGTGATTAATGTTCAATGTCTTATGCTGATTATTTTAAAATATTATATACATGATATGATACATGCTCATTGAAATAAAACTATAGAGGCTTATATTTACTAAGTGATTACTCACTCTATATATTTTTTTATAGATAAAGATACTAGTACCTTACTCAAGTAATTGGGCAAGGAAGTGAATGTATGTGAACCCATGCCAGATATAAACGATGACTTACGGGCATTTTTATGTATATAACTTTTCGACATATTTTATATATATGATTTTTTTTAGTTAGATATTATAATTATGTACATGTGTCAAAATCATTATGTACAAAGAACACCCTATCATTTTTTTAGTAAATTAGTATGTTTTACTTTTATAATTACTTTTTTTTGCTACAATCATATTAATAGCAATAATAATACTAAAAGTGATATTATATTTTAATTATGCATGTATGTGTGAAAATGGGAATATGGTGTTACAAAAGTAGGTTTTCCTTATTATATTTTTAAATTAAAAGATAAATTCAAAAGACGAAGCAAGATATATCATGCATCACGGATTATTATAATAATGCGTGAGGTTTATTAGCTGAATTAGACCTGTATCATATGTAGAGACCAAATATGCTATCGACACTAAAAAGATTGATAAACTTGTTGGAGGTGGAGAGGGTATTTCAGTTCTCATTAGGGTTAAATTCTGAATTTGATCTAGTATATGATTGTGTTCTTTGTAAAGAATGTTTCTTTGATCTTGATAAAGCATTTACTTTAGTTAATAACAAGCATATAGTAGAACACTCTACCTTGATAAGAAAAAATCATCATCTTTTAGAGGTTATTCAGGTCATTATGTTTACCATAGGAGTTCCTAAATATTTTGAGGGAGAGACTATCTAAACTGCATCTTATTTAATTAATATAATATCAAGTTGAGTATAATTTTCAGAAACTCCTAAACATCCTCCTACAAACTTATGGACAAACCCAAATCTATAGTAATTTACCTCCAAAGGTGTTTCGTTGTGTAGTATTTGCTCATAAACTTAGTCAGCTCATAAACTTAGTCATAACTGCACCAAACTTAATTTAAGAGGGAAAAAAAAAAGTTTTTCTAAGCTTCTAACTAACTCAAAAGAGATACAAATAATTTGATCCTCTTACAAAATAATTTTATGTAAGTATGAATATCATCTTTTTAAAAAAATCATTCTTATTTCTCCCAAACATTTCTTCAAGATGAAAAGAAAAGTTTTAGAAAATTATTAGAATCCTAGTTATAAATTTTCCTTCTGAATTTATTCCTATCACATGTACGTCTCTTTAGAATTGAATCCATTTCTATAGCAAGTTTACCTTCTCAAGCACAACCTACCTCTTATACTATTAGTGCATCCTCTGTCTATTGTGCTAGAATATAGAAAAACTGATGTAAGGGGAGACCTAGTAATTGATAAACAACAATCGGAGTTACATGTATCATCGACGAAGTTTGAGACAACAACTACACAATGTCACCTAAGAGTCAGCTCCAAGTGCAACTAATCATGAAACTTTATATACTCTAAGCTATTTTTTATAACTTGATACTTATGAGTTTCAAGATCTTAATGTTCCTATTGCTTTTAGAAAAGAAAGGAGGTAATGCACTATTCATCCTACTTCCAATTTTGTATCATGTCATATATTATTCTCCTTTTTTAGATCCTTTGTTTCTAACTTGTTAAATATAGTTATTCTTAAGTCTATTCTTAAGTTAAAAAAAACTATGTTCAAAGAGATGTAGGCATGGGAGAAGAAGGACACTTGAAAACTTATAAATTTATAAAGGAAATAGACTTGTTGGTTGTAAATGGATGTTTATAATGAAGTATAAAGCCGACGAATCAATTGAGAGATACAAAATAAGGTTAGTGGCTAAAAGATACACTCAAACATTTGTGATAGACTATCAAGAGACTGTTGCAAATTAGAATAGTAAACTTTTATAGTAATATTTAATTTGTCTCTATAATAGTTTGATGTGAAAAATATCTTTCTTAATGGAAAATTAGAATAGAAAATCTATATGAATCTACCTCTAGGTTTTGAAGGAACATTAGGGTCTGACAAAATCTGCGAGCGAAAGGGATCATTCTATGGACTAAAACAATCTCCTAAAACATGGTTTAATAGATTTACTAAGGCTATAAAGAGTTATGGATATTTGCAAAGCTGAACAAATCACACTATGTTTTATAAGTTATGCTGACAATAGAAAGATCGCAATACTCGTTGTATACGTAGATGACATAATCTTGAAAGGTGATGATCTTGTTAAGTAAGAGAAACTAAAAAACTTCTTGGGCAAGGAGTTTGAAATCAGATCTTGAATCATTAAGGTACTTCTTTGGTATAGAGGTGGGTAGAACCAAAGAGAGATCTCAGTATCACAAAAAAATATACATATTGGATTTACTTATGAAAATTGGTATATTGTATTGCAAACCATGTGAAACACTCATTGACCCCAACCACAAACTAAGTGCAAACACAAGCAGTGAAGCGGATAAGGGACGATATCAACATCTAGTTGAAAATTTAATTTACTTGTCACATACTAGTTCAAACATTATCATCATTGTTAGTGTGATAAGTTAATTTATGTACTCACCTAACACAAAAGATATGAGAATTGTCTTTAGAATTCTTTAATATCTCAAACAAACTCAGGGTAAGGGATTGATGTTTAAGAAAAGGGATAATGATGCATGCATAAATGTTGATTGGGCCGATAGTAAAGATGTTAGAAGATCTTTAGTTAGGAGTTTGTCGGAATCAACTAGTGAAATTATATTTAGATAACAATGTAGCAATTAGTATCTCTCACAACCCGATGCATCATGATCGAACAAAGCACATTGAAATCAATCAATATTTTATTAAAGAGAAATTGGATATATTCTGTTTATCCCTATCAAGCTACAAATAACATATATTTTCACAAAAGGATTTCAAAAATAACAGTTTGATCACCTTACTAGCAAGCTGAGACGTTGAACATCAAGCTGAGATGTTGAACATCTTAGACTTTGAGCTCTCTCAAGAACTGCTATAATTTGATTCTCAAGATTGATGTGATAAACCAGATCTAACACTAGATCTATTTAAATATATTTTTTTTCTTATATATACGTCTTCCTATATACAAGGAAACAAGTGAAATTTTCTTCTGTCCCGTTCAACAAACTTCACAGAAGCCGAGAGCAAAAAGTATTTGTTAAGCAACAATCAACAGACAAAATTATTTGCCTCGCTAATACAACCATTCATGGGTCAAATATGTGGCCACCACTGCATAATGCAAATGGGCTTTAAATACTCTAACATCTTGATCCATTGGACCAATCAATTAAATAACTTTATGACAGTTACATGAACTACAGCAGTGGCCTGTAAGCACCTGGAACAAATATAAGGTCTATCAGAAAGTACCAAGTATTGAAATGCATACAGGCCTCAAAAGAGAAACTTTTAATTGTAGTAATGGTACATGTCGAGTATGAAATATTCATCTTAGGCCACAATGCAAAAGGGGCAAGACCTGCAATGCAGAAGGCCAAATCGATCAACCATAAAACTTGTTCAGTAGTTACAGATACACCGAGATACACAGCTTACTAAATCGGTAAGCCATCCGACAGGTGTTTCCTAAAATTCTACGATGGTGAAGCCATGTACAGTCACATTCTGAGAACCGATACAGTTGTGGCAGCAACCTCTTTCAATATAGAGTTGTGGATTCAGCTGCAGCCTGACCCTTCCATGTGACAGATCAACTCTGGCATCAAGGATTGTGAATCTTAAATCCAAATACCCTTGGAGTGTATCGTTGTGATGCCTTTTGCGGCTTCAGGTGTCCATAAGTCATCAGAAACAGGTGAGGAAATGTTGTTCCAAAGTAGGCCCCATCAACATCTAACAAAGTCAAGAAAAGTTCAACAAACTTATCTAAAGGCAACTTACACAGGTAGTATGAGTTCTTCCCTCCAATTATATGTGTGTGTGTGGGCCAACTAACATTCACATACTGATTTTTGACTTCTGAAAAAGAATTTGATAGGATAAACATATGCATCCATGTAAAACTTGCAAGACCATCAGGTTTGACCTTAATTTTGCATAATGCAAACAAATTCTTATAATGGACCAGGTCATGAAAATAAATCTTCGTATACTGCATTTTCTTTACGATTGATTCAGGTTGTATCAATGTTTGTTTTAGTTGGTCTGTCCAGCTGTTGAGTTAAAAGGATCTTCTTGGAATTGTATTAGCTAATTTCACAATGGAAAAGTCATGTAGGTACATGTAAATATAGTAAGTTTTGTGTACAATTAACAACTCAAATGATGCAATTTAACCATAATCACATATATTATCAACAGCACAAAATGATAATCAGATACATTGATGTATGGGTTAAACCATTAATTCAACTTCAACTGGAATTGGATAGCTATGAAAGTGCATGCAAGTTAGTTCAGATTAATGGTCCATGAGAAGATAGAAGACAACAAACACCTCACCAGAAACAATATAATGGGTATGATGGCCCTTTGTAATGGATGCGATAGCCCTTTATTTGACTAGTGTCCCTCAGCAAAGCTCAATGGCACAATAGGATCAATGTAGCTAACCTCATATAGTTGGGAACTATGGATTATTGCTATAGTTGTAGTACCAATTCATGTCAGATCAGGATATGACCAGATTAAAATCCAAATGAAATCTTTGAATATCTTGGATTTGATTGGAACATGTTACTTCGAACTTGAATATATATTTGATCTATACATGTGACGAGTAGCATGAAATACAAATTAGAAAGCAGCTTATCATGATGTAAACAAAATTAATAAGTATTTCAGATTTGAAAGCTATTTTCACTTTAAAATGATTGCTAGAAAAGGATACTGCCTTGGTACTTCGACCTAGGATAATATATATCTTCACATTTTGGACAATATATTTTCACAGTACTGGATCGAGGGATGTCTGATTGGCCAACAGGAAGGCAAGACTGGCCACAGCAGTAAACTCGAGGGCATCTTCCAAAATCATAGTTCTTGAACTTTTCTAGCTACAAAAAATTGAAATTTTAAAATGTCATTTGGTACCAATCAATTAAGAATAAAAACTGATACCATCAAATATGGGGAATAAGTACAAGATCTCACCATTGCAGCCATTCCTTTACTGGTTAATATGTATCTGACATGAATTAAACCATAAAGCATCTCAGCTGCTGATTCAACTAACTCATTTTGTTCTTCAGTAAACAAATCACCTGGGCATCAAAATTAGACGTAATTGGCACCACATGATACCAACCATAACGACAAATAATATTTAAAGTAAAAGATCACCATTTAGGCAATAAAGTTTATTATTCATGTGTATGCAGTTTATCATCATGCAATTGTTCAATATGAGATGGACCACTGAAATACCAAACTTAAACAGAGTAAAAAAGGTTTACATTGGCATGAATATTGGAAGCACACTGGACTACAATGATTAATTGATTATTTTGGAGGTTCAAAGCTTTGAAACACCTGATACTTATACGCCCATTAACATAGGTATGAAAGAAAGTAGGAATCACATACAAGTCTATTTGAATGACAAAAGTATGGGATCTAAATTAAATGAACAGAGTAAAATGTATGTACCACAAGAAAGTACAGATATTAAAGAAAATCACTTGAGGAATAGCCTAAATAGCATATGTACTATTTGGATGTCCATAGACAATCAAGTGCTTGTCCATAGAAATAATATCAAACCATAAAAATACAGGCAGGCAGGCAGTCACTAATGATAGATGTCCATAGACATTTTTGCATGAATCAAATATTAAATAAAATCACTTGAGGAGTAGCCTAAATAGCATATGTACTATGCCTGAAACTGCCATTTCCTCTTTATTTATTTATTTACTTAAGGGGAAGGAACTTTTTTTATTTTTTTCCACCTATTCATCCATTACATAACATGCAAAGGAGACAATGGGACTCGAACCCCTAACATTTGAACTGCTTGGGACTACGAAGGAAGTTTGTCAATGGGCATATGAAACACATGGAGAACCAAGTGGCAAGTTGAAGCCCATCAACTTTAATAGGGCAAAGAAAAAGGAACTACACATCCTCAGAAGAAGAAAGAGAAGAGTCAAGGGGAAAAACAGGAGAGCCAACATAGAGATGAGATGAAAATGATTGACTGTCAAACATAGGAAAATAAAATTTGATAATTCACATCTATTATTATCATCAAAGTTCTCACCTACCACAATTGTCACAACATCAGTCAGTCATTATTGTGTATGATAGAGAGGAAATGGTATAAGGAATAAAAAGGGAATGATAGAGAGTAATTCTTAATTTGTTAAAAAAATGAATGAAAATGTAATCGGAGACAGAATTAATTCAAATAGTTTTCATTATATGTTTTTGCATTTTCTTGTACTTGTTTGGTGATAAGAGAAACATTAGAACCATAATGAAGCTTATCATTATCTTTAAAGCTACAAATTGATAAATTTATATCTTTTGTATAATATATACATAATATTAATTGGATAACTCTAATAATATCTTTGGACAATATGTATGATGGTTATTTTTAATGGATTGTTCTCTACGGTTTTCATTTCTTGAAAAATATTATTTATATTATCTAATTTAATATTTTTTATGAACGATAGATATGAAATATATACACAAACAGATCTATTTTTAGCATACATCTATATTGTCTTTATTTCATTTCATATCTCTTAAAGTTTAGCTACTTAAAATGAATATGTATATATATATGCAAATTTAGAGTTATTTTCTCAATCGAGTAGGATCCCATTGGTCCAATTCAAATGATCCTACCAATCCCCATCACATCTTGTAACACCCATTTTGCAATCTAAGCCTACTTCATATTGGCCATGCACAACAAATTACGATGCCATAAAGAGAGTACAAGGACCAAACAACATAGAGTTTAGCAAAATATCAAAAAATATATAAACACTTAATTGTAGCAACGAGCTGTTCAAAGCCTTCTAAAGTTATTTGAAATATTATTGTTAAGTAAAAAAGCACAGATGTCTAAAACTTAACCAAAAGAAATATTTAAAAGATCTGGAATAATAAAATAACAAATAAACCCAAAGACAAGCCCCATTCCGTAAGTTTCCCTTCCATGCGGATTTTAGGAAGGGACAATTTCCATAGTCTTACCCCTTGAAAGCAAAGATTATTTTTCTAAGAAACTTCTAATGGACCAATTATATCAAGGGAGAAAACTGAACTATATAATACGCATACACAAAGGACAAATGAAAAGTTCATTTATCTATAAATTATAAGTTTCAGCCATATCATGTCGTTTAAAAAACCCCTTGTAAAAAACCCCTTGGAAGAACTTGCTCATATTGTACACAGTTTAACATTCCTTTTATAACATGTATTATATTCCACCCAAATGCTTCTTAACACAATGCTGACATGCATATTGTTTAAAGCCAGCTAAAAATCTAACTCTCCCTATATAGCTCACCATTGCATAAATGTTTGAATTTGAACAACAAAGATAAATTTAAATCAGATTCACTATATCAATTTGCTAAAGATCCATCACCTTTATAGATTGGAAGTAAACAAGAATCCCCTTCCCTGATACAACTAACAGAATTTGAGTTGAAGCCCCGCTTATGGCATATTTTCATATCCTTGCCTAACCACTTAGCTCAATTTCTTGTTCTCTGAATCTCACGTCTTTAGAATGGCTGTTTTAATGTTTATTACTAATGCAATCTAATTGTCAACAGAAGATCCCAAGATTCTATCATTCAAACAACAGAGGCAATTGATAGAAAGCTTCTGAAGAGAAATGAAATACCAGAAGCAAAATCTCAAATTGTTTAATGACTACTTCAACACCAATTATCAAAGACAAAGGTTTCTTCAACCAATATACACTAGCAGTTCCAGTTTGAGCAAGTTCTAATCAGACACTGAAAACTCAAGTTTGATCAGTTTTGGCCATTGTTAACAACTGCAATCCAATTTCATATATTGGCCAAGAGAACTTTCTTGCTTATGTTGTTCACCATGGAGATCACCTGTAATTTTACTATTTATGACTGGCTAATAAGTGTTCATCACTGATCAAATTTTGTTAGAGAGAGATTTTAATTCAATCTCCAGAAACATCTTTTGTCCAATATCCTCCACTTAGATTGTTAGAGAGAGAAAATTTTCTATCCTGGGTTTACAATGAACAGGTAAAATTACAAGGTGCTATCCCTGTAATTTCCTATTTGCTCACGTCCAATTAATATGAAATAAGAAATAGGGTGCTAACCCACCTGAAAAAGGAATTGCTCATATACATGCTAACTTTTTTCTTAAGCATTTGTTGTTTTTTAAAAAAATAATAACCAAATCATGGGTTAGTATTTTTTTAAAAAAGATGTGCATTATTATGATATTATCTTTTGAATGGACATTTAGTTAGAATATTACCTAAGTTTAATTAAGTCAAGTTTCATTAAAGTTATTTATTATCTAGAACTTACACACTTTTTATTTTCGGATTAAAACATTAAATTTAAAAATATTCATTTGATCATCCTGTATGTTTGGATTTCAAAAAAAATCTAAATATATTTATATCATATTTTGTCTTCCCATTGATGTAAATATGTTTTAGTAAAAGATCTGTTACAGTAAAAAAAAAATTTCCTCCTTTGTAACTTTCTGTTTCTGTCTCCACTTAATTAATTTATAACCAAAAAAAAAGTTTTTGTTTTAAGGAACTAAAACAATCAATTTTTATTTTAAAAAATCATAAAATCAAAAATATTTGTTTTAAATCTATTGTGTTCTTTGTTCTTTATATATAATATTCTTAAAAAATTATGTTCTATTAATAAAAAGAAAACTGATTTTCAAAAAAAGAAAAAAATCTGTTCTGTTACTTTTTTATTTATTTCTGTTTCAAAAAATTACGCATTAATCTTTCTAAATCTGATTGTCTTCTGATTCTAAAAAATCTCCTAAACAAGTTGAATACTTTGTACGTGGAAGACTATCTATATGAAACCTATTAAAAAACATGAACTACCAAGGAAATTTGATAAACCTTAGAACACAATTCAAATCAAAGACAATTCGTACGAGTTGTAGGTCATTCTGAAGGTGCTAGTAAATTCACTATTTTTTATCTTAATAACTTTAAAATGGTAGATCATTTACCTATTAATAATGAAATTCACAAACCTAATTCATAAAATTCAAAGGGGTGGTATCAACTTTAGTGAATCATATCAAATTTTATATCTATTAAATAGACTATCCTCACCTTGGTCTAAATTTGGTCAAGAGACTAGGAGATCTCAAACCTCTCAAATTCTTAGGTACATCATCTAAGCCATTAGAATAGAACACCAGTATAGGCAAAGGGAGGCTCAAGAAAAATCAAATGCAAGCCAAGCTCAACATAACCGAATCCTAGAGTCATTTCCAAAACCATAAAAACTTTAACACGAACCAATGTCATAACTTTAATCCCAAGGGTATCATTATACCCAAGGATGAGGGATTTAAACCGAGGTTCAAGAACCTCACAAATCCTAATTCTAACTCGTTCCAACACTCTAGGTGTCATCCTAAACCCAAAGGGTACATGAAGCCAGGAACATGATTGGTTCTGCTATGTCATCTTGCTTCATCCTTCTTCTAGCAAAAGGAGAAAGATAGTTTATAGAAGAAAATATCTTTTAAGCCTAATCCTCTAGTTAATATGATTAAGGACTTTGTTTTTTTACCCTTTTGTTAATCTAACCTACCATGGTTAGATTCTGGTGCTAACATATATGCTTGCACTGATCAAGATTGGTTTTCATCTTATTAGATCCCAAGATCCCAAACAAAGGAAGTGGAATCACGGGGAATGAAACATGTGATGCATCACTTCTACCTTGGACATATATGTCACTGTAACCTAATACTCACTTTAGGAAAGAGGCCAGTACTTTGTGATTTAATGCACGTACCAAATATAATCTCTCCTTGTATAGTTAGGCTACAGTTTTAAAAGGCAATAAAGTTATAATCTCTAAAGGAGACTTGTATATAAGAAAATATTTTATTTTTTAGGGCCTTTTTAAGATCAATGTAATTACTCCTACATATAAAGCAGAATCATCTTTAAATTCTAAATCTTGTGACATTTAACAACTTAAACTTATCATATCAATTTTGATTTAATTTCTTTAAATGTCTAATCTTAACTAATTCCAAATTTTAATTCTAATTTGAATGTAATTGTGAAATTTATGCTCAATCCAAACAACCTAGTTTTAAGCATATCCTATATAAAAATACATAGTGATGGCTGTGATTCAAATAGGGGTCCTACTAGAGGTGGAAGTCCTTATTTTGTGACCTTCGTTGATGATATCTCTAAATGTTACTACGCTTACCTTTTTACTTTTAAAGTTTAAAGAGAAAGTTATTAACAAATTTAAGACCTACAAGGTTGTGACCTCACAACCTTTATTGATGACACCTCTAAATTTTGCTACTGTTATTTTTTTTTTTTTACTTTTAAGGTTTAAGGATAAAATTCTTAACAAATTTAAGATCTATAAAGCTAAGGTTGAACACCAACTTAATAAGAGAATAAAATCTTAAAGTCTGCTATAGGAGGTGAGTGCACTTGAAATGAACTTGCTATCTTCAATTAAATTTCCCATGATCATGGTATAATTCATAAAGTAACTACTCACTATTCTCAATCTAATTGAGTAGCTGAAAGAAGGAATAGAAATCAATATGGTTAATAGCTTAATCCTTAGTTCATGAGTACTGCAAAACTCATGAGAAGGCTCTTTTATCCACCTATTATATACTTCATAGGATTTCTCAGAGGGAGCTTGGAACAAAAACCAAGGCTTTATTACTTCTAAATGTGGGGGTGTTTACCTAAGGTTAATATTCTTTAGCTCAAAAGAAAGGAAGATAGGTCATAAAACTATAGATATTATCTTTATAGGATATTCCATTACAATACCTGTAGATTCTTTATGGTGATTCTGAAATTTTTGAAACCTCAAATGACATTGATTAAATCCAGAGATGCGTCATTCTTTAAAAATATCTTTCCTTTCGAACCTAAAATATTTACTAACATTTAAGTGATTCTTATTCACCTATTCCAACCCCTTTAGAAGGAGAAACAATAGAGCTAGGATTGCGAGGAACCTTGGTGATGGTCTCCTACTTTATTAATGACACACTAACAGTACGCTTAGGAAAACATTAGAAATTTGCATTGAGAGTCCGATGCACATTTCAAATGCAAATTGGTGCTTGGTAAATTTTTATCAAATCACATATGGCCTGGATGCTACATTGGAAATGCTCAAATGTTCATTTTATTTAATGATAGCATTAGCATTTTAGTATTTGTAGGATGCTAATGCAATTTTTCAAATTTCAAAATTGTCCTGTGACTTTATCAAAAAAATACAAGATTGCCAAAATGATTTAGTAAGAAACCAATATGATCGATATTTTCTATAAAATTAAATTTTATTATTTATTTTTTAAAGATTATCTTTATATTTATTTATATGATTATATTTTTATTTATTATATATTTGGGCCATATGAAATTTTTTATAAGATTACATACATTCATTTTTTATTTATTTACTAATTAATTTAAATAAATATATATATATTCACTTTTAAATAAATATTAAAAATATTAGAAGGGTAAATTTGTCACAAAATATTCAATGAATTTTTGAAATATAATTTTACCAAACAACAGTCATGTCAATGTACATTTAAAATACAGTTTTCATTTATTGTTTACAAGTACTCAAAGCATTCTACAACTACATATTCACTCAAACCCTTCTCTCCAACCGTACATTAAAAATACAAGTTTGTTCCTAACCACAGCCTAAGTTTATTTCAAGAGATTATGTGCTCTCTGGATGCTTCCTTGTAGAATAAGGCGAACTATGAAATAGAATCCATTACAAGTAATCTTGATTTTCACAAGTAAATCATAAGGCTAGACTTATAGCTCAAGGGTTTGGACAAAAAGTTGGCATTGATTATTTCAACACGTACGTGCCTATAGTGTAGATTACTACTATCCAAGTCCTACTTGTTTTTTCTCTCATCCATAAACTCCTAATTCATCAAATGGATGTGAAGAATATCTTTCTTCATGGAAAGCACTTATATGAGAGAATTCGTAGATGACCATAGCTAATGATCTAGACAGTCTTTAGATACTCTCATGAACAAATAAGATACTCGTATATAATCATTAACATGTAAACCCACAAAGATGTATTTCATACTATGTTGAGATAATCGAAATTTGGATAAAAGGAACATAACTCAAGACGTCATTCACTCTATTTTCTTCATATGGATATTAACTTCACTAAATGAGTTTAGTCTTTAAAATGAGATGATCGTACAGTACACACCAACATTAATCATTACTTTATTCTTAATTTCTATATTTATATTTATTTTATGGTAATTTGTGTTTTGTGGGAATTGTCAAAGCATTTATTTGGGTAAAACTACATATTATAATTTTTACACTTGCTTTTTATTGTTTCACCTCATAAATTATGACTTTACCCTTGTTATTTAACCTTTAATTTCAAAAATTACAACTCTATCCTTGTTGTTTACCATTGCACCTCGAGAATAATGCTGCTTTATTACTCCCATGCATTCCTAATTGCATGTCGCATGTGCTTCTTGATCGCAGCAGGCATTATGCGCACTGGGTATTTATAGATGCAACAAGAACACATGTGAGAAATAAGGCAATGTTATGATAAAATGCAGGGGTAGAGTCATAATTTTCGAAATGAAATGAATAAAATCAAGGATAAAATCATAACTTTTGAGATGAAACTGTAAAAGACAAGGGTATAATTGTAATTTATCGTTTTCCTTATAAGTGCTCTGATAATCTCTACAAAAACACAAATTATCTCAAAATAAATATAAACACCAAAAATTAAGAACAAAATAATGATTGATGCTTATGCATCTACTGTGTGACTAGTCAGTTGTCTTTTCAAAAACTAAACTCATTTAGTGGAATAAGTATTCATCCGAAAGAGGACAACATCAACCTCTCCTCTCCAAAATCCTTCATAACAAAATGATGATATAAAAAGATTTGATTAGGAGATTTAAATCAAAAGTAAAGATTAGAAAACCATTAACATAAAAACAAAACAGAATAAATTTATTCCCTATCTTCATCATATTCATTGATTTGAAAACCAAAAAACAGAATACAAAATCAAAATTTTCATGTCATGTGCTTAGTTTGTAAAAGGATCCAACCAGCATGCACACCTTCCCTTCTTGTCCAGGCTTGACAAAAAGTTCATGTTAGTCCATATAGATTTTTTCTTCTAGATCTCCATGAAGAAAAACAATGTATACATCCATTTGATGAACTACAAGTTTGTGGATAGAAGCAAGAGCAAGTAGGACACGCATGATAATAATCCATGCTATAGGCGTGTACATGTCAAAATAATCGATGTATGTTTTTGGCCTGAGCCTTTAAGCTATATGCGTAGCGTGATATTTTTTTATCATACCATTGATCCTAGTATTCTTTTTGAAAATCCACTTATATTCTAGGGGTTTGTTTGCAAGAGATAAATAAGTGACAATCCAAGTATTATTACTTGTAATGGATTCAATTTTACAATTCACCGTCTCCTTCCAGAAGGAAACATAGCACAAAACCTCTTGAAATGAACTTGGTGTATCTTCTATTAAGAATGAGACAATTGTCACCAAAGTTTCTTGCAATCCAAGCTTTCATGCTTCTTTTGGGTTCAGGTTTAAGATAAGTTCTATAGGGTTAGAATAGGTGAAGAAGAATGACGTAGGACGATGGTATGCATTTTATATCTAAAAGGAAATATGCTTTCAAAAAATAATACAATTTATATTCAATCAAGATATCATTTGAGATTGAAAATTTTCAGAATTCATTACAACTTACAAGTAATCTATAGTTAATGCTATATAGGGAATATCTACAGTTGAAGGACCTCTCTTCCTTCCTTTTAGGCTCAAGGATATCAATCTTAATTAAATACCCTACATTCGGAAGTAGGATATCAATCTATTGGACTTTAAGATTTTAATTCTCTTATCAAATTAGATTTTAGTTTGAGCCTCAAAGATATTAATTTGTGAAGAACTTCATCCTTAGACTTTAAAAAGACAAGTATAGCAAAATCCAGATAATAGATAACTTTAACAAAAACTCAACTTAATTAAACTTAAGACAATATTCAAATTAAATGTTCATGAAAAAGATGATATCATAATAATGCATTTTTTAAAACCAATACTAAATCGCAGTTTGATTATTTTTTTTAACAAACAACAAACACTTATAAGAAATAAGCATGTATATGAACTTTTTTTTTCCAGTGGTTTGCATCCTGTTTAATATTAATCAGAGGCGAGGAACAAGCCGTGTATCTTGGACAGTTCAATTTGTGTTGATTCACAATGAGCCCAAAATCAAATCAAAAGGTTCATATGTTTTTTTCTCAAAATTGAAACTGATTTGAAGGTCTCAAAAACTTATCTTCAACAAAGAAGAAGAAAAACCTCAGTTTCTTTAAGAATTTTTGAATAGGAGTGTCTTTGAATTTTATGTCAGTTGTTTACACCTATCAATAAGATAAAAGTATAGTGGATTTGATGATTTTATTGGGCTTCTCAATTGTTTTAAAATTTTAAGGTTTCATTCCATAAAGTTATGCTCATCTATCATGTCCTTTGGAACGAAATAAAACACGAGATCTTTAAATTTTCTTAATATACAATTGCTATCCCAAGATTTAAAGTATTTTATAATTTTCCAATAAATAATTTAAAACTACTTTAAAAATCAAGGAATGAAAGGGTACAAATAAGTGACCCGAGTTCAAAGTTCCCATATAAAGCTTAATAGGAAGCAAACAATAAAACATATTTAACAATTAACAATCATTGCTTTCAATTCCAAGGAAACCAAAAAGCAAACTAAGATCAAACGATGCAGCGGCATGTGTCATCAGTGAATTACCACAGGGAATAACATGAGTATGTTGAGAAGGATAAAAACAAAAGTATGCATAGGATAAATGCATCAAAACTAAAAATTACCATGGGAAGACTCCACATCCAAGATTAGATCAAGAGCATAGTCATAGTAGGGTACTTGACTGCTTAGACCACATAAGTTAAAATCATCTTGTATGTACTCATCATCAACCTCACAGAAGAACTCATTGCCTCTTAGATTACAGAACCATGAAATCCAAGATGTGTCTTCCCCATCAGAACCACTGACATCTGACTCTTCACTATCTGTTTCTGATTCTTTTTGCGGCTCCAGGAATAGTAATGAAAGCATCGTCAGAAAGCTTACAGGTATAAATATGACTGGACTCACATGAGAATACAGATGATGAAGTCAACATATACCACCACCAACAGAAATCAGCAATCTCTCCACACCATGACTAGAAGCAAGTAAGCCAGCATATGTTTGGTGGATTAATAAGAGGAAGAGAGAATGATAAATTATCATCACATTTACAAAACCACGATCATGACACAATCAAGATGCATGTGCACTAATTCTCAAAAAAGCACAAGAAAAATCAACTGAGAACTAGATTGCACTATATTTCATCTCTATGGCATTTCTCAACAACTCCAGACCACTGAATTTTAGCATCAAATATTCCACACAAGTTACAATCTCAATTCAAAAACTGAAGACATATATACAATTTATAGTCGATCACACAATATATACTTGTCTCATAAAGTTTATCACTGAAATAGTTCCTAAATGAGAATAATTGGCATCCTGTAATTTTTTTATTTTACCTTGGCACATATTTATTTAGTAACAATTTATAGTCGATTGTATAATTCTTGATTCGTACTTAGCTAAAAACTATTTGGATTCTTATGATTGACCACATATGCTTCAAATAATGTACATACACTATGTGATTCTTTAACCACCAGCATTTCATGACCGCTTCCAAACATTCTAGCTAGAAATAAAGGAAGTATGCGTACGGAAATGCTTTAATTTCCCACAGTCTGGAACTCACCTCTTAAGAAAGATTTTGATATCCTATTAAACCTGAGATTGGGAAAGCAAAGAGTTCCTTTTCCCATTCCCTAAACACACATAGCCTAACTTATTGTGATCATCATATCAGTACTCAAGTTAGATGCAATATAATCAGAACTGTCAAAAAAACAATAAATGACCTAAATATAAACAGTTGACAAATATAAAGTGTCAATACCGTTACTAAGGACTTGGTTTATAATATGTGCCATACAATGTTAGCCGCAAAATGTCATCACCACTACAAAAGCTTGATGCAAATACTAAATGGTAGTGCAAAAAAGAATGCCATTGAACCAAGCAATGACTTGTCAATCACTTAAAGAAAGATATTTTTATGCTAAACCTGATAATGCAACATCAAATAGAACTTGCAAACAGATGAGAAGGGGAGATCAAATAAGAATTCCAACTGTTACCATACAAAATAACATTGCATGCTGATGGTTTAATAATTAAAAATAGCATGTGACAAGAAAAAAATGAAACAAATAAATCTTCATTTGTTCTCTTAAAAATGATGCCAGTATTAAAACATCAATCAAACTATCTAGCTCTACCAAAACATGGAATTTCATCCAAAATTACAATTTTTTTCAGTATATATTTAAAGACAAAATCTGGTATATCGGCAGGAAACAAAATCACCAATTTCACATGCCAACTATACCATAAATAACTAAACCTAAGTAACTGGAGACATCAAGATTGGTAATCTAATTTTACTGCATTATTACACCAAATACATCTGTTCTTTTACTTTAAATTTTCATACACTAACAAAAACCCGAGACAATTCGATGATGAGAACTTGTTAAAAGATCCAAAGAAACAGATCCATTTATTCTCCAAATATAGAAGAAGACACAACACTAAGTGAGATAGCAGAAAATACAGAAAATCTAACCATCTGAGTACTTGTTTTTGGAAAGAGAAGCAGAACGCTGGTCTTGGTGCTCGAGGTGCTTTCCGGAAGAGGTGGACGGCACCGACAGCCTATCCCTCTCCCTCTCCCTGCGGTTCAAGACCTTCGACGTCGCCGTTGACGATCTCTCCAGGTGTTTGTCGAGGGCGCCATTGATCCGCCTACGATATGAGGCTCCAGTCTCCACCCTCGACCCACTCCCTCCCCGATCCCTATGCATACCTCGCTCCTCTTCGCCCCTAACAACCCCCCTTTCCCAAAGCCTGCGAGAGATCAACTCAGTTCCCCATGCCGCGACGAAATAGAACACCAACCCACAAATCCGAATGATACAGCCTATCCGATGCCAGGAAATGCTTGGTTGCACGAATATGACGAAAAATAAAAGAGAGAAACCTCGGAATTTGATCGAAAATTAGGGTTTCGCTCCTATCATTCTCCGAGAGGAGATGAGGGAGCACCTCTTCCCTTCGCGATCGGAAGGGCAAATGCTACAGACGAAGGGAGGACGCAGGGCCGGCGTCGTAATTACGAGGCAAATCGGGGATCAAGGATAGACGAATGTTTCGTTCACTCGTCACACCGTTTCTCACATTCGCACCCTAACAGGCGACAGTCTTAACACAGATAATTCTCAAAATCCTCCAATCATCCAACGAGTGCATTGGACGAGTAATCAGCAAAGTAGTGAGAGAAGGAATTGCTCGAAATGAATTAAGAGAAGGGTAGCGCATCTGGGCCGTTCATCTCGCCTATATCTTTTGTTTCGTCGGTAGTTTCAAGCGCCTGAGGGACGCTTACATTCCCCTACGATAATGTGCCGGTGGGATCGGGTACAAATTCCAGCCTCACAATCAAGTGGTGCAAGGCCACTCAGAGGATGACAAGTGTGGATTAGGATCTCACTTTCCCTAATTTGAGAGCAATTAGGAAGCTTTTTGTTCTATTGTTGACGGATTTGGTTCAAGGATGCACCATTCGTACATATATGCCAGGGTTCAAGACGGGCCTGTAACGGGCTTTGTCTGTGAACAAGACAAACGTACCGGTTTGAGCATGCGAAGAAATATTTCACAGATTAATTTATAATTATTTCGGTAGAGGATAAAATAAAAAAATAATAAATATTTTAATTTAACTAAATATATAATTTTTAAAAGATTTATACAATCGATTCTAATTTATGACCTTATTATTATTGTTATTATTTAAGTAGTAAAGAAACTTCGTATGCATTTTGCAAAGTGAAGATAGGATTTAATCTTAGAATCCTAATGTCAAAGTAGAAATGACACATTAAAAAAAGGATAAGAATAAATAAATTGGTAAGACCATGATTTAATCTCAGAATATTGAGGATCGACTGTAGCAGAGATTTTTAGATTGTAATTAACATTCAAAGTTGCATTATGATTATGAGAATCTTAAGGATCTTTAAGGAACTTGATACATTAAGTAAAATTTTGAACTTTGAATCAGCACTTGATTGATAATGAGAAGTGGTTAAAGGTTTATTATATGAAAATTACTACGTATCATATTAGAATTCGTTGGGACAGAAACGTTACTTGCAAGCTTATGAACGACACCCCTTAGAAATCAAATTAAAATTTGTGGACCTAATCAAGATTTGCACGGTCTAACACTGTGACACGCAATCCATATAATAAGTACACATAAAAGTCAATAACACTGCACAATCGGTTTAATGTAGTCAACCTGACACATTACTATTAATATTCTCCCAAAGTATGAACCATCAGGTAAAATGGTCGAAACTGTTGGCGATCTAAGAACATAGACGTGCACGGAAGAAGACTCGGACGTAGTTTCTAATAATTTTCTTGTCGGGTGGGAATTAATTGCATCACGTGACTGGAAGCATTGCCGATGTGAGTGACTCTGATTAAGATCTAATTGTTAAGCTTTAGATACAGTTTCATACACCAATATTGAAGCAGTTGCAAGAAATCCTCTCATTGGCAAGCATGCAAGACATCATTAATTGCTGTGAAAGTGGCCCACCGGCGTTGTGCGTATGCGTCAAACAAGATGGTGCAGCAGCAAAAACTGATTGCAACTGGTCTTGAACAAGTCACCAGCGTTGGCTTAGATAGAGATGATCCAAGACGTAAATTTTAGTGTCTTGAACAAGTCATCACCTCATCAACGGGTCTTCAACAAGCCATTTACGTCAGGTGCGTACCTCTCTCAGAACTTTGGAGATCGAACATGGGCTTTCGCTGCCATGGCTTCGTCGTCTCGGGTTGCGCCGCTGGCTTTCTTGTGGCCTTTCTTATGGTCACCGTGTTGGTGTCCGATAGTTTATGGCTGCCGCAGGTGTCTGTACTACCCATGTTTCGCCTGGTACGTACGTACCCCTGCTCAAAATACGTTGTGCAGTTTCCATCTCACGGCTCGCACACAGTTTGAGGAAATCTGTAATCATCTCGCGGCTTGCGCACAGTTCTAGTCTTGGGATTTCAACAGGTTTTCTTGATGGGACTGCCCAACATCATCACATGCTTGAGGTTCCTCGATATGCAAGGTTCTGTTTTTCATTTATCTCCACCACCGGGGTATGATAGAGGCATTTCATTGTCCATAATTTCCCTTTTTAAGGATTCAGCAGAACCTCTGTTTTGTGAGGCATTTCTGGTTGTCAGAGTGTTATTTACATGCTATCTACAGGGAGTCCTAAAGCTCGGGTGGGTTGTTGATTCCCCAAAATAATTCTTTCAGACTGCTCTTTCTTGGAAGAGACACAAGGGCTGCTGCTGCTGCTGCTTGATTGTTGAGTACTACTATACGAATCCTTCCCCATAGAATAGAAGCCCAGTCAATCTTCGTCTACTTAGAGTGATTACTAAGAGAAATATTTTTGAATTTGAAACATATTCAAAAACAAGTATTTAAAACCTTTTCCACGTGAAAGGAAATCGATGTCGAGTTCTAAGATGTGACCAAGTATCTAATGAGATAATTAATTTAATAGTTTTGATTGGTGTGAAGTAGACAACTATAAACGAAGTTTCATGATCCTATCTGGTAAGATAACTTAATAATTTTATTTTAGAGTATGAACTACAAACTCAAGATTTTTAAATCCAAAATAATAATCTTATGCTCATTAAATCTTAATCTTAATTTTTACTCACTTTCAACTTCGGATTAAACCAAAGGGTTATACCAACTTGAGAAGCATATTTATTGTGTGGACATTCTTTGGTTTGGTTACTGCAGACAAGAAAACACTTACATATAGACTACTTAAAACCTCCCTAAGGAAATCAATCATCCATCTTGTGTAGATTTTAAATACCAGAGAATGGCGCAGCTTTGCTTTATTTCTTTCTACTTTTTTTCTATATTTCCTTGTCGTACAGACGAATCCAAAAGATGGACTTCGTATAGAATTAGAGGGAGCTTCCACGAGGAACAAGACCTTGATAATAGGAGTGATCAACAAGGCCTCTGTGGAAGACAATGGGATGCTGCAGCTTTTCCTCCAAAGCATGCGAGAAGGGGGGGATACTGCGTTCTTGATCAGACACGTTCTCCTAGTCGCCACCGATCAGATTGCATACAACCACTGCATGGTTCTTCAACTCCATTGCCATCAGCTTTACACTGACACTGTTCTCCTTTCTCCGGCCTTAAGCATCCAATCTACAAGCTTAATCAACCTCGCTTCGACGCTAACCCTCTTCCTTGGGGAAGTTCTCTTGCGTGGGTACAGCTTCATCTTCACGGTAAGTTTCTTCATACTGATTCCATCAATTACCGCCAACACCATGGAAAAAGACCCGAATAGTTATGTCGGCTTCCGAAGTTTATATTGGGTTCGCAGCCTAACATATTTCCCTGCTTACAGGATATGAATGTCATGTGGCTAAGAAACCCATTCGCAAGGTTGAATCACAATGGAGAAGACATGCTGTTAAGCGGCGATCTATACGACAGTAGCTTATACTTTGTTTCTTCAAATACGAAGACCATGGCCTTGTTCAAGCAATCATATGCTGTGATGAACGAGTCATGAAGCAAAAGTGGGATACTTGGACACAGCACATTTCACCAATTTCTGTCAGGATACTCTTGATATTGTTGAGATTTGATTCATAGTTATTTATCTAGATAGTTATTATGATTTAGTGATTACATGATGATTTTAATAATCATTTCAATTATGATCTAGTAGTTATAGGGTGGTTTCATTCACTAACTACCTCAATCTAGTAGTTATAGGGTGGTTTCACTAACTACCTCAATCTAGTAGTTATAGGGTGGTTTCACTAACTACCTCAATCTAGTAGTTATAGGGTGGTTTCACTAACTACCTCAATCTAGTAGTTATAGGGTGGTTTCACTAACTACCTCAATCTAGTAGTTATAGGGTGGTTTCACTAACTACCTCAATCTAGTAGTTATAGGGTGGTTTCACTAACTACCTCAATCTAGTAGTTATAGGGTGGTTTCACTAACTACCTCAATCTAGTAGTTATAGGGTGGTTTCACTAACTACCTCAATCTAGTAGTTATAGGGTGGTTTCACTAACTACCTCAATCTAGTAGTTATAGGGTGGTTTCACTAACTACCTCAATCTAGTAGTTATAGGGTGGTTTCACTAACTACCTCAATCTAGTAGTTATAGGGTGGTTTCACTAACTACCTCAATCTAGTAGTTATAGGGTGGTTTCACTAACTACCTCAATCTAGTAGTTATAGGGTGGTTTCACTAACTACCTCAATCTAGTAGTTATAGGGTGGTTTCACTAACTACCTCAATCTAGTAGTTATAGGGTGGTTTCACTAACTACCTCAATCTAGTAGTTATAGGGTGGTTTCACTAACTACCTCAATCTAGTAGTTATAGGGTGGTTTCACTAACTACCTCAATCTAGTAGTTATAGGGTGGTTTCACTAACTACCTCAATCTAGTAGTTATAGGGTGGTTTCACTAACTACCTCAATCTAGTAGTTATAGGGTGGTTTCACTAACTACCTCAATCTAGTAGTTATAGGGTGGTTTCACTAACTACCTCAATCTAGTAGTTATAGGGTGGTTTCACTAACTACCTCAATCTAGTAGTTATAGGGTGGTTTCACTAACTACCTCAATCTAGTAGTTATAGGGTGGTTTCACTAACTACCTCAATCTAGTAGTTATAGGGTGGTTTCACTAACTACCTCAATCTAGTAGTTATAGGGTGGTTTTCACTAACTACCTCAATCTAGTAGTTATAGGGTGGTTGTCACTAGGTCCTATAAATAGGACCAGTGTGTGCACTTGGAAAAATCTTGTAAGTGTTCTTGTGAATCCTCCTGTTTTTAATACTACATCGTTTTTTCTTGAATCGAAAGAATTCCTTTACTTGCATTGTAGTATTGTATTTTTTCCTTGCTCCTCCATCCCCAATATTTGTGGTATCAGAGCCTAGTTTCAATCTGAATTAAACATTATGGTAATTCTATGTCTCAACCCCTTATTCCCATGCAAAAGCTATGAATTTTGGAGTATCAAGATGAAGACTCTATTCAAGTCTCAAGATCTTTGAGACTTAATAGAGAATGGATATGTAGATCCAGATGATGAAATCAAGCTGAGGGAGAATAGAAAGAAGGATTCAAAGGCATTGTTCTTCATTCAACAAGCTGTACATGAGACGATCTTCTCAAGAATTGTAGCAGCGACAACCTCAAAGCAAGCTTGGTTGATACTTCAAAATGAATTTCAAGGCTCATCAAGGGTGATTACGGTAAAACTTCAAACCCTCCATCATGAGTTTAAAATTTTGTTCATGAAAAGCAATGAATCGGTACAAGATTTTCTTTCTCGAGTGATTGAAATTGTTAGTCAAATGAAATCTTATGGTGAACATCTTCCTGATCATATAATTGTTGTAAAAGTTTTGAGAAGTTTAACTCAGAAATTTAATCATGTTGTTGCCGCAATTGAGGAATCAAAAGATTTATCTACATATTCATTTGATGAACTAATGGGTTCTTTGCAAGCATATGAAGTAAGGTTGAACAGGTCACTTAAAAAAAGTGAAGAAAAAGCATTTCAGGTTAAGGGGGAGTCTTCTACTTCAAAAGAAGACAAAAAATCAACAGTACTTCAAAAGAAGACAAAAAAATTAACAAGAAGAGGATGTGGGGAGGATTTCGTGGTAGAGGAAATGGAAGAGGAAGAGGAAAAGGACACTTTGATGGGCATGATGAACAAAGACAGTTAAATTATGATCAAAAAAATTACAAGAGTGGAATTCAATGTCACTACTGTAAAAAGTTTGGTCACATGAAGGCAAACTGTTGGAAAAGAGAAAAGCAAGCAAGTTATGTGGAGCAAAATGAAGAAAATAGTAAGTTATTTATGACTCATTCACAAGTTCATGATAAATCAAATGATATTTGGTTTCTGGATAGTGGATGTTCTAATCATATGTCAGGCATAAAATCAAGTGGAAGGGAGAGAAACAATTGAGGTGAAGACAAATCAAGGGAAGGTAAAATGCCTTAATAATATTTTCTATGTTCCTACTTTATCACATAACTTGTTGAGTGTTTGACAATTGATAGATGATGGATATTCAGTAATATTTGATGATGGTTCATGCACTATTAGAGATAAAAAATCTGGTTTTGATTATAGTAAATGTTTGCATGACACAAAACAAGATGTTTCCACTTGATGTGTCAAATATTGAAAGACATGCACTTATCACAACTCAAAAGAATGAGTCTAGTTTATGGCATTTAAGATTTGGACATCTTAACATTAAGGGTTTAAGGTTGTTAAGTCAAAAAGGAATGGTTTTCGGATTACCCAAGATTAATACACTTGATGTATGTGAAGGATGCATTTATATCAAACAAAGTAAAAAACCATTTCCTATTGGAAAAGCATGGAGAGCATCTAAGTGTCTTGAATTAATTCATGCTGACTTATGTGGACCTATGAATACAAAATCATTTGGTGGAAGTCAATATTTCCTATTGTTTACGGATGATTATAGTCGCATGAGTTGGGTATATTTTTTTAAATTGAAATCTGAAACATTTGATAATTTTCAAAAATTCAAGGCATTTGTAGAAAGGCAAAGTGGTAGATATATAAAGACACTTCGGACAGATAGAGGTGGTGAATTTTTATCTAATGAGTTTAATTCTTTTTGTGAAGAAAATGGTATTCACAGAGAATTAACAACACCATATACACCGGAGCAAAATAGTGTAGCTGAGCGTAAGAATCAGATTGTCGTTGAAATGGCAAGAAGTTTGCTTAAAGGAAAACATTTACCAAATCAATTTTGGGCAGAAGCAGTTGCAACAACAATTTATTTATTGAATATTTCACTAACAAAGGCTATTATGAATCAAACTCCTTTTGAGGCTTGGTCTGGTATGAAACCAAGTGTTAGACATCTAAGAATTTTTAGTTGTATTGCTTATACTTTGGTAAATTCATAAAATCATCACAAGCTTGATGAAAAATCTGAAACATTTGATAATTTTCAAAAATTCAAGGCATTTGTAGAAAGGCAAAGTGGTAGATATATAAACTTTTTGTGAAGAAAATGGTAGTCAACAGAGAATTAACAACACCATATACACCGGAGCAAATAGTGTAGCTGAGCGTAAGAATCAGATTGTCGTTGAAATGGCAAGAAGTTTGCTTAAAGGAAAACATTTACCAAATCAATTTTGGGCAGAAGCAGTTGCAACAACAATTTATTTATTGAATATTTCACTAACAAGGCTATTATGAATCAAACTCCTTTTGAGGCTTGGTCTGGTATGAAACCAAGTGTTAGACATCTAAGAATTTTTAGTTGTATTGCTTATACTTTGGTAAATTCATAAAATCATCACAAGCTTGATGAAAAATCTGAAAAATACATTTAATTGGTTATTCTTTACAATCGAAAGCATATCGATTATATAACCCTGTTAGTGGCAAAGTTATTATTAACAGAAATGTTATGTTTGATGAAAGTGCAAGTTAGAATTGGGAGACCAATAAAGGTGGAATACAAATGCAGATTCCAGCAAAACTAGACACTTCGCAGAATTAAATGATAGATCCTGCTCCTACAAGTTCATCGTCAACCTCACCCAATAGCAATTCAAATTCTGATTCCTTAGATGAAACCCCTCCAAGAAATTTCAGATCACTAATAGAAATTTATAACTAAACATTTGCTTTATTTATTTCAGATCCAACAACTTTTGAGGAAGCAGTTAAAAAAGAGGAATGGAGAAAAGCAATGAAGGAGGAAATCAAGTCAATTGAGAAGAATGAAACTTGGGAGCTAATGGATCTACCGAAAGAAAAGAAAGCGATTGGGTTAAAATGGGTGTTCAAAATAAAATTTAATGCAGATGGAAGTATCCAAAAGCATAAGGCTTGGCTTGTAACAAAAGGATATTCACAGTAACAAGGTATTGATTTTGATGAAACTTTTTCTCCAGTTGCTAGATTCGAAACCGTGAGAACTTTCTTGGTTTTAGCTGCTCACTTAAGTTGGCCTATTTATCAATTTGATATGAAATCTACGTTTTTAAATGGAGATTTACATGAAGAGGTTTTTGTTGCACAATCTGAAGGTTTTTTGGTTAAAGGACATGAAGAAAAAGTGTACAAGTTAAGAAAAGCTCTTTATGGGCTTAAACAAGCTCCAAGGGCATGGTATAGTAAAATTGATTATTATTTTCCTCAAAATTGATTTAAGAGGAGCAATAATGAACATACTCTTTATATAAAGAAGGAAGGTAAATATAATATCCTAATGGTTTGCCTCTATGTTGATGATATTATATATATATGTTCATCTAACTCTTTTGTGACAGAATTTAAAAAATACATAATGAATAAGTTTGAACTGTCATCTACTGCACTATTTTCTTGGGTTGGAAGTAAAGCAAGAATCAGATGGAATTTTTATTTCACAAAGAAAGTATACAATAGATCTACTCAAAAAGTCTAACATGATTAATTGCAAAGCTGCAGCAACACCCATGAATGTAAATGAGAAATTGAAACTTGAAGATGGTACAAGTCTTACAAACGCAAGATACTGCAGAATTTTGGTTGGAGGTTTGATTTATCTAACTCATACTCGACCAGATATTACATTCTCTGTTGGTGTAGTATCCAGGTTTATGCATAGCCCAAGCAAATATCATCTTGGAGCTGTTAAAAGAATTCTGCGTTATATTACTGGAATTACAGATTATGGTATTTGGTATTCTCATAATTTTAATTGTAAATTATCTGGTTTCACTGATAGTGATTGGGTAGGAGCTTTAGATAATCGAAAGAGTACTTCAGGCAATGTTTTTAGCCTCGGATCGGGAGCTATATCCTGGAGTTCTAAAAAGCAAGCAATAATTGCGTTGTCGACATCGGAAGCAGAATATGTAGTCGCAACATCAGCAGCTTGTCAAGCAATATGGCTTAGAAGACTTCTTGAAGATCTTCATCAAGAGCAAAAAGAAGCAACGAAAATATTTTGTGACAATAAAGCCACAATTGCAATGACGAAGAATCCAACGTTTCATGGAAGAACGAAGCATATAGAGATACGCTATCATTTCATCCGAGATCTTATAGCAAGTGGAGCCATAATAATGAAGTATTGTGAAACAGATGAACAAGTTACAGATATCCTCACCAAATCGCTTCCAGTTCAAAAGTATGTTTATTTTATGTCACAAATCGGTGTATGCAACTATGAATCAAGGGGGAGTATTGAGATTTGATTCATAGTTATCTATCTAGATAGTTATCATGATTTAGTGGTTACAGGATGATTTCAATAGAAACAGAGTGTGTGCACTTGAAAAAATCTTGTAAGTATTCTTGTGAATCCTCCTATTTTTAATACTATATTATTTTTTTTAATCGAAATGATTCCTTTACTTATATTGTAGTATTCTATTTTTTTCTTGCTCCTTCATCCCTAACAGATATTGCAAAGGCCGCCACAGTGCATGCAAACTGCTGCCTCAGCGATAAAGCAAAGTTTGCTGATCTCACAGCCGTCTTAGATGTCTGGAAAACATATAATAATGGAACACCTAATGTCACATTCCCTGCTCACAATTCTTGTGCCAAATCATGGAAGGTCAGTTCTACGTTTGTCATACAAGTGAGTAAGGTTATGTTTCGTAAAAGAGTTGAGAATTCTTTCTGGCTCATGCATCATCTTGTTGCTCATGCCCAGACTCATCAGCTGAAAACATCTCTGCAAGCTGTTGCTGTGGGGAACAAGACATTGGTCATCAGTTACTTGAATAAGGCATATGTTGAAGAGAACGGCATGCTCGATCTTTTCCTAAGAAGCTTGAAGGAAGGGGAGGATACTGCATTCTTGATCACCCACCTCTTCCTCATCACAGTCGATCAGACTGCGTTCGACCGCTGTAAAATGCACAGACTTCATTGCTACAGGCTTGTTTCTGAGGGTCTCAATTTCTCCAAAGAGCAGCTCTTCATGTCTGATGGATACATCAATTTGGTGTGGCAAAAAGTTGTGGTTCTTGGAGAAGTTCTCAAGCAAGGATACAACTTCATTTTCACGGTAGGTTAAATTACTCATCATTCAATCCCTCATTTTGGTATGGTAAAACAAAGGCCTCAGAGGTCAAACGATGGCTTGAAAACCAAAAAGACATTTAATTCATCTAAGATCTTCTTCTGTTTCTGTAATCAGGATATGGACATAATGTGGCTAAGGAATCCATTCTCCAGGTTGAGTCTCTCTGGGGAGGACTTGCAGATAAGCTGTGATTATTACAATGGCAGGCCTTACGATGATTCCAATCACATCAACACTGGCTTTTTCTATGTGGCCTCGAATAACAAGACCATCAAGCTGTTCGACATGTGGTTCGAATCAAGAAAAACCCTCAAAAGAATGCATGATCAAGATGTTCTGGAGTTTCTGAAATCTAATGGCGTCTTCAAGCGGCTGGGCGCGAGTGTTCGGTTCTTGGACACCCTCTACTTCAGCGGATTCTGTGAAGTCACCAAGAACTCCAAGCAAGTGATTACAGTGCATGCGAACTGTTGTCGAAGCATAAAAGCGAAGGTAGATGACCTGACCGAAACCCTAGAATTCTGGAAGAAGTTGAAGGGCACAACGACAGTTAGCTGGCCGCAGCACAGAGCATGAATTCAATCATGGAGCGCATGACTTGCAAATGTAGCGTCCGAATCTTGTATTTGTTGACGTTATATAGATTACAATGCCTGTTTTGATGATATCCAACGTTGATGTCAATATCTGATGTCATGTTAAGAAGCTTGGTTGGATGACGAAATCATTTCAAATAAGAGTTCGCAGAAACCTCTGCGCCCTCTGTAAATATAAAGTTTAGATGAGCCATGCCTGAAAAGGGAATCATAAAAGAGGTTCAATACAAGCATGGACATTGCCGCGGTGTGAGCTTCGTGCAGGCATCCGCCCTACAAAATATCATGCTGTAGTACTGTATTATCAAGATCAACAGCATTAAGAATCTAAAATGCAATTTCAGGGTGCAAGTCGAGGAGCATGATCTGCCAAAAACGAGAGCAGAATATATAGATCCCAAGTTAGTATTTCTGCAAGCAATGGTTTACTGATCAAACAGCATCAAAATACACTGCAAGGCTACAACTCCAATGGCAATAGATACAAACTTCACTGCTAATGGAAGCTCCCGCTTTCACCCTGAGCTATACAAGTAGGAGAGCAGCCCAATCTCAATTCCAAATGTGAATGTCGTTTTCAGATTACACGTAACACGAGGCTGAATAGTAAGTAGCATTTCAGGAGACAAGGAGTTGGTAAGAGTAGTTGACATCAAATGCCCATCAGTTAAGCACTAATCTTCAGATTATATCGTAAGGGAAACAAAGGATATGCCCGTACAACTACATTATCCATACTATATTATCAATGAATTTTCGGCTTATTCCTCAAACTTGATGACTGAAATCTGGAAGAACTCTCTTCTATTTCGGCAACCACACTCTCTGCCAGAGAACCATTTTGGATGGATTTCTCTTTCCATGGATGGCAGTGCAGGAGTTCTGCCTCCGGGAATGATGCATTGCTAGGAACATTGAGAAGCAAATCATGATCAGAACTATCAGCGGTATACTGCGAAGGAACTGACATGGAGCATATATCCAGAGGAGATGCCTGAAAATTCCTGTGCCTGAAGTGATCGCATTTGTTTTTCTCAAAGCTATCTTCGTTGTTGGTTAGCTTTGACCTTGTATCACTAGATTCAAGATGATGTAAATTGTTTGAAGGAGAACTCGAGACCACATGTTTACAAGCTCTCTTAGGGCTTTTAGTGGTGGCTTTCAGATCTGAAATTCAAAAAATAACTAATCTGCTTATCAGACAAAAAATTAGCTGCATATAGCCCTTTGCATCAAGTATATATACTAAAGGAATAATTTAATTGTCTTATAGAAATTATATTCTTATCATCAATGGAATTATCAAGAGGAAATTCTTTTCAGGAGGCCACTAAATTTCTCAATTAAAGTTAAAGCCTTTAGTCCGATGTAAATTACTGAACATAGAAGGCAGTTAAATTATTTGATGCATGAGCATGATGAAACACAAAGATCAAAATGAGAAAACAAAACCAGTGGTGATAGTGAAGAAGACAACTCTGCAATATTACAAAACCGTGAGCATTGAGCATCTGATGGGGTTGTATACTCCTAAGAAGTTATGCCAAAACATCATGCCAGTGAGCCTAGGGCAACTTAACACTCAATTCGATGTTTTATTTTGGGCATCCAACATAACTAGCCTTCTAGAAGTGAAGTTCTAGCTTGCTATCCTTAATCAACTTGATGTCATGAGATAAAATCAAGGTAAGATGATAAATATTTCTTCCTAGTGTTTTACCATACATCACTGGGTCCTGAATTCTGGATATCGTTACCTATTTCTTGAGATACAAACTAGCTTCCTCAAAAGCATATGAGCAAATTTTATCAGCTCAGAGAGCAGTGATGGTACTTTTATGCTGAAGTGTCAGATCATGAGAGGCAAACATAACAGTTGCTGGAAATCCTATCATAATTTTTTGTACAACCACTTAACCAAGTGAACATATGATAAATGAGGACACTTAAGGATTCACAAGAGCACTTCTTATTTACTGAAGATGCATGAGATTGGCAAGACAGCACATCTCTACTGCCAGCATTCAAGCATATAATTGGTATAACAATAATGATCACTATGTTTGGTAGCTTATGCCAACTTTTAACTGTGATTCAGTGATTTTAACTGCATGAATTCTGGAAGAGGAACCACCTACTTCCAGCACTACATCAAGACAGATATCTGCCACTTGGAACCATTAAAATTAATTTCCCAACATAAATGACTTTCTTTAACATTAGCCTGATGACAATCATTCCCTTACTGGTTCAATCAGCTAATTGAATAAGTAAACAATCCCGAATAAAAAGCATGACTTATTCTTGATGAAGCCTGTACTTGTCATGAAAATTATAGGCAGTTTTTGGTAGGCAACATCATCAACCAACATAAACCTTTGGCTAGAAGTTCATCAATAACTAGCCACCATTAGTCCACCAAAACTCTCAGCATTTGAGGAGTTACAAACAAATCAAGAAAAAATAGTACGATTTAGTCCACCTGAGGTGCTAGCACTGGTTATGTAATAACAAGCATACATAAAGATCTTAAGGATATGTGAGAAATTCCCCTATCCGCAAAGTTTTAAAAGCATAACCATACCACACACAATCATGCATGTTCCTGTACAAACAAAAGTGTTCAAAGGCAGATCAACCTTATAGTTTAGTAATATAGTAAAGCACTTTGGTTTGGATCTGGAATATGGTCCTGCATCTAAACACAAAAACCTCCGATGCCATTAACCAACTATTTTCTAAGGATCAAACACAGATTCTGACACCACTAAGAATTAAGATGGATGCCTTGTAGGTAAAGATACTCCAAGTAGAGAAGGAAAAGTTCTCACAAATCAAGATGACAAAAGCAAAGAGAAGAAAAAAACTACAACAGAGAAGTGATGAGATCAAACCTGAAGAATTCTGGTTTCGACTGTCATGAGGCCTTTTGATGGATACCAAATTGTCAATTCCAGGAGATTTTGATCCTATGGCTTTACCCTTTCGTCCTTTTATCTGTTTACATGTTTAGTCCCTGATCATCAGAAACTTACTTACAAATATTTTGTCATGCCCAAAGAAGTCCCTGAAGAATCTAGAACATAGATTAATAGATAAAACTTATGGGTCAATACCTTTAATTTTTCATAGTACTCCACCCATCTATATCTTTTCAAGTCAAGTAATATGAGTCTTTTTAATGTCCTACAGTCTTCAACATTCGCTTCTGAGAAGGAGAGATCAAAAGTTCCTTCCTGAAGCAATTGCTGGAAATATGACAATGCCTCGCAGAACTGGGGACTTCTAAACATGGTTCTGAGGCTGCACATTCAAGAATAGAAGACAATTACAAAAATAGTGCAGTTTTAAATTACAAGACAATAAAGACAAAATAATTTTTACTAAAAGAAAGAACCTTTCTGGAGATCTGACAGTATCTATGGAAGGCAGATATTTCATCAACGACTGCTTTTCCTCATTTGCTAAGTATTTCATAAAAATCTCAAAATTGATGATATCCTGCATAAAGATGAACAGTTATAGTGAAAGCTCAATTTTGCAATATAAGTTAGTACAGTAAAATTTACTAACTACTCTTGATTATTACATTTGTCAAGTGCATCCATTTACCTTGAATTAGTCGTCAAACAAATATAACAGAAGCTCTAATCTTACATTTAGATCTGCAGAGAGCAAGGGTGAGTCTTTGTCTTGCAGGATCTTTAACTTCTCACCAAAAGTCTTATCCCTGCAAAGAATAACATAGACAATACAAGGGCAAGATTTGTAAATTAAGTCATACAATAATTTGTGCATATACCAAGACTGATGAAAAGTAATCTTTTGAAACAAGTCAGAACAAAAAAACATCACTTGTAAAGTGTGTAAAGCACCTCATAGCATTCTCTTGGGCCATATGTTGTGTTAAGTTCTTAAGCTTGTGAGCGCCACTGTCTGAGAAGTTTTTTCCCTTGCTTTCGGTGTCTAAAGGGAAGGACATCAACCCTGCATATGTCTCATTTATGATGTATGATTTATCTACTGGATGCGAGCTTGCTTCTGATTCGTCCTCTATGTACTCGGAATTGGGATGTCTAATGAGCAAACCTCCATAACCTATCTCAGTGTAACCAAGTGGGGTTCCACTTTCATAAATCAGATCTTCTTCTGATGATCCTGAAAGATTAGATGACTGTTGTTCATAGAATATGGAGTATAAGTCCTTTGTAAGCTTTTCAACAGGAGAGACATTTGGGTGAGTCGCAGATGTCCTTTTCTTGGATGGTACTAATGATTCCCAAACATTTGATCTTGTTGGACCTGAATATGTGACGGAAAAGCCATTTAGTGTCAAGTCTAAATTGATGATAATAGGAAGAGAAAATTTTCAAGTAACAAGTACTTCAACAACAAAGGCTGAATCAGACTTCCATTAGTGGATAACTCGTTCAAGTCTCTAACTTCTCATGTGAAAGTAACATACAACGTAAATATTATCAGCATTTGCTCAAATTATGAGAATTAAGAAAATCGAGGATAATCAGGCATTGCATAATAAGGATGGTAAAGTACCTACAGATTATTTAAGGATGTGAAGAACTGAAAAATAACTTCAGTGATTGTAAGACTTCAGAGCATTTTGGTTAACTTTGATAAGGTTATTTTGCAAAAAGAAGCATGCTTCAAGGAAGCCATCGGAAATGCTCATATAGAAGCCTAGGGAACATCACAAACAGCTCAACTACTACCATTGCCACTGTCAATACCACCAGAACAAGTCAAAAGATCCCAACTATTTGGGGTAAACTACATGGACAGATTCCCTCCACCATAAGCAATCAAATCTCCTTGCAAACTGTATTTCTTTACAAGCTTTGCTATATAAACTAGGACATACTCCATCGAGAATATTTTAATATTTTTCAATATCACAACTATTAACTCAAGATCAATATCTCATATCAAATGTTTTATCTTCGTTCACACTTGGCTTCCTAAGAAATTATGTTGACTATGTATACAGAAAGTGATATTCCAGAGCAATTTGGTTTATACCATGCTGTGATACAAAAAGAATAATCATAGATTCCACAGCTTCCTCTTTAGACCTATTTAAAAAAATTAAAGGATAGATGTTGTTTGTCTAAGGGGAATATTGTTTCTAGAAAAGATCACTTGAAATCTTCCAATAGCTTATCAAAAGGACACTTACGATGCCTAATGTGAGGGAGTAACAACAAAAGTTAATATATAGAATGATTATGAAGCTTACTGTGAATATGCAAGAATTAAAATAAATATTTTTTCTAAGAAAATAAATTCATTTTGTTATAAGATGAAGAAAAAATAATCAAACATGTCAACAGGAGCCAACTACGCTATCTCAAGATGTAATAAACATTGCCATCACATCTAGTTTTAGAACTAATTGAGGACTTAGCTATTGCCATCACATCTGTAATGAAATGATGTAACATGTTTAAAACATTATCTTGAAATTAATTAAATACACTCTGGAGTTAAATACACTCTTTTGACTTCACTCCCTCAGAATCTCTGTTAAATGTGTGATCTTTTGACATATACTATAACAAATATGGAATAAAAGTTGAAACATACATCACACACTTAGAATAGATTACCATCAGATGTTTAATATAAACAGAAATGAATCATAACCTGTCATGTCATTTGCATCAATAGTTCCAACATGTGCACAACTCTCTGAAACTGATATAGCTGATCCAGTACTAGATCGATTGCTAGTGTTCCCCTCAACAATCTTGCAGAAGTTCTGATCAGAATACCGCATTTCATGCAAACTTTCCAATGGATTGCTGCTCCGCTTTTTCTTCTGCAGCTTCTGCTCTTTGGGTACGAAGGATATGTTTTCGAGTTTGAAAGTTCTCAAATTTTCCAAGTCAAAAGCTTCACGAGCATGTAGTGGCGTGTAGTTTGTGAGTGAACCCTTGGTTCTCCACCTTGAACCACATGCATTGCATAAAACTGGCTTGTCAGGTGGCCCATTCCGCCAAAGAGGGGTACCTATTGTCGTATTATCTTCAGCAGTTATAATTATATAACACAAGGCTATTAATTTTATCTACTGAAAGAGGCTTTAGAACAACAGGCACAAAAATAATGGTTACCTTAGACGGTCAGAATACTTTCAGTTAAAACCACCAAAGAAAAAATAATGAATGCAATACTAACCTAGCAGTAGAATGATAAAAGTGATGTTACTATGAAGGAGATAACCAAAATCTATTCATTCCATATCAATTAAACAATGGAAAAATGAGAAGTGATAGTTAGATCAATTTATCGTGTTCTTTCTAATACCATAACATTCTAAAATATTTCCCTGCAGCATTAAGTTATCTAAGGTCCAAAAACATAAAATTCCCAGTGAAGGCCAAGGTTTAGTCTTCCCTAAATGATAAAATAACATAAGCTATCATCATTATAACTTTTGTAGATTGTCTTTCTATTTCTAGAAACAAGAACTTGCTTCCAGGTACTTTCCTTCCAAAATCCCATCAAAAAGATACATGGTTTGTTTACAATCATGTGTATGAGATATCATTTTTACTTAGTCGAACATGTATATCTAGTAGATCAATTTTTCAAAGCTACACAAACAAAATTATGGCAATATTGTGAGTCGTCACAAAGATTAAATGTTCTGATGGAAGCTAGCACAAAAGGAGAAACGAGCTTGAGGTTAATAACAGATGCTTGTAAATAAATTAATAGACCTTTACATAATATAACTAGCACAATAGGAGAAAAGAAGAATAGTGCTAAAAGCCAACATACTGATGAGAGGAAAAAAAAAGTGAGGAATGATACAACTGAGTTGCTTCTTAAAGCAACTGACATATAAGAATAAAAATATCTATCTGCCTTTGATAATTAAATCCTCATATCAGAATGGGACTATGTCCACAAATAGATAACTAAAAAAAAGCACTCCAAACACTTGTACATACTAAGAACAGTAATTGGACAGAATACATTCATAGCTGCAACTTAACTATTTAACATGATATGTTGCAGATAGGTTGATTTCTTGAGAATCCTCAGATGCATGCACGATTGATGTAAAAAAGGACCAATAATATGAAACAGATGATGGATCCTATGGTCTTGTGAAGCCATTTAGACAGTTGAGAATTAGGGATATTAATGAGCTTAGCATAGACATTCCAGCGATTGAACCTCAATAACCAAATTCACCAATTTGAAGCACAGGCTTCAAATTAAACTCATTCACATCAGTTACCAGGATGAATCTAATTACTTCCAAAGGAACCGTTTAAAGAATGAACCAAGAAGAAAAAAAATCAAATGAAACAATGAACTAACTCTTAAACCTACAGTATTCGAGATGCATAACATGAGATCCCTTCCCTAGAAAACAACTTCAACACACTACCAATTTGTAAAATTGAGGGCAAACAAATAGAGGGGAAAAAGTTAAATAAAAATGGCTATTCAATGGGTGCCGTCTTCCAGAACATCCAATTAATTGCAAGAAATTAAACTATCAAGAACGAAGAAGAGACAACGAGAAAGACTAAAAATAGAGAAGCCAAGGAAAGATCCAATTTTTCTCTCATGTTTTGTACGGAAATATTCATTGGAAGCATGAACAAACGCTCACTTGTAACTCCACAGTGATGGCAAGGTCCGTTCTTTCCCATTTCCACCACTCCTTGCTCCTTCCGGTTCGCAATATTCACAACAACTAAATAAGAGATCCACCAAAAAAACGAAAGGAAGAAGAAAAAAAAAACCGTTCTTTATAGTTCTAAATTACAAAGAGTTGTGCTTTCCGGGAGCCCATTAAACCAATATAGACCTGATAACCCAGACAACAGGGTCTCAGAAAGCACTTCTTGTGCTCTTTTATTAACCCCAAACAGAGGTCTCTGAGTTGTTCTGCGCAGTCCAAGAAGACCAGAGAGAAATGGAGAGGGGAAAGGGGTAACAAGCAGGAAACTAGTGAAGAAAGAACAGGAAGAGGAATCTGAGCAGCCCAATGGAGGGGAGAAGACCAATGGGGGAATCAAATTAATGGTGGAGGAAAAGTAGAGGAGGCGGCTTCCTTTTCTTTGCCATCATCTCCTCCTCCCCTTCTTTTTAATCTTTTTTATTTGTATGGCTTCTGGATGTGGTTTGGAGGTCAATAATATGTTACAGATCTGCTCAGTAACGAGTGCGGGGGTAAATTATGGGCTCCTGAGTTTTCCCGCAATAAAAATATCAGCCTTCCTTCCCAAAATGTTTCATTTTTGTGATCAGCATATATAAAATATCCCACTAAATTAAGATATTCCATTTTTGTTTTAGCATAAATATATCTCCGTCACGCTTAAAAATATTAGAGCATAGATGTTGAAGTTCTAACTGACATTAATCACTTCCGTAAAATATATTATCATGAAAAATCAGAGCATTAGATGTTGAAGTTCTAACCGTAAGGGGATTTGCTTTCATACATTTGTACTCGATCATGATGATTAATAGTGATTAACCTGAATTATTCTATGGATGTCGATGAAAGTAGTATGTATACGTATATGTGAAGAATATTATAAGCTGCACTAAAATGTGTTGGCAGTGGCGTACATTGTTTGACTGGGTAGACCAGCGTTTCCCTGTGGGTTGATGAGATAATGGAAGGCAGGAATATTCGTATTACTTGTATATCCTGTTGACTTTGGACTTCTACTCTTCCATATAAGTACAAAACTACTCCTGTCGTTTGTAAACAGGGAACAGGGAACTAATAAAAAATAGAATGTTACAATTTAGATGGACTGAATCACCCCAAAAAGATTTCAGGGGTGATGATGTCACATCTGAAATAGGTGGGAGGCAAAGTAACATAGAATATTGAAACTTAGATGGACCGAACGAATCACCCGAAAAAGGTTACGGGGGTGTTGTCACCTCTGCCACACATGGAAGTAGATTAACGTAGACTATTATAATTTAAATGGACTGAATCACATAGAATATGTGGAGTCGATTAACGTAGAATATTACAATTTAGATGGGTTGAATCACCCCAAATAGATTTCAGCGATGCTGTCGTATGTAATTTATCAGGATAATATGTGTAATTATCATATTGATGTTTTTTTTCTTTCGTTCTAAATATATACATATATCTATTCAATTACCTATAATTGTGAAATTGTCTAATATTAGCACTACATTCTGTCTTCGAGATTAAACATCAATTGCATGCTGCTAAAATTAATGAATTAAATTAAATTAACCAATGCTATTTATTTTGTTCAGAGGACAAATTCTGATCTCACCACAAAATTGCTTGATCAGGATTTGAGCGACAGAAATAACTTTCATGCAATCAATAGTTTGTATACATTCAACATTAAAACATAACAGAAATTTTTGTGTCATTGAGGAAAAGAATAACTACTTATGCTCACGAAAGAAGAAAAGAATAATGCTGCAACAATAATTATTCTATTGAAGGTATAATGCATATCCAAGTCCCGTAAACTAAGAGCCACTCCTTACATTCTTCCAAACCAAAAAGGCTCCTGTCACATGCAAGCATATGAGGTAGACATCCACAATTCTTGGTGACCGATAGATAGAGTGGAGACTTCGCTTGCTCCAAATCTGACATCGCATCCTATCCTTCTATGTTGTCTCTTCCGACGTCAAGAAACATAAGAATGATTTATGTAGCCATCCTATTCTTCTTTGTTATCTCTTCCCACGTCAAGAAACATAAGAATGCTTTATGTACTCTCAGAATCGACGCTACTTCTGTACAATCCGAAACATAAGAATGCTTTATGCTTTATGTAGTTTCATAATAAATTATTAATATAATAATATATATAATTTAAGTTTAAAAAAGATTTAAGATCTATTTTTAACCCCTATAATTTTGGTCATGGACCACTTAAATTCTTATGGTTTACTCGTATCCAAAATAACATCTACATTTTAAAAACATAACATATAAGCTCATACCGTCAAATTTAAATTAATATAAGTTAAAATATACTTACGTGATATGTTGATTCATAATAAATTATTAATAAATGATACATGTAATTTAAGTTTAAAAAGGGGTTAAGGTCCATCTTATTAAAGAAGAGGAAGCGACAAAAATTATAGTGACAGATGAAGGTAAAGAGACAAATGTATGAGAAACCGGAGGTAAAGGTAAGAGAGAGTTGGATCACCACGTCATAGGTGTGATGGGTGGAGGTATAAGAAAGGATAAAGTGGGAGGCGGTGGGGACAAAAATGCCTAGAAGAAGGAAAAAGGATCAGGAGACCACTACATGCCTAGAGTTGAAATGGTCGATGCACATGTACCTAAAACAGGACTGGAAGCTCCTAAGCTCATTGTCAACATGGGAGAGATTGCGTGCATATAACGCCCTACTAAGCTGTAGCAACTCGGTGCTACTGCTGGTGGACGCTTCCATGACGATGCCTCCTCCGACCATTAATGGTAGATTAAGTTTTTTCTTTAAACTTAAATTATATGTGTCAATATATTAATAGTTTATTATGAGTTAGCATGTCATATAAGTAGACTCTAACGTCTATTAACTCAAACTTTACGGGAGGAACTTATATACTATGTTTTTAAAAACATAAGGGTTATTCTAGATACGAATAAACCATAAGAGTTTAAGTGGTCTAACCAAAACAACAAGAGCTAAAATAGACCTTAACCTTTTTTTAAACTTAAATTACATGTATCATTATATTAATGGTTTATTATGAGTCAGCATATCACATAAGCAAACTCTAACATATGTTAACTCAGGCGGGAGAGACTTATATGCTATATTTTTTAAAATATATAGGTTATTTTAGATACAAGTAAATTATAATAGCTTAAGTGATCTATGGTTAAAACCATATGGGCTAAAATGGACCTTAACCCAAAAAAATTTTAATATCAAAACTTAAAATCAAATAGAAATAGATCAAATATATAATGTATGCCTTTTGATGCTACTAAAAAATTTTTATTTGATATCATTGTGGGATTCAAAAACCACAACAATGTCAATCTACAAGTAAAGCTAAACTCATCTTCTCTTCTGTTCCTATTCTTTAGATGACACTATGAGCGATAGATTGGAGATAAAAAGAAGAGAATATATGTAATCTCTCGATGAATGATTTTTTTATTCTTGAGAGGTCCTATACTTTTATAGGCGAGAACAGAATGTCTAAAATAAATAATTAGGAGAGTCTCTCATCAAAGTCATCTCGTAATGAATCTTACCATAATTAAACTTCATTTCTGTTTATTGATTATCATAATCAGAATCTAATCATATTTTAATATATTTTACCTAATTAGATAAGATTATATAATCTAACATTCTCTTATTTGGCTCATTAATTGATAAAATATAAAAATAAAAATAATAAAATAAAAATAATAAAATAAAAATAATTTTTAAAAATTATTTAATTATATTTTTAAACTTCAAAAAATATTTTACATGCATGTATATATTTTATAAAATATGTCAATATGTTTAATAAAAATAATAATACCATATTACGTCTGACTATCAATGTAAGTTATAATGATTATATGTCATCAATGTCATACTTCCTTCTATATACCATAATATTGTTAGCTCTTTCTTATGTAGTACAAATGACTCTTATAATTTATTTTGTTAAGATTATCTTGTTATCACATTCAATCATGATATATACATACATAAAAGTGAAGAGGATAGCATAAATAAATAATTTTAATTATAAAATAAAAATATTAATTATAATGTCTACTCGAACATTTATCACCAAAAGAATATGGTTGTTCAAAAATCCAATCATAAAAATATATTTTTTCAAAAAATTTAGATTGTAAGTCTTAAGTGAATAGATCAACGATCAATATAGTAAAACTTAAGTTCTTAATTAATATTAATTATTTTTGAACTCTTGCTTTATATCATAATGTATAGAACTATTAGAGTATTTACTATTCTTAAATAAGAAAATTACCGTAATATGTCACAAAGTATCTTTAATGACTTGATAATTGAGTCTGACCACACCAAGGCATAAAATAAAATTTTGTAATCATAAAATAAAATTTTACAATCATAAATTTTGATTAGTGATCTGACAGCATACAACAAAATTAACTTTTATTATTGATAATGTAATAATACATTACTTAATATTTTTCTATAAGTTATCCCTTCAACTAATAATATAAAATATAAAATGGACTTCCTATTATCAAGATAATTTATAGAATCATTTGAAAATACCATCATTTTAAGTTGATTTATTTCTATATGTATAAGCATAGAATTTTTCTTTTTTTTAGATATTTTATTACTTTCTTTGTAATCTTTTTAGTATTTTTTTATTTATGAGTAAGTCTAATATATACTAATATTCTGATTATAAAATTTATTTTTTGGTCTGGTATAGACTTGAATATGTAATAGTTCCAACTGTGCATACATAATGATTTTTATTTATTTATTTATTTTAAAAAATACTTATTTTAATTGAAAATTTACTTTTATTATTTTCTGAATAAAGGTGTATACTAAATCTCTATGAGACTCGGTCAATTTTCTTTTTTGAGATAATTCTAGTAATCTTTAAGATTTATCCTTAAATATCTTAATGCCAATAACATAATATGCTTTATTCATACCAATCATCTTAAAATTTTTTAGTGAAAAATATTTTGGCTTGGTATAATAAACTATAATTCCTATTGGTAAGCAAAATATTATTCACATATAGACTAATATAATAAACTAGCTTCCATGAACTTTTAAATATAAACATTGATCAATAATATTTTTCTTAAATCTAAAATAAGTAATGGTATTAAGAAACTTTATTTACTATTGTCTAGAGGCTTGCTTAAGGACATAAATAGATTTTTAAATTTATATACCAAATTTTATATTTCTTATATTTTTGTAAATTGTTTAAGTTAATTCTTATAAATATTAAAAAATTAATTTTTACATCCATATGAGTCACTAATATTATTATGATTCTTAATGAGTTTATTTAAAAAATAATTTTTTTTTTATTATGATCAATGTATTTTTTATGAGTAAAATATTTGACCACAATCTAACTTTTATATTGCTTGATATTATCCTTTTAAGTCATGTTTATATAACAAACTTTTTTACAGTTATTAGATAATTCAACAAGTTATCAGATACCATTTTGGTCCATTCATTTTAACTCTTCTTTTATTATATCGTATCATTTTTTAGAATCATTATTTTTAATAACTTATGAAAATAATAAGGAATCTTTTTTATTTTTATGTCATAATATGATTTTTATAGATATACTACATAGTAATAAAAAATGATATGTCTCCTTTCCCTTTGAGATGTTCTAAAAACAACCGATTATGGTTACTCTACAAGATCATTAGTGATGATATCAATATCATTTGAGAGTTTATCAATGTTATTTTATCATGTATCCTCATTAATTCTTTCGGTTATTTGAGGAACAACAATCCCTAGAAAATGATAAACAATATCAATCTATATCTCCTCAATATCAAGAGTAAATTTTGAGATTTATACTCCAACTGATTTGTTATTTTTTTAGGAATATTGCATTATTAGATTTAATTATCCTCTTACTATGATTAGAGTAATAAAATTTATATATCTTAAATTTTTTTAAATAAATAATAAAATATTTAAAAATAATCCTTGAATCTAATTTCTTTTCCTATGATTTGAAGATCCTTACCTCTGCAAGATAATATAAAATATATAAATATCTCAATTTAGGTTTTCTACCAATCCGTAACGAAAAATTAGTTGATAGAATTGACTTATTAGAAATTATATTCAAGATATACATAGTTGTATTTATGGCTTCTATTGATATTGATTTAAGAATAGAAGAATAATTTATCATGTTCCTAACCATAGAGTATAATTTTATCTTTCAAAAATTTTCTTTTATAACATATCTAGTAAAGCATACTAAGTATGAATACTTTGCTTTTTTAGGAATCTAGCAAAAGAATCAAAATTATGATCAAGCTCATCATATTTACTATAAAATTTATAATCTCTATTAGATTTGATAATTTTAATATTTTTATCTAATTGTCTCTTGACTTTATTTATATGCGAAGGTACCAATAAATTGAGGCTTTATATGAATTAGATACATATAATCATATCTCAATGAGTTGTTTATAATATAATAAAATATCTCTTTCTACTAAAATAGAAAACATAAAGTGACTCATAGACGTAAGTATATATAATATCATGGAGTTTATGAAACTATGTTTCATTCCAATATTTGATTATGGGATCATTATAAACTTAAGATTTATATTAATTCTATACAAATCATCATATAAAAAAGTTAATTTTTACTAAATTATGGTATGTTTAACTTCATCAGAAAAGAAATAATATCATGATAATTTTAGAAAAAAATTAAATTTCTAGAATTATAAGAACATAACATCAGATGAATCATTTTTAGATATAAGTGATAAGTACAAACTACTATCACCTTCACTTTAAGATGATTCTTTATAATGATGAATATTTCGTACTCTTTTGGTTCTTATCTTAAAATAAATCTCTATTATTGATAATATAAATTAAAACATTAGTATCAATATACCAAGTATTAGAAAAAGACTTATGTAACATTTGATTTGAAAGGTTAGACTTATAGCTTTTTATTTTGAACCAAAACTTATGATCCATTTTCATATTACCTTTCTTACTACAAAAATAACATTTTATTATGACGATTTTTTTATAAGTTTATATAATATTTATAAATTTAGTTAATTTATTTGATAAATTATAGTTTAACCTTTTTTTGTTATTCACTCATTGAGTATTACCCAAAATATTATTATTTTTTTACTTTAATCTTAATTTTTTCTAAACATATATACTAGTCAACTTATTTAAATTTCATTTATCTTTAATTTTATTATAGTGAATTTTAAATGAGCTAAAGAATAAATAAAATTAAGAATAAATTATATAATAAAGAACTCAACTATATGCATGCTCAATATTTTAGAGCTTATAATTTTGTTAGCCATATTGAGGATACAATCTTAAATTCATCAAATACTATCATACTGAATTTCAATCAATTCTTTTATTATATGTCAACTAATGACTTATTAATAAATTTAAATAAAATTTTAAATATTTTAGTATACTAGTTGTAGACTGTAATAAAGTTTAAATATTATTAACAATTATCATAAAATTGAGTCTTTTAAAAAACTTTTGATCACTTATCTTAATTATTTATTTCACATAAGTTTTAGCAGTTATGTCTATGATCTTTCAACTAATTTGATCAAGAGCTAACACATCTAGTATTAATTATATACGCTCAAGCTATTTATAATAATTGAATATGAAAAATATAAATATTTATAAGAATGCACAAAAGGAAGTACCACTATAATAAAATAAAATAATATTAATATTTTAAGTTTTTCAATATATGTTGAATTATTGATATCATCTCTATTTCACTTTTGGGTGAAATATTAAAATATCTAGTATTTATGGAGTATTAATATCATCCTTATATAATAGTATTACTATCTTTGGGTATATAACCATAAACTATATGAATATCCAAAACAGTATTATCCTATCCTATTACATAATTATTTGAAGTAGATTCCCTTTGAGATTATCTAAATCTTCTAAATATGTGTGTCATATGAATATTATTTTTTATAATATTATTTATGACTAATCATTTAATGTAATTTTATAAAGTATTAGTCTAAGTCACTTTGACGACTAAAAGACTAATATATAAAATAAAATTTAAAATATCTTATAAATGATAAATATTTATTATAATTCATATCCCATAAGTCTATCATCCCATGCCACTTTGATAGCTACCAATAAGATAAAACTTAGGGATATAAGTTACAAATAATATTCACCAATTTTTTCAATTTAATTTAAATTAAAATAATTTAATAATAATAAAATTATAATGATTATAATATTATTAATTAGTATAAAAACTCATATGATAACTATAATCATGATAAAACATAAATAATACTTTCATGTGAAAAATAAATATTATTTTTTAATTTTAAACTTATATATGTGAATAATCAAATAAATATTGAAGAATAATAATTAAAATTTTAATTATCACATGCAAAATTTTATCAATATGCCATATGAGAAAATTATAAAAGAAAATCATAATTTATTTTTTATTCCATATAAAATTTTTAGACTAATCAACCATATCTAATTAGGTAGGCTCAAAATTGGGCTACTCAAATTGAGCTTATAGATTTAGGCTAACCATGAGGCCCGCCAAAATTAAAGTTGATCAAAATTTAATTTTTTTAATTCGATCAAAACTTGATTAATCAAATCAAAATACAATTAAGCAATCAAAATATAATTATAATTAAGTCCAATCAAAATATTTGACTAAAATAAAATTAATTAATTAATTTATAATTGAAGATATAAGTAAAAAAATTTAATTTCTAAAAGGCAAAACTATAATTTTTCTTAAGATTAAATAAAAATATCTAATTTTAGAAGGGCATAAATGAAAAATAAATTTAAGGACTCAGATTGAAAATTTTAAGTTTTAGAGGTAAAAATATTATTTAAAAAATATAATTCTCTTGCATAGCTACTCATACCACGTTCCATCTTGCCCACCCACACGAGTTGATAGTGCAACTATTGTTTATCGCCTATGCGTTGCTTGCAATGGTGTGACTCTTCTCTCATGGTTGATCGATGACCTCACCGATCATCATGCCATGCCATTGTGTTCCTCACCGGTGGAACACCTCTGCATTGCACTGGTGACTAAGAGACTATGCACATGAGTCGACACATAACCCCCATGCTCGTCGTGGCACGCGGCTATGCACATGTGTCCGCTGTATAGTTGTTGGGAAGTCTAGTTGATGCCGACCATGACCAGCAAATGCCATAGCAGTGTTGTTGCAGCCGCCATAGTCATAACGATCCTACTACAGTTGCTATAGCTACAGTAGATAGCGACATTACTAAATACAATCATAATTACGAAAGTAGAAGATCTTTGATAAGTAATCCGGGAGTCTCTCTTATGTTATCTCTTAAAGAATTCTATCTGAATTACTTTATATTGGTCGATAATTATAATCAAAATCCAATCATATCTATAATATATCTTATCTAATTAGATAGAATCACATAATCTAATATTTTTTCCTAGAAGAGAATATATAAAATTATATTAATGAGATTATAGTATTTAGTAAAGAAAATAACTACATGATCAAACAAGTTGGTGACCACATACTTTTTAAACGAAATGAAAAATGAGGCTCCTGAGATGAAACACATTTAATCAACTAGCTTCCTAGTGGGAGAAATCTACTAACTTGTGAAGTCAAGACAATTAGACACCATAAAGTAATTTGGATACTTGGGCAAATACTAAAAGTCATCATGAAATTGATGTCCATGATAATAGATGCAAAGTTCTAGTGCCAAAGATTATGATAATATTTTTTTTCCTTCTTTACATCAACAACATATTCATTGTGGACATCTCATTTTTGGTGGACAAACTCAAGAGTTTTATCTTATTCTTTTTGCTGCATGAAATGAATTATGTTGTCCTAACATATATAATTTGTCACGTTATAGATTCATGTGCCACCAATGAACGAGACTGACATGTTCTTTATAATCGAGCCTTCACTATCTACATTTACTCACACCATGATCAAGTTTTGCATTCGCCACGTATCACTACTTACGTACCCACATTTTTGTATAAAATGTTATCTTCTTAATTTTCTCTTATCCATATTATCAGAACAGGTTAAAACTTTTTTTTTCTGATAAAGTTCTTTTATTTATTGGATAGCAAAATCACAAGATTGCATCTCGTTTTCATTGATCCTACCATATTTAATACATGTTCAGGTGATCAAAACCCTATGTAACAAAGGACTCTCACCTATTGAAACTACTATCGCATACCCAAATAGATCATTTAATCGCTTTAATTTCGTGGAGTATTAGTTTTACAAGTAAAGTGATTATTAATAAATCAAGATTTACTTATGGACGTCGTTTGAGATTTGATATTTCGCACTAAGAAAAGTTATTGGATATGCGCAGCATTTGGTGTAAAAGCATGGGGTTTTCAAGGATACATAGCCATATAGCACTGATTGAAGTAATCGAGAAACGTTTATTTGTTGAATTCGTTTTGGTTGTCTTATGATTGATTTTTTTTATGTTTTGTTTTGTTTTGTTTTGGGCACAGATTATAGTAAATAATAAATCATGATTATATTATAAAGGATTATTGAGGCCTTCCTCTTTTTCACTATGAAGCCCTGAAAAGAAAGTGATTACATGTCTTGGAATAATTCCTTTTCAATATTTATTGTAATAATTTTACCACTTCATATTATTATGCAACAGTAAGATGGTTGACTTCATCAAATTAGGGCACTTTAATGGATGCAATTTCCACAACTGGTACAAAAGTATTTCGTCTTCCAGTTTTCTAATTTGCTTGTGTTTCCTATATATAACACATTTGCTCGACTAAGTTTTGATATTGCATATATATTCTTTCAAAGATTAAATATTACATTTATACGATTCTGAATATTCGAATCCGCCACCGCCGCTGCTAACTTCATGGTAAAATTTTCTTTATCATTTTATTTCCTCTCTATATTATATATATATGTAATATAGTAATAAAAGTCGGTGGTGATTTGAATAACGCAAATTCGTGGCAATATATCATCACAAATATATATATATATATATATATATATATATATATTTTGTGAGTATGGCTTCAAATAATAATTTTCTTAAAAAAATGGATTTGTGATTCAATAGCAATATCCCAAGTGAATAAAAAATCAATATACCTTTGGTTTCAAAATTTTTCACCAGCAATAGAAATAATAAAGTTTCTCATATCAAAAAGAAAAATAAAAGAGTTATCTGGAAAGAGAACTTCATACATGAGAAATAGTATTAAGCCTGATTAGCAGATACAAACACATTTTCTGCTCGTCCAAAATCTTGTAAGTCATAGTAGATTAAACTTAACATATAATCATTTATGATTCGAGAAATGACTTAGTAACGATAATGTAATTTATGACTTAATTCTCTGCACAATTAACGATAATCATTTGTGAGATACAACATTGTCTATTTAGAAAGGAGCCTAGAATAGTTTGGAAAATTAATAAGCCATAGGAAGATGATGCTAAATTACATCTTTTTCTGTTCGTTTTTCTATTATTTCTGAGAAATAACTAGCATTCAAAGAAACATCTAAGTGTATATATATATATATATATATATATATATATATATATATATATATATATATATATATATATATATATATATATATATATATATATATATATATATATATATATATATATATATCTTATAACTATTTGGATTCACTTGCCAGCCAGTTAAGCATTAAATCTATTAAAAAAGAAGCCTCAAGTCATCTAGAAATTGTATGAGCCAAATGCATATATAACCATTTTATTTCCCTTTTGTGATTGCTAAATTTTGCTCTGAACAAATTTAGAATTTTGATCTATAAATTATCGTTTTCGTCAAGATGATTGCCACATTCATTTTAACTTCTGATTTGTAGTTCAGGTTAATTTGATGATGGAATGAATCTATCTTTCAAGCATGCGGTGCCCATTCCATGAAATAATGCGTGTGCCAACTTTGTTGTCTAGTTGCATATATTATTTACTGACCAATTACTCGACAATTGTTGATAATAGAATAGCGGTAAAATTGAATTTTGAAATAGCCTGAAGGAGCAGACAAAGATCCAGCAAGCATAGAATGAGGAATAAAATAATAATCTAGCCTCAGATTCTGACTAACTTGATGAAAAGTTAAGCAACTGTGCACATTTTTCACCACAATTAAGAAGACAATTTTGGGAAAAATGCATTAGAAAGCAATTATATTAGACAACCAATTTTGGACATTTTTTACATCAAGGTAATGAATACTGGACAAACTGGATTTTATAAGCAATCATCCAGTCAAGCATATATAACCTATCATACCCACACTAAAGATCCTAAAACTTGCATGTAAAGTTTCCACAACTCAATCATCCTCTTACAGAAAACATCATAGCTAAATATGATCAATAGGAATCATAGCTAAAAGAGAATACTAATTTTTTTAATAGTTTATCATAATGTGTGAACGGTCCAAAGCAATATATATTACAGATCATTTCACACCTAACACTTGATAAGACAGACTTTGATCCTCTTGGACATAGAGGTTTCAGTAACATGCACCATTTATAGAAAGGAATAACCATTTCTGTGGCAACTTGGGGAGGGAAGTAGTTCTCTCGATGCTTAATTCTGATGATAACTCACATAGCAGCACAATCTAGCTAGCTATATCTGAGTTCCTAAAACGAGCTAAAACATTCATGTTCAGAAGAGCTCGCATCGTCACAAGGAGAATGAGTGTGTCTTCCCTCGTATGTCGTGATGACCATCCGGCAATCTTCCGACAATCTTTCGACTCTTTTCTTCACCCGGCAATTGCTATGAGTGCAACGATAGTAGCTTCTGCTGACAAATGGGAGATGCCAAAGGATTATAGAGAGCTTGATATTCGGTATAGGATCTGATATTCATCATTGGCGTAACATATAAACCAATTTATCATTGGAGTAAAAATAGAGATTTGATGATCTTTTCAAGAATCCAACCATATTTATCATTGGAGTACCAAACCAAACTAAAAATTTCACTTGGTACAGTTTTTTTTTGTCATCATAATCCTGAACTATATATATATAAATATATGCCTATGAAAAAGCAATATTGGGAAATGAAACCAACATCAAGTACCTTGTCATTAACATTAATGTTTGTCAAAAGGCTGAACAACTTGACTAGAGTTTGTTTAGTGACCATCCAATTGAAACTATATACTTCCAATATATATAGTGAACATCTTCCATTTGGTTATATTTTGACTGCTTAAATCTAATTATACAGTGATATTATTGGTTCACAATCAAACATCAATCAAAAGAAGAGAAAATAAATATACAAACATATGAAGATTTTCTTTTCTAAGGCAACTAGCTACTGCCAGTGACACCACTGTTTATGTTGTTAGATTGACTAATGATGAAAACGAAATTGCTTAAAATTGAAATAATGAGATTTATGCTCATTACAATTAGTTTACTTTCTTCCTTTTGTTCATTCGTATAAATTTCTATTACAGCTGATATGACTTTTTTCGTGAACCTTCACATGAACTAAATAATCTCTAATATGCTGCTGTAAGTTGTGATTTAGTTTCTCAAGTTTTATGGTCAATTAGCAGCTGGCTTCTGTACAGATTATGCTCATCAAATATGGACTAGTACTTGTACGAGACTTGATTTGATGGAATTTTAACACCATACCTCGGATGGAGGCTATTCTTCACAACCTTTTGCCCATATTTTCTCCACTTGTAGCCATCGTCTAGTACATCCACATCGCTTCTCGTTTGGAAGCAGAACCTTGGCTCCCTCATCTTCCTTCTTACCTTCACCTTGCCCTTCTCCAAAGATGAGCTTCTCCACCTGCGTGTGTGCATGTCACAGAGAGAGAGAGAGAGAGAGAGAGAGAGAGAGAGAGAGAGAGAGAGAGAGAGATTCATACCATGAATTGGCACCACCATCCCTGCAAGAACCCGTTTGATCATTGCGACCTTTGGAATCGGAGGTTGCCACCTGGTTATAAATGACATAGAGATCCAGATAGAGGAGCTGAAAAAGGTATGCATCCCTAGACAGGTGCAACTACTACGAACCCACACAGATCTATGCATACTCGCGTACCTCCTCATTGCTCCAAGGCTTGGACATTGACTTGTCACAGCTAGCGGCAACAGCGTTAGTGAAGGGAACAACATCAGTCGACAGCAGAAACGGAGTTCCATCGGGTGGAACTAGGAATCCTAGGCCTTGGGCGTTCTCCTTCGGATGCTCGAACTCCATTTGGTGCACCATGGATGGCCTTGAGACTGGAGGGACATCAAGAAGATAGCAGCGTGAACCACCTACTCCCTGGCCTCCTTCCATCAGCGATGATATGTCAACCTCTCCTGCCCTTCTTCTTGTTTGGACTTTACTCTTCCTATCCTACTGCTCTACGAATATACATCTGTCCGAGAGCATCGAGCAGCGAAGGCAGTAACCTATTTCATCGGTCCTTGGGTGTTCTGAACAGCACTTGGGAACCGGCAAATGCCGGTTAGGCGTCAGAATTCTCTGGTGTCATACATCTGTAGTCGTGATCCACAGGGAACATAGATAGAGGGGGATGATTACTGTATCCAAATGCAGTCTCTGATGCACTTATTCTGGTCGTTACCTTTGACCCAAGTATTGACTGCCCTCTACTTTGTCTCTTTTACTTCAAGAGAGATAGGATAGCCGTGATTAAGTTTATATACTTGAAGTGCCCCAAAGGAACTCTGGAATTCTAAGGTGGAGTCAAATCCTTGTACTCTTCTTCTTTCTCCACCTCATGCTTGTTTTCCTTAGAAATATGGAACTCTGGAATTCTAAGGTGGAGTCAAATCCTTGTACTCATTCTTCTTTCTCCATCTCATGCTTGTTTTCCTGAGAAATATGGAATCCCCAATCGGTGCGGGGCAGTTTGGCTTTATCTGATACACTCATTGGTAAGCTAGATGTCGATCCAGGAACAGAAGACTAGTAAAAGGAAAAGTTTCCTGCCAAGCATAATGGACCTGAATTCTTTTGATAAAAAGAAATAAATCCCAACCTGGTTTGTCTTTTACAATCATGAAATATAGACGTACACTGAAGCTGAAGTCCTAATGCATGATGTCTATGCATGCACTAAGGCTACTATTTTGTTTTTATTTCAGATATGAGTTACAAGCACTAACATCCGAGATGGAGACCTATCCAATCATTCCATTAGGATTATACGTCCCTCGTGTATGCTATTTATTATAGTTTAATCAGTTAGTTAACATCCTCCGTATCAAATAAGAAGAAGATTCCTGTAGACCATTGCAACCTTTTCATGGTCATAATGGAAGATTTGGATTGAACTGTGGTACTGTCTCAGATGCCTTGTCCTGCAAGAAGCCATTTGAAGTACGTCAAAGCTCTCTCGCTTAACAACTAGTAGAAGCGTCTTTATCGATCGCTGGAATATCGACAAAAAACGCAAGTCTACAGCAACCAGGATTCTATGGTAGAGTACAAAAGCCCCGCTGCAGCCATTGGTCTGGTTGTCTTTCACTTTTACTGCCGTTGTTGCTTTCATTGTCATCGTCATTGTCGCGGCCATGATTACTTATGGTAGTAGTATCGATATCCAGTTGCACTTAAAATTTCCTCTGAAGACTTGAGTGCGCTACTGGAATCGGGTCCATTCTGCTCCTCAACACAGCAACACCGGCTCTATGAAATCATGAGCTGCTCAGATCCTTCCAAATCGTCTTGCAATCAATGCTTCTCCCCACTCGACCACCGAGCAGAAGAAAGGTTACATTTACTTTTCCCACTCATTCTCTCACCTCTCCCTCCTTCCACGGAATATTGGAAACCCCGGTGAAGTAATCCGACGATAAAGAGTGGCTTCTCAGAGCCCAATATCGACCTTATCTTCAGTTGCATTCATCTGCATGCGGGATTGTAGATCTCGTCTGATACCATCTCATGGCAAATGTAGATTCCATCTTTGTGTTGTCTATGACAGCCTCAAGCATAAGACTCAAAAGGGAACTCAACCCTGTTCTGTCGGCAAACAAATCCACCACGAAAACTGCAATTGCGCGCGTGCTTACATTCTTCATACATAAACTCACTCAAGAACATGTTCTCTGACATTCACTTCTCAGGAATAGCATGTTGGAGGAGGACTTTTATTTGCTTGCTTGATGTTTGATCTTTTTGTGGTTCTGGAAGTTGAAATGGACTGCCAGTTGAGGTTCATTTTTTTGTTGTTGTTGCAGATAGTTAATATAAATCACATGGTTATAGTACAAAGATCAATGATACGATCAAAGACCTCTTCCATTACTCGTGGGGGGGTGGGGAGGAGAAAGATGTACATGTAACAATCGCAGTAGCTGCCACCATCAAGTTGCTTTAGATTTTCAAATGCAATTGTTGATTTCATTTGTCCCCATTACTTTGAATCTGGTTGTCAATGTTCTTCAACCCCTCAAGACCTTAGTTATTCTTAATACAAATGAAAACCAAAGACCACCGAGTCGAGGATATTGATATCGAAACTAAGACGGGGACAAATTCTTTGGTGGACCAAATTCATAGCTTTTCCATCGATCATCAACCTTGAATGAAAATGAATGATTGGAATGAGGACAAGGAACACAACCTAATTGACTTGTAGTCTTTGGAATGCAATCCTTAGCCATCCTAATTTCCTATCTCATTTGACTCCGACGAAGTCATGGCTAGCTCTTCTTTCTTTTTGACTTTCTAATATTTGACTCACTTTTTGTCCTCAAATCAATCTTAAATTCTTGTAAATGTCATCTTTTTACTTAAATGAGTATCAAGAAGAGTATTATGAGTCAAACTTAACATCATACGAAATCTGACTCTTTTAATTTATAGCAATAATGCGAGGTTATTCCTACTTTCTTTTGGATTTGAATCTTGCACATAAATATTTTTTCTGACATATTTACGATATATCTGCAACTTCTAAGTTTATAAATTACAAAAAGTTTGGTATGAAATTACCTAAAACAAAATGTTATGGATTTTTTTTTTTGACAAAAAGTGAAATAATGAAATGAGAGCGAGAGGGCTTCACATTTGACAATGTCAAAACAAAGATAACATGAAAATGATGTGACCTGTGGGACGCAGATGGATCTTTGATCAGAAATAAGCGTGTAAGATACACGTGCGAATGATGCACGCAACGCGCACCCTGAGAGCACATCTGAGCGCGGTGGCGGTAGCGGTGGTGGTGGTGTGACATGCCACCATCATAAGTGGGAAGCGACACACAGCGGGCGAGACACATCCATCTGCCATTAAGCACACGGCATGGCATGGCTGTCAGCCAGACACCCTACTGCGTTCCATGAGGGCAATCATGCCATACCATGACATGCCCTCCTCAGTCCCCCCACCTTCTGCTGCTTCCTCCTCCGCCTCATGATGTCCAGAGTTTGGTGCTTTCCCCGTCCCCACCCGTGGGCCCCCACATCTCCCCCATGTCAACTTGGGACTTGGGCCCTGCGGGGCCCGCCTTGCTCGTGAGTGCGGGGCCGCTCCTCCCCCCGAGCACCTTCGCCTCTTACGCCGCGGGGGGGTTGGAGGATTAAACCGGAGCAAAGAGTTCGTGGGTTTGGTGTCCTGATGTGATTGGCCTTTGGGTGATCAGTCAGTCATATTGGGGTGGGTGGACCTGTGTTTTATCTCGTTCTAAAGACGAGATGTGTGTAATCCCCGTCGCAGCAGATGTGGGGTATTGATATGAAGAAATCCACTAGAGAGCTTGAATGCATCCCGTGGACACGTCCATGATGTTGGCAAAGTTCACTGGAAATGATAACACAAGGAACCTCAACAAACAAAATTTTCTCAATTAGGCGGCTATATATCTCATTTTCAAGTAATTATTATCATACTTTAAATAAATATGGTAAAATTAGTTTGATGAACGTATGATCGTCATTTAATCTCATATGAAAAGTGTCATTTGCGTTTGGTTGAAGAATCAAAAGCGCCATGAAGCTATCGTGGGTATGATGATTATTAAGAACGTCTAAGTAATAATCCTAGTTAACAACTCTGCAGACCCACCTCACATGTTCATTTCATTTCACCGATGTATAACCCTCCATCCATCGACAGTAAATGACCATTAAGAAGTATAATTTCACATAAATAACAAAAAGAATCCTTTGTAAACCACTTAAGTATGTGATGATATATTATTATTATATATAAATGGTAGGTGGTCTTGTTGTCATGTTCCATTCAAATTTAAAAGGTACACTCATATAAGAAGCACTCAATTAACTTCTTGTATAAATCCTTTTTTATTTTTTTTAAAAGTAAATATATATTTCTTTTCTATAATATATATAATATTACATATATAATCATCTAAAACTTTTTGAAAAATCAAAAATATTTGTAGTATAGTTGACAAGACAGCAAGGGGGTGGGTTTAAATCTCTAGCAGGTGAACTGCTTCCCTTCCAAGCATAAACAACTCCCTCTTGAATTGCCTTCAGCTCTTAGAATTCCATCCATATGCAATCACCCAACAAACGAGCAAATCCTTATGATTGACAGCTAAACCTTCTTGACCTGATGTGGCAACAGGATTTAGAACCAAGGAAGAAGAGAAAGAACACGAATAACCAAGTTGTAGCAGATGGGCACTGCTGCGGAAGAAAAGAAATCTCTCTCAACTTTACAGATCTGAATGGTCAGAAGAAACCCTATCAATTCATGAGTGTGTTCAACTTGGTCTGACATAGGAACCAGAGGCATGCTTTTTTACTTTGTCTAGATCAACTTTACCTAATATATCACCATTTCATTTCAATAATTATATGGTCAAGTTGAAATATGAATAAACTATCTGGTTTTGATCTGCTGGTAGCCTGCAAGGGGAGAAAGAAACTTTTACCATAGGCATGTTATCATGGTATCATTTTTAAATGTAGTATAAAATATATATAATTTTTAAATGATAATTTAATTTATTTGATTTATCTTTTCTTTTGCTAAGGATTTTTTTCTTTTGAGAAAAAAAAATTAGCCAACTACAAAAGTGTTGAGCATAGCCGCCTTCCCCAGTTATAACTTTCTCAGCCAATAGTCAATGCTTTCTCCTCAAGGGGATATTGTTGGGCTGACAGTTCATAGATTCAATCTAGGGTGGGCTTTATCAGCCTATAGCCCACACCCCTTTGACCTAATCCTAAATCAATATAAGGGGGGGTGTGAGGGCTGCATTTTAGGGGCAGAAAAAAGGTAGAAAAATGCAGCAACGTGTGAGAAGGCTGCAGCCACGGGATTCCAAAGAAAAGAAGGAGAACAAGACAGAAAAACAAGAGAAAGAAAGGGAAGAAGACAAGGACAATGCAGAGAGACTGTTCTCAATCATCCAGCAGTATTCTCATCTCAGGTTAGATCAAATCTACAGTAGACTCTTGCTGTGATTACTTGAGGATGTTTTAGATATTATGGTCAGTGACATAATCTTTGTATCTCAGTTATTCTTTTGTGATTGTTACTAGGGTTTAGGGCAAGAGATTGAGATTTGTATATTCATTATTTTCATAGTGGATTATCTCTAGTTTGCCCTGTGGTTTTTACCCTTCATATTGGAGGGGTTTTCCACGTATATCTTGGTATTCCATTTGATTATGATTTCATTTAATTTCGTTGTGTATTATGGTCTTCTAGTACTTGTTCATATACAAAGGTTATTCCACAATATATCCCCATCAACTAGTATCAGAGCAGGGTTTTGGTGATTTAATTTTATATTTGAACATAGAGGCCAGTAATGTTTCTCGCATGATTAGTTTAAATGGAAACAATTGGATGATATGGAAACCAAGAATGAAAGATCTTTTGTATTGCAAAGATTTATATGGACCTTTGCAGGGTGATAGTGTAAAACCTACAACTATGACAGATGATGAGTGAAAGAGGTTAGATCGAAAAACAATTGGGTTTATTCAACAATGGCTTGATGATAGTGTCTTTCACCATATTTCTACTGAAATTTCTGTATATTCTCTTTGGAAAAAGTTGGAAAGTCAAAAACAGCTAGTAACAAAGCTTTTTTGATCAGAAAACTTGTGAACCTAAAATATAGAGAGGGTGCTTCTATTGCTGAGCATTTGAATGAAATGCAGAGTATTACTAACCAGTTATCCTCTATGAAAATGTCTCTTGATGATGAGTTGCAAGCATTGTTACTTCTCAGTTCATTACCAGAAAGTTGGGAGATACTGGTGGTTTCCCTTAGTAATTCTACGCCAAATGGTATTGTCATCATGAGTCAAGTAACAAGTAGTTTGTTGAATGAGGAATTGAGAAGAAAGAGTTCAGCAACATCTCAGAATGATTCATAGGCACTTATCTCAAAAAACAAAAGAAGGTCAAAGTCTAGAAGCAGTTCACGCATGGGTAGGAGCAAGTCAAGATCAAAAAAAGATATTGTTTGCTATAACTATGGTGAGAAAGGATATTACAAGAACCAATGTAAGCAACCTAAGAAGAGCAAGAAAAAGGGAAAAGAAGTGGAGTCAAAGGATAATACTACAGCTATAGTGCAGGGTGGTGATTATTTGATTTTGTCTCCTTCTGATGATATTTTTTCTTGTGTGTGTCAGGATCTTGAGTGAGTGATTGACACAGGTGCTTCTTATCATGCTACACCACGAAGGGAGTTTTTTGCTACATACAGATTTAGAAATTTTGGTGTTGTCAAGATGTGGCATAGCAGACATCATTGGCATAGCAGACATCCATTTAAAGACCAACCTTGGCTGTAAGTTGGTGCTTAAGGATGTGAGGCATGTGGTTGACTTGAGGCTTAATTTAATTTCAGTTGGAAGGCTAGATGATGAAGACTATAATAGTAGATTTCACAGAGGGCAATAGAAGCTCAGTAAGGATTCTCTTATTATGGCTAGTGGAAAGAAATGTCATACTTTGTACAGGTTGCAGGCTAAAGCTTATGGTGAGCAGTTAAATGCTATAGAGAAAGACTTCAGCATGGAGTTGTGGCATAGAAGACTAGGACACATATGCGAGAAGGGACTGCAAGCTCTTTCCAAGAGAGAAGTATTACCAGATCTCAAAGGTATACATTTGAACCATTGTATTGATTGTTTGGCTAGTAAACAACACAGAGTTTCATTTGCTAGTCCTGCTTTGTCTAGAAAAATGCATGCCTTAGATCGTGTTTATACAGATGTATGTGGTCCTTTGAGGACAAAAACTCCTGGTAGATCTGTTGAAGTTATTGGTATCAATGGTGCACTTTATTTTGTCACTTTTATAGATAATTTTTCCAGGAAAGTTTGGGCCTATGCTTTAAAGACCAAAGATCAGGTGATTAATGTCTTCAAAGAGTTTCATGCCAGGGTTGAAAGGGAGACAAAAAGGCAATTGAAATGCATAAGATCAGATAATGGTGGTGAATATACAGGATTGTTTAATGATTATTGCAGGTCACATGGGATCCAACATGAGATGATAGTTCTTGGTACACCTCAGCATAATGCTATTGCAGAGAGGATGAACCGCACCATCATGGAAAAGATCATATGTATGCTTTCACAGGCCAAGCTACCTAAAAGGTTTTAGGATGAGGCTTTGAGGACTGCAGTTGATATGATCAACTTATCACCATGTATAGCCCTAGATGGTGATATTGCAGAGCACGTATGGTTAGGGAAAGATGTTTCCTACATGTATTTGAGAGTGTTTGGTTGTCGTGCATTTGCACATATTCTAGATAATGAAAGGTCCAAGCTGGATGGTAAGTCTAAATAATGTGTTTTTCTTGGTTACTCACATGATCAGTTTGGTTACAGGCTTTGGGATCTAAAAAAGCAAAAGGTGTTCAGAAGCAGAGATGTAGTCTTCTTTGAGGATCTAACCTTTGAAGATTTGAAGAAGAAGACACTGGTCAAGACTTCTACAGAAGGATTAGCAGATTGTGACCCAATTATTCCTCCAGTATATCAGGGTGATGGGGGAGATATGTAGGAAGATAGTGTAGAGCCTCATGTTGATCTACCTGCAGGACATGTTGAGCAAGAAGAAGTTGAAAAGCAAGTTCCCGCAGAACCTCAGTTGAGAAGATATTCTAGACAACGTCAACCTTCCAGAAGATACTTTACAAATGAGTGTGTGATGCTTACTGATGCAGGTGAACCAGAGAGTTACCAGGAAGCAGTTGAAAGTGAGTAGAAAGAGAAGTAGTTAGTTGTTATGCAGGAAGAGATGGATGCTCTTCAGAAAAACCATACTTATGATTTGGTGCTACTACCAAATGGAATAAATTCCTTAAGGAACAAGTGGGTTTTCAGGTTAAAGACTCAAGAATATTGTTCTCAACCAAAGTACAAAGCTAGATTGGTTGTGAAAGGCTTTGGTCAAAAGAAAGACATTGACTTTGAAGAGATTTTTTCTCCTGTTGTTAAAATGTCTTCTATTCATGTTGCTCTTGGTATTGTTGCTAGTCAGGACTTGAAGGTTGAGCAGTTAGATGTGAAGACAGCTTTCCTTCATAGTGATTTGGAGGAGGAAATTTATATGGAGCAACCAGAAGGCTTCAAAGTCAAAGGTAAAGAGAACTTTGTCTGCAAGTTGAAGAAGAGATTGTATGGGCTAAAGCAAGCTCCAAGACAGTGGTACAGAAAGTTTGATTCATTTATGACAGAAAATGGATACAAAAGAACGGCTTCAAATAATTGTGTGTACATCAAATGGTTTGGTGAGGATTTTATTATTCTCTTACTTTATGTTGATGACATGTCTTGGGAAAGATATGTCTAACATTGACAGGTTGAAGAAGGAATTGAGTGAGTCTTTTGCAATGAAGGACATGGGGCCAGCAAAGCAAATACTAAGCATGCAGTGAAAGTGAGTAGAAAGAGAAGTAGTTAGTTGTTATGCAGGAAGAGATGGATGCTCTTCAGAAAAACCATACTTATGATTGGTGCTACTACCAAATGGAATAAATTCCTTAAGGAACAAGTGGGTTTTCAGGTTAAAGACTCAAGAATATTGTTCTCAACCAAAGTACAAAGCTAGATTGGTTGTGAAAGGCTTTGGTCAAAAGAAAGACATTGACTTTGAAGAGATTTTTTCTCCTGTTGTTAAAATGTCTTCTATTCATGTTGCTCTTGGTATTGTTGCTAGTCAGGACTTGAAGGTTGAGCAGTTAGATGTGAAGACAGCTTTCCTTCATAGTGATTTGGAGGAGGAAATTTATATGGAGCAACCAGAAGGCTTCAAAGTCAAAGGTAAAGAGAACTTTGTCTGCAAGTTGAAGAAGAGATTGTATGGGCTAAAGCAAGCTCCAAGACAGTGGTACAGAAAGTTTGATTCATTTATGACAGAAAATGGATACAAAAGAACGGCTTCAAATAATTGTGTGTACATCAAATGGTTTGGTGAGGATTTTATTATTCTCTTACTTTATGTTGATGACATGTCTTGGGAAAGATATGTCTAACATTGACAGGTTGAAGAAGGAATTGAGTGAGTCTTTTGCAATGAAGGACATGGGGCCAGCAAAGCAAATACTAAGCATGCAGATTTCCCATGACAGGAAAAATAGGAAGATTTGGTTGTTATAGGAGAAATACATCGAGAAGGTATTGGAAAGGTTTAATATTAGCAATGCAAAACTAGTTGGTTCTCCTTTTGCAGGTCACTTCAAGTTATGCTCAGAACAGAGTCCGTCAAGTGATGAGGAGAAGGAGAAAATGCAAAAAATTCCTTATACTTCAGCAGTTGAAAGCTTAATGTATGCGATGGTATGTACGAGGCCGGACATCGCATATGCAGTTGGTGTTACTAGCAGATTTCTTGCAAATCCAGGTAAAAAACATTGGGCAGCAGTGAAGTGGATTTTTAGATATTTCAGAGGGAGCTCTAAGGTTTATTTAAGCTTTGGAGGTGGACCACCTGTGTTGACAGGTTACACATATGCAGATATAGCAAGAGATATAGATACAAGGAAGTCTACTTCAGGTTATGTACTTACTTTTGTAGGGGGAGCTGTGTCATGGCAATCTAGGTTGCAAAGGTGTATTGCTCTCTCCATTACAGAAACAGAGTATATTACTGCTACAGAGGTATGCAAAGAAATGTTATGGATGAAAGAATTCTTATAAGAATTGGGGTTGAAATAGGAAAATTATGTGGTGTATTGTGACAGCCAAAGTGTCATCCATTTGTGTAAGAACCCAATGTTTCATTCCAAGTCAAACCATATAGATGTCATATACCACTGGATTCGAAATGTATTTGAAGAAAAGTAATTGCAGCTTTAAAAAATTCATACAGATGATAATGGAGCAGACATGTTGACAAAGACCTTACCAAAGGAAAGACAGGAGATATGCCGACAGCTGGTTGGCATGGCTTCACATTGAGGAGTCATGGGATAGCCTCCCTTATGGCCTGAAGGGGGAGGTTGTTGGGATGGCAGCCCATAGATTCAGCCCAAGGTGGGCTTTATCTGCCCACAGCCTACACCCCTTTGACCTAACCCTAGATCAATATAAGAGGCGTGTGGGGGCTATGTTTTAGGGGCAGAAAAAAGGCAGAAAAAGGCAGTAATGTGGGAGAAGACTGTAACCACGAGATTCCAAAGAAAAGGAGGAGAACAAGGCAGAAAAACAAGAGAAAGAAAGGAAAGAAGACAAGGACAATGCAGAGAGATTGTTCTCAATCATCCAGCAGTGTTCTCATCTCAAGTTAGATCAAATCTACAGTAGACTCTTGCTGTGATTACTTGAGGAGGTTTTAGATATTGTGGACAGTGACGTGATCTTTGTATCCCAGTTATTCTTTTGTGATTGTTACTAGGGTTTAGGGCAAGAGATTGTGATTTATATATTCATTATTTTCATAGTAGATTATCTCTAGTTTGCCCCGTGATTTTTACCCTTCACATTGGAAGGGTTTTCCACGTATATATTGGTGTTCTATTTGATTGTGATTTCATTTAATTCCGCTGTGTATTATGGTCTTCTAGTACTTATTCATATACAAAGGTTATTTCGTAATATATTCCCATCAGATACATCCTGAATTCTTTCACAATTAATCGATTTATGTGTCTCCCATTGCATTTGCACATAAAATATATAAAACAATTTGTATAAACCTCATTGGCCAAGACAAAATATCCCTGTACAAAGACTTTGAATACCAATAATTAGGAAGAGCTCTTTAACAAAATTGATCAACTCTATATAATTATACTGACAAGGGTATTAGTTACAGCCGACCAAGTAATCATCTCATATACCCTAAAAATATTAACTATGGCATTTAAGAAGACTATGGGCTAACTCATTATAAATAAGAATATTATCATATATATCTCAATTCAAAATAAAAAATTGATCCACCAATTCATTAAGAAGGAGATTGATCCTATTAGCAAGAATATTTGATAATATTTTATAAATAATATTACATAGAGTAATCAACCTAAAATCTTCAAATTTAGTATATCAATTTTTTTAGAAATGAACACTTAAAAGAGATTCTTCCCAAAGCAACTAGGATATGAACTCTTGTCTTTTCTCATTTATTTTAGAACACTATGAATTTCATCATTAGTGATAGGATGGATGAGGAATACAATCTCATTAGCAGTGATTTATCCTAATATTTTGGCCTCAATCAACACACTCCAAAAAATTTCATATATTATCATATTACTTAATTAAATAATTAGAAATGCTATGGTGATTAGAAATTTGGTATCCTTCTTTATCCATAATAAAAAGAATATGATTCTTAAGTTTTATTTTTTAAATATCTATGGAAATAGTTAGTATTCCTATCCCTCCCTCGATCTAAGATATTTTAATTTTGTTCCACCGAAATAAGTATTGTTATTTATTCAAAACTTCTATCTTATTATATATGCTATGAAGGATATAGATTTCCCCCTAGTGACATTACTAATACTCTCCTTAAGTTCTAAATTAGTAATACTATGGACGTTTTCCCTAATAGCTTTGTTTAGATTATCCTTGCTTATATAGTTCCAATGACTTAATGTTACAAACAAAATTTTAAATAAGATATTCAATGTAATGTTTGTATATGCCTATATCTTTCAAATTTTTTATATTTTAAACAATATGTAGAGGGCTTGCAATAGGTTTGGTAGACCCATTTTAGTTGGATTTTGTGACTATTTCATGTTTGTGAATGTAAATTGTGTATATGTTGTGTAAAAGCAAAACTGTCCAGAAATAAACTATCTAACCAGTTATCTCAAGGGTTTTCTAGTTTCGTAGGATAGTGTAGACTATTAACCAGTACAACACCCAAGAGCTACTTGGGTGACACATAGCTAGATGAGTCTTTAAGGTAATGTCTATGGTTGGTTCATTGTATTACTTCACAACAATATCAGTGGGCACTTATGGAAACTTTTAGTCATGACAAACCATATTGGACTCTTTATTGCATGATCATTCAAAGCTTACAAATTCTATATTTGTAATTTGCAAGTGTCTGTTGAAATTATTATTTGTGGGATCTTGAGTTAAATACTTTCTTTAATTTGTCTTCTCTTTTGCAGATTCTTAAGAGACCATAAGATATTTCATAGAGGTTGACCCTTTACGAATGGACATGCAGGGGTATCATACAACTTAGGCAAAACTAGCTAAGTTTGTTGACAAATAGTATTAGAGTAGGACAAGCATACTTAGAAACACTTGACATGCAAACGTTAGGGATATAGCAGAGTTGCTTTGAGAGCAACTAGAGAAGTGAGCATGAAGGTGTATGGAAAGGAGTTGCTTAAAGGAGTGGGCATCCAAAATTAACATTCACATGAATTGTCAAACCTTCGCATAAAAGGTACTATGAGGACAAGTGAGTTGAAAAAAACATGTAGCGAATAAAACTTGAGATGACTGAGTTTGAGCTATGACTCAACATTGGCAGTTAAATTTGATGACGCTCAAGGTAAGCGGGGTGCTTGACAAAGGATAAGATCATGTAAGAAGGGATGGGTTGCTCGGTGATTGAAACAGTTATACAAAACTCATAAAAGTGAGAAGAATTGCTAACTTGAAGAATTCGACACTCATGCAAGGACTTATATGTAGATAATGTGATAGGATTAATTCAAATAGTTAAGATTAGATAGCATAAAAGATAAAAATTTATATTTAAATAAATAGATTAGGATAAAAAAATTATTGGGATATGGTTAATTTTTTTATTATTTAGAAAAACTTATATTCTATCTTTTGATCAATATGAATAGGTACTCTTACATCAATCTAAAGCATTGTATATTAGAAATACTCTTGCTTCATTCTACTATTATCTTCTCTTTCTCCCTGAAGTTTTGTAGAAAAACTAACAAGTATAGTATCAAGCCTAGTTTGAATCAGACCAATAGAAGTATGCCAATTAGAAAAAAAGGAAGATTAGTAGATCCAAAAGAAAAAAAGAAGAAGAAGATGGCAAGTATTGGAGTAAGTTTTTATAATTAACTTCTTCCTATCTTCAAACATGATAATTATCAATTTTGAGCTGTTAAGATGAAAACTCTGTTTACTTCACACGTAAACACAAGGATTATGGAATTTAGTAGAGAATGATTTTGTTGAGTATGATTTATAGGATCCTAATATTACTAAATATCAAAGAGATTAGATGAATGAGAATATACAAAAGATGCAAGAGCCCTTTATATACTATAATAAGCAATAGATGAATCCATATTTCCTTGAATCATGATGGCATCAATAACAACAAAAGCTTGAAAAATATTAAAAATTTGTTTGGAGGCACAAATAAGTTAAAAATTTTAAAGTTTCAAATTCTTTGATGTAAATTTAAAACTCTTAGGTAAAAGATTCTAAATCTATTAATAATTTCTTTTTAAAAGTATCTTCTATTGTGAACCAAATAATATCTTAGGGTGAAAACCTAAAAGATTAAAATGTTGTAGAAATGGTTTTACGAAGTTTATCTCTAAAATTTGATATGATTTCTAGTGCTATAGAAAAAGCCATAAATATAAGTATATTATCTATTGATGAATTAATGAGCTTTTTTTTTAGTTTATGAATAAAAAGTAAATAGATCTTCAAATAAAACTTCCACTTTAAATGAAGATGGATCAGAAAAAGGATTAAAAGAAAATTTTAAAAAGATTAAATGAGGACTTGATCTGAAGGAAGAGATCAAAATGGCAGAGGACATGATCGATTAAATGAGGATTAGAGGAACTCTAATGTAGGTAATAAAAAATCCCATCAATATTTTTGTTACAAAAAAATAGATATATTGAAAAAGATTATTAGTATAAAAATAAAAATCTAAATATTTCCCTCTGTTTATACTATAAAAAATATGGCCATCTTAAAAAAGATTAATGGAACAAAAATTAAGTAAATTATTAAAAAAAGATAATAGTAAAAGAAAGTTTAAGAAAATATTCTTTTTATAATATGTGATGAAGAATATTCTAGATCTGTTTAGTTTTTGAATAATGGATATAGCAATCATATAACAAATGATAAAAGTTTATTTTAAGACTTACTAATTTAATCAGATCTATAGTATAGATGGGAAATGACAATAAGGTTTAAGCAGAAAAAAAAGAACAGTTGCTGTGAATACCAAATCTAGTAAAAAATTTATTGATGATGTGATATTTATTCTTTGTTTAAAATAAAATCTCATTCGTAGGGCAATTGATGAAAAAGGATATTTGCTATTTTTAATGATGAAAAATACTTGATTTATGATAAGAAAATAAAAAAATTGATAGCAACTATAAAGATGATAAAAAAAAGTGTTTCCTTTATTATTTTCGGATTTCTCCTTACTTGCTACTATTACTAATAAATCGATATTATGGCATAAAAGCTATTATAATTATCTGAATTTTTGTAGGTCTATATAAACTATCTCACATGATGAATCTTTTAAGATTTAAACCGGTAAAAAGATATCTCACATGATGAATCTTTTAAGATTTAAACCGGTAAAAAGATATCTCAGATCAAGGCTAAAGTTGATGAAAGTTATGATGAAAATGATGAGGAGCCATAATTGAAGGATCGAAAAGTTTTGGATCATGTTTCATGTGCTGTTGGTAAACCTATTATAATGATGGCCAAAAAGAAGAGCACTAATAGTGATGAAAATGAAGATGACAAGCTTTGAAGAAAGTTATGATGATGAACATTTAAAAGAATAATAAGCTAAGAAGTCTTAAGCATCAAAAGAGGTTTTGATGAGTCTTTTGAGGAAAGAGAAGATAAACTTCGAAGAAGGTTAAAGATGCAAAAAAAAATGGTGGATATAACTCTTAAGAGTAAAAAATAAACTATTACAAAGTTTGAAAGAAAAGGGTCCAAAACTTATGTTAGAAGATAAAGATAACTTTAAGTTATAACTATTTGAATTAAGGGGGTGTGATAAAATTAATTCAAATAGTTAGGATTAGATAAAATAAATGATAAAAATATATATTTAAATAAATAAATTAGGATGAAAAGATTTATTATGATATGATAGATTTTTTTTATTGCTTTAAATACCTTATACTTTATCTTTTGATCAATATAAATAGGTGCTCTTGGATCAAACCAAAGCACTATAGATCGGAGATACTCTTGGATCAATATAAAAGTCAACAAGTATAGTATCAACGTCAACATAATGGACTGTTTATAGTCATTCCAAGATGATTAAAACTCGATGTCATGAAATATTGAAACCCTCTTTGATATGAGAATGATGTCCGGAGGAGTCTGAAGTGATAGGGGTTGTATTAGCAAAGAATCGTAATCTAATAAATATATTTACAGGGGTAAAATAATATATATAGTTTATTCAATAAAATGAGATAGTCCAAAGAAACGATGATCTCCAAAATAATACATGAAGGTAAATACTTATTGTCAATATTGTTGAGTCTCGGATTTTGATGATGAAACTAATTGATTGTGTTTAGATGTTTAACTGCATTTTGAGTGATGCAGGTCTACTCGATTAGGATTAGACAGTTGACGCAGGAGGAATTGACGTTGCGCCGGAGGAGATCACGTCAGAATATTGGACGGCAGAATGCTTCTAACGTTGGGCATCGGGCCAAGGAGAGCAGAATTGCACCAAGGATATCGGGGTTGCAGAGGTCAACCACCGATTGGGCAATAAGCCGCAAGAGAGAACGATGCGCTGAAGAATCGGACGAAGCGCCAACCAATGACGTGCCGGGCAACAGAATGTCAATTCGCATTGTAATAATTGTCTAGATCGGAGTAGAGTTTTGGCTTGTGTGTGCAGGATTAACTACGATAACGATGAAGACATAAAGCGAAACAAAGTGCCGGAGTCAAGCGCGAAGGATTCGTTGGGAGTTCGAGAGTTCGACGAAAGTCTGAAGGTTCGTCGGGAATGCTGTCGGAACTAGCCGAGAATGAGTAGGGAGCTTGCCGATGGGTTTTCGGAAGCTCGCCGGAAGGTTCATCGGAAGTTCGCGGAGCTCATCGAGAAAGATCATAGCTTGCCGAAGAAGCTCGTTGAAACTCGCCAAGATCAAATCGTGAAGTTTCGGAGCTTGTCGGGAGTCCGTAGAATGGTTTCCGAAAGTTTATCGGAAGAACGTCGAAAGTTCGCCGGAAGCTCGCCGGAAGAAATCTTGACTTGCGGACTTTGTAATAGCTTAGGAAATGTCTTTAAATTCGTAGTTAGCATGTTAATTAGGGTTAGGATTAGGTATTAATCTTATAACCCAAGTAGGGGCCAATTGGGCCTAAGTTTGGACTAGTTTGGGCCAAGTTTGGAGCCCAACTAGTGGGCTGAAATAGTATAGGCGGTGGCACCGCCAGATTAGGCGGTGGCACCGCCCAGCACCCGAGAGCCAAGCAGTGGCACCGCCCAGTACACAGTGTCAAAACTAACAGGCGGTGGCACCGCCACTGACAGGCGATGGCACCGCTAGCTTCGGGAACCGAAGAGAATTCAAATTTTGGAGCCCAAATTTGAATCCTCTTGAGGCCTATAAATACCCCTCTATTCTCAGCTGAGATAACAACTTTTGAGAAGCAATAGATTGAGATAAAAGCCTTAGTAAAGTCTTTAGCAAGTCTTGTTTTCAATTGCTTGAGTGTTCACCTCCTTCTTTCTCGTTGAAACTTTGTAAGAGTGTGAACCACTTGTAAAAAGTTGTAAGAGGGGTATTTGTCCTTCTCCTTCAAAGTGATTTGCTAGTGGAAGTTGGGAGCCTCATCGAAGAAGGCTTCGCAAGTGGATGTAGGTCGCATGACCGAACCACTATAAATCGGTTTGCATTTTTCATATTGTCATTTACATTACTGCAAACCATCTTCACTTTGATGCTCTACTTCTTTGTCTCCTTCATACGTATGCCTTCAAGTTAAAACGCAACCGAAACGGTTTCAAACGAAACGTTGCTTTTATCGTACGAAGTTTCCGAAAGTGTTTAAATTAGTGAAAGTTTATCGTTCTTTACCGCTGCACTAATTCACCCCCCCCTCTTAGTGCCGCTCCGATCCTAACAATTGGTATCAGAGCCCGGTATTTCTCATTTCGGATTTACACCCGAGAGAAATGACTCTTCATGGCTTTCAAGAGGGCTTTTCGGTTTTTCGTCCACCGTTGTTTAACGGATTGGACTACACTTATTGGAAAACTCGAATGAGAGTTTTCTTGATTTCTATGAATTTGGATTTATGGAATATTGTTGAAAACGGTTTTCAACTTCCCTCTAAACCGATGAACGAATGGTCGGATTTGCAGAAGAAGTATTTTTCTTTAAACGCAAAGGCTATGAATGCCTTATTTTGCGCTTTGGACAAAAATGAGTTCAATCAGATTTCTATGTGCGAAACGGCTTTTGATATTTGGCAAACACTTGAAATCACGCACGAGGGAACTAGTAGAGTCAAAGACTCGAAAGTTAACATTTTATTGCATGATTTTGAGCTTTTTCAAATGCAACCAAGCGAGACTATAGGCGACATGTACACCTGTTTCACGGATGTCGTCAATAATCTAAGAGTTCTTGGTAAATCTTTTTCGAATTTTGACCTCGTAAGTAAGATCTTAAGATCCCTTCCAAAAAGGTGAGATGCTAAAATAACCGCAATACAAGAGACAAAAAATTTAAATGATTTTCCATTAGAAGAATTAATCGGGTCATTAATGACTTATGAAATGACACTTTTGGAACATTTTGAACCCGATGAGCACTTGAACCACCTTTCAAAGAATAGGAAGGATTTGGAACTCCGGACAAATGAATACCACTTGAGCGATGACTCAAGTGATGAGGACAATGATGAACTTGAACTTCGAACACTAAATCTTAATAAGTTCATTAAACAAAAATCTAAAATAAACAATGAACTTGAACGGAGGAAGAGGCCAAAGAAGAGGAAGGCAACCAAGGATGAATCAAGAACTTCCAAAGGTGAAACGACGAATTGGGCTTTGACGGGCTTCGACTACAAGGTAAGTAACTCAACTCCCTTAATTTATTTTGAAATTACGTGATGCTTTTTATGATGCATTTTCCTCTTTTATTTAGTTTAGAATTCATTTTCTTGAAAATTGCATGTCTAATAATTTAATAATGGAAATGCAAAAATTAGGAATCATGCTTATGATTCTAGTAATTTTAAAAATAATCATGAAAATTGCATGTTTATGATAAACAAAATGATTTTGATTAAAAATGCCTTATGAAATTATGCTATATGTGGTTAAGAAGTAATAATGTGTATCATGTTGATTTCCATTGTTATTTCTCGATTTTGATTAAATGAAATCATGTTTGATTTGAAGTAATGCATAATGATGTAATGAAAATATTAAATGTTTTGATACCATGATTTACGATTTTATGCATGAGATTTTAAAGTTATACATGATAATTTTTGTGATTTATGAATTAGTGATATTTGCCGTAATGAAAGTTTTTTTTTTTGGTTTAAATGATGATAAATGTTTTTCAAGAAGAAATAATATGTATTTTGATGATTTCCAATTTTGATTGAAACCATGCTTGATGTCTTAATGAAAATATAAAGAAGTTTGATATCATGCTTAATGATGATGTATGGATTTTGTATTAAAAACTAAGCTTGAAAAGTTAGATTCACCTAAAAAGAAAAATGCATGACTACAACAAACAAAATGATCTTGATGGAAAATACTTTATGAAATCAATTTCGATGATGCATAATGATGTAATTATGTAATGAAAATATTAAATATTTTGAAACCATGTCTTGATGTCATGCATAATGATCATGCTTAATAGATTTCGAAATTATGCATGATGATTCTTGAGACTTATGGATTATCGATTTTTACGGTAATGAAAATGGCTTTTTCGGTTTTTGAACATTGATGCATTTTTTTTTTGACATAAATGAAATAAATCACATGAATAGAAACACTTTAAAAGGAAAATATATTATCATGGGAATTAAAATCATGAATCTATTTGTATCACTTTTGTGAATCTCTTGAAAATGATCTTGATTTGATGATTTAAATTTAAATGAGCTTTATCTTGATTTCTCAAAATTTGTAAATTGAGATTTCTTATGCTTAAGTCAAGATTTTATATGCTTGAATTGAAATCTTTTTCTCCTAAGGTTCTTTTACGATTTACTAAAGAGAATACCTTTTTCAAAATTCATAACTTAAAATTTCTTTTGAATATCTTTTATTATTTGATCTCCTAAGATTTTCTTTTGATTATTTTAGAGGAGGTTTTTCAAAAGAAATCATGCCTTTTGGTATACACATATTCTAATCCTTCATGATATGATTTTTATGCAATTGCTTGTATTCATGAAAATATTCATCTCATCACCCAATTAATTCTTCTTGATATTCCTAATGTGATGAATGAAATTATGCATGAAATACAAATGAGAAGTTAATTATCATGCATGATAGGATATAATGAATATTGACATTTAGATACTATCATTTGAAAAAGTTATGATCATACATGGCAAGATGCAATTTGACAGATTAATACCATGATGATTTGAAATGTTTATGATTTGAAATGATGCATATGCTTTTTATTATGATGATGTATGTGATGTATTGCATATACTGTGTATCATGAATTCTTTAAACGATAAATGTTTGGTACCAACAATCATGAAGAGATTAATACTTAAAATGTTGATTTAATGTTCGGTATCATGAATACTTTATTATCATACATGAAAATAGTGATAAATATTTTGAAAATAAATATTTGAATCATGTTAGATGATTTTATATTTTGTGCATGATGAGTTATAGTGATGATTGAAATAATATGAATGATAAAACATGAGATTGTCTATAATGCAAATTTATTAATCTCATGATGTGTAAACTAAAATAATGATTGAAATATTGATGTAATTATAAATGATGATTTGAAATGTTTATGATTTGAAATGATGCATATGCTTTTTATTATGATGATGTATGTGATGTATTGCATATACTGTGTATCATGAATTCTTTAAACGATAAATGTTTGGTACCAACAATCATGAAGAGATTAATACTTAAAATGTTGATTTAATGTTCGGTATCATGAATACTTTATTATCATACATGAAAATAGTGATAAATATTTTGAAAATAAATATTTGAATCATGTTAGATGATATGATTTTATATTTGTGCATGATGAGTTATAGTGATGATTGAAATAATATGAATGATAAAACATGAGATGTCTATAATGCAATTATTAATCTCATGATGTGTAAACTAAATAATGATTGAAATATTGATGTAATTATAAATGATGATTTGATTGAAATATTGATGTAATTATAAATGATGATTTGATAATATGCATGAAATACTCTTGATATTATTTTGATGCATACAAATGAAAAGTTTTGATCATGCATGGTAGGATATAATTTGACAAGTTGATACCATCATGATATGAAACATTTATGATTTACAATGATCCATGCAATACTTGTGCTTTCTAATTATGATGTGATGTATTGCATATGATGTAAATCATGATTTAAAATACTATGAGTTGTTGCTAAAATAATGTATTAGAAATGTTTATTTAATGTTTTGTGTCATGAATGCTCTAAATGATGAATGTTTGGTATCATGATCAAAATGTTTATAAATAATTAAAAATTTTAGTATCATGTATGATATCCTCATAATGTTAATCGATTTATTCAATATCGTGCATGAATGAAATATAAGGTTTTTGAAAATGTGCATATTCTAATTTGAAAATATAATGATGCACAAATAAGATTGATACTTACCTTTGTCATAATTGATGTAAAGGGATTTCCCTTCTTTTTGACAATGACAAAGGGGGAGATAGCTAATTTGCACAAGTCAAGAAGATGGAAAAACTTGATTGCTAGCTTGCCTATCTTAAGTAGCAAAGATTGCTAACTTGCTTATTTCAAAAAACAAAAGTTGTCTTCTTGAACATCACTATCTTGCCTATCTCAATAAGCAAAACATGCTAACGTGCACATCTAGCAAACTTGTATATTTTAAGAAGCAAGGGTTGCTTTCTTGAACATCTCAAAATTGCTAGCTTGCATGTTCTAAAAATATTGTAAAATTTGCTAGCTTGTATGTAGTAAAACTTGCATATCGTAAAAGTTGCTAGCTTGTAGAGAAGCAAAGAATTGCTTTCTCAAAAGAAGTAAAAATTGTAAAACTTAGAAAACTTGCAATATAATTGCTCTTGCCATACTTTGTATCAAAAATAGGTTGATATCCTTAAAAGCATCGCATTAAATTTTTTAGTATCGCAATGTATCACATGTATTGCAAATTGAAATTTATGAGACTATTATCATATCATGTTTAACAATTGATGTCTTTCATGACATGATTTCTTTACATTTTTGTCTTGTATGTATCATGTGATGATTGAAATATTGATTGATGCAAATTCATAATTTATCATTGGTTCCTCTCCTTCTTTTCGGCAATGACATGGGGGGAGAAAGATTGCTAGCTCAAGGCAAATGTTGGCTAGCTTGTACTCATCCCTTCTTTTCGACAAAAATAAAGGGGAGGAAGCTTTTGCTAGTTAGAACATGCAAAGAAAAGTAAAGTGCAATCTTGCACAAGAAGTAAGTGTTGAATTGCCATGATTGAACTTAAGAATCTTACTATGCTTTTGTGCTTATATGTTGTGATGAAAATCTAGCTTCACGTTACAAAAACTTGAATATCTTTTAAAATAGCTAGAGCTACTTCTCCTTTTTGTTGATGACATAGGGGGAGAAGTATATTGATGACTTCATTGCATTGAATTGAATATTTTATATATTTGCATGATGGTTTAAATGTTTTTCATAATATGTGATGAATGTTGCTTGAAATTGGGATAATCCAAGTGTTCTATCAATGGCATATTGATAGGGGGAGTTTGGTTAAACTCCGGGGAGTTAAGGTTAACTCCGGTTGTCATCATCAAAAAGGGGGAGATTATTGAGTCTCGGATTTTGATGATGAAACTAATTGATTGTGTTTAGATGTTTAACTGCATTTTGAGTGATGCAGGTCTACTCGATTAGGATTAGACAGTTGACGCAGGAGGAATTGACGTTGCGCCAGAGGAGATCACGTCAGGATATTGGACGGCAGAATGCTTCGGACGTTGGGCATCGGGCCAAGGAGAGCAGAATTGCACCAAGGATATCGGGGTTGCAGAGGTCAACCACCGATTGGGCAATAAGCCGCAAGAGAGAACGATGCGCTGAAGAATCGGACGAAGCGCCAACCAATGACGTGCCGGGCAACAGAATGTCAATTCGCGTTGTAATAATTGTCTAGATCGGAGTAGAGTTTTGGCTTGTGTGTGCAGGATTAACTACGATAACGATGAAGACATAAAGCGAAACAAAGTGCCGGAGTCAAGCGCGAAGGATTCGTTGGGAGTTCGAGAGTTCGACGGAAGTCTGAAGGTTCATCGGGAATGCTGTTGGAACTAGCCGAGAATGAGTAGGGAGCTTGCCGATGGGTTTTCGGAAGCTCGCCGGAAGGTTCGTCGGAAGTTCGCGGAGCTCACCGAGAAAGATCATAGCTTGCCGAAGAAGCTCGTTGAAACTCGCCAAGATCAAATCGTGAAGTTTTGGAGCTTGTCGGGAGTCCGTAGAATGGTTTCCGAGAGTTTATCGGAAGACCGTCGAAAGTTCGCCGGAAGCTCGCCGGAAGAAATCTTGACTTGCGGACTTTGTAATAGCTTAGGAAATGTCTTTAAATTCGTAGTTAGCATGTTAATTAGGGTTAGGATTAGGTATTAATCTTATAACCCAAGTAGGGGCCAATTGGGCCCAAGTTTGGACTAGTTTGGGCCAAGTTTGAAATAGTATAGGTGGTGGCACCGCCAGATTAGGCGGTGGCACCGCCCAGCACCCGAGAGCCAAGCGATGGCACCGCCCAGTACACTATCAGTGTCAAAACTGACAGGCGGTGGCATCGCCACTGACAGGCGGTGGCACCGCTAGCTTCGGGAACCGAAGAGAATTCAAATTTTGGAGCCCAAATTTGAATCCTCTTGAGGCCTATAAATACCTCTCTATTCTCAGCTGAGATAACAACTTTTGAGAAGCAATAGATTGAGATAAAAGCCTTAGTAAAGTCTTTAGCAAGTCTTGTTTTCAATTGCTTGAGTGTTCACCTCCTTCTTTCTAGTTGAAACTTTGTAAGAGTGTGAACCACTTATAAAAAGTTGTAAGAGGGGTATTTGTCCTTCCCCTTCAAAGTGATTTGCTAGTGGAAGTTGGGAGCCTCATCGAAGAAGGCTTCGCAAGTGGATGTAGGTCGCATGACCGAACCACTATAAATCGGTTTGCGTTTTTCATATTGTCATTTACATTACTGCAAACCATCTTCACTTTGATGCTCTACTTCTTTGTCTCCTTCATACGTATGCCTTCAAGTTAAAACGTAATCAAAACGGTTTCAAACGAAACGTTGCTTTTATCGTACGAAGTTTCCGAAAGTGTTTAAATTAGTGAAAGTTTATCGTTCTTTACCGCTGCACTAATTCACCCCCCCCTCTTAGTGCCGCTCCGATCCTAACAAATATGACTTCAGGTAGTGATTTAGGCAGGGTTGTTTTCGTGGTTGGAAGACTAGTGTTGATGTTGTTAATGACATACGCATGTTCACAAAAAGATTGTGTAGAAGTATTTTACATGGTAATTAAATAATTAGATTAGTGATCAATTGTATAAAACTCAAACCAATCAATGGTTGCACTCAATTATAGAGGCTACAGTGTCCTTTTATTTGGTTTTCGAATTTACTGTGGGCAAACCAAATGATATATGGGGTTCCTTGTAACCATTATTATTAAATATCATATTTAATAATAATATAACTGTTCTCATTAAGATTCATAATTTATCATCATGAATTTCTTTATTTATTATGGTTTAAATGATTTCAGTTTTTATTCATTATACATGAAACCATTATTATTAAATTAAATATTGAATATCATTAAAGTTTTTAATTATGGTCCAAACGTTACAAATTTGAATTAATTCTTGAACGTTATGAGTTGGTGATGATAAATGTTCTTGATGGGAGAACATCTATATATATGAGAATTTTAGTCCCTGGGCTCAATCATCTCTTTGAAGTAAAAGGGTTTCCTACACCATCTAAAGCGAGAGTTCTGAGCCGAGAAGTACCAAAGTTCAAGAAGAAACCGTTGCAGAAATTTTTTTTTGACAACAATGGCCGGAGGTACGCTATTTCATTTCTGCATCAATTTTATTGTGTTTCTATTATAATGATTTAGAAACACAAGTTCACTACATTATTTCTTACATTTGGTATCAGAGCCTTTTGACCTCTGCCTTGATATAAAAAGGTTTTCATTTTTATGTCATGAAAATGATTTGATTTTGATTTCTTCTTGGAAACTTCTTAATATATTTTGTTGAAAATCATGAGGAAATATCATTTTCAACATTTTTAGTCGGTAAAATGCTTATATTACGTATGCATATTTAGATATATAAAATTATGCATATGAGTCAATTTTTTATATTTAAAATGTCTAGTGATCCATATAATCTTAATTAATTAAGAATTAGCCACAGCATCCTTAATTAATTAAAATTATATATAAAGTTAAAATGAGGATCACATAAGTAATTAGACATCATATTATGACTGATTATATTTTATATAATAATTGTTATCCCACAGGATCTTTTATTATATTTAATATAATTAATCAGGATAAAATATCAAATTATTTTCATAATTTACCCACAGGGATTATGAATTGGAATATAATTTGATAGTTTTATCATAAAGACCATTTGAATCTATTTGAATTAAGAATTTAGCCCATAGGCAATTTTTATGTCATGAGATTCATATTTTTGGCATGTTTCACATTGGTAAAACATGTAATTTAGTTTATTAAGCTTCAAATTTTGACATAAGCATGTTTAATTTTATGCAATTTCTCAAACTGTTAATTTCTCAGATATTCGATGTGATATTCCCGAACTTAGTGGTGATAATTATAAGATATGGAAGGAGAGGGTTCTCCTCCATTTAGGGTGGATGGATATTGATTATGCTATTAGGAAAGACGAACCACCTATAGTCACTAATACCAGCACTCCTAATGAGATCGCATTATATGAGCGATAGGAACGATCCAATCAGCTCAGCGTGATGTTTATCAAAACTAAGATAACTGCTGGCATACGTGGTTCTGTTGACCAGCATGAAAATGTCCGAGACTTGCTAAAAGCTATTGATGAACAATTCATCACTTCAGATAAGGCACTAGCAAGTACCCTAATAATGAAATTCTCATCCCTTAGACTCACCAACATAAAGGGTGTACGTGAGCACATAATGCAAATGCGAGATATTGCGGCTCAACTTAAGAAACTCGAGGTTAATATGTCAGAATCCTTCCTGGTGCACTATATTCTAAACACCCTTCCACCTCAATATGGACCTTTTAAAATTTCTTACAATACACATAAGGACAAATGGTCAATCAATGAATTAATGACCATGTGTGTTCAAGAAGAAGAGAGGCTGGTGATGGAATTGGGTGAGAGTGCATTAATGGTAACCATTCGTGGGAAGAACAAAACTGACAAACATCAAGCCAATCAGAAAGTTCATCAGCAGGGAAAAGGTAAAATACCACCCCAAGCTGATATCAAGAAAGAAGCAAGGTGTTTCTTTTGCAAAAGAAAGGGACACATTAAGAAGGAATGCACGAAATTCCAACCATGACTTGAAAAGAAAGGTAAACCAACCTCATATGTGTGTTATGAATCTAATATGGTTAATGTTAATATTAACACCTGGTGGATTGACTCTGGATCAACAATCCATATTATAAACTCTTTGTAGGGTATGCAAAACCTAAGGAAGCCAGTGGGAAGTGAGCAAAGCATCTTATCAGGAAATAAGATGGGCTCACATGTGGAGGCAATTGGAACATGCATTTTAACTTTAAGTAGTGGTTTTGTTTTAAAATTGGAAAGGACCTTTTATGTACCAAGTTTCTCACGAAACTTAATTTCTGTTTTCAGACTCGTACCATTTGGATATTCCTTTAATTTTAAAGACACATCATTTCGTTTATTATATAATTCTGATTGTGTTGGGAATGGTATTTTGTCTGATGGTCTTTATCATATTTTATTACAAAATGATAATACTCAAAGTTCAATGCATGTTCACACTAGCATTAAGAGGTGTAACATTAATGAGGACTCCTCTATATTATGGCATCGGAGATTAGGACATATCTCCATAGAGAGAATTAAGAGATTAGTTAAAGATGGGGTACTTAGTACTCTTGATTTTACTAATTTTAAGACTTGTGTGGACTGTATTAAGGGAAAACAGACCAATAAGTCCAAAAAGGGTGCTAATAGGAGTTCAGACTTATTAGAGATAATTCATACTGATATATGTTGTCCAGACATGGACCTACATAGTCAGAAATACTTCATCTCCTTTATAGATGATTACTCACGATATATGTATATATATTTGCTTCATAACAAAAATGATGCATTGGATGCCTTCAAAGTCTTTAAGGCTGAAGTTGAGAACCAATGTGGTAAACAAATTAAAATTGTGAGATCGGATAGGGGTGGAGAATATTATGGTAGATACACTGAAAATGGACAAGCACCTGGTCCTTTTGCTAAGTTTCTTCAAGAACATGGGATTGTTGCCCAATACACTATGCTTGGTTCTCCAAGCCAGAATGGTGTTGCAGAAAGAAGAAACCGAACATTATTAGACATGGTGCGGAGTATGCTTAGCAACTCCAATCTTCCAAAGTTCTTGTGGACTGAACCACTAAAGACGGCTGTGTATATATTAAACCAAGTTCCAACCAAGGCTGTCCAAAAGACACCATTTGAATTATTGAAAGGTTGGAAACCGAGTTTGCGACATATGCGCGTTTGGGGATGCCCGTCTGAAGTCAGGATATATAATCCACAAGAGAAGAAACTGGACCCAAGGACTATTAGTGGGTATTTTATTGCATATGCTGAAAAGTCCAAAGGTTACAGGTTCTATTGTCCATCTCATGCAACTAGGATTGTGGAATCAAGAAATGCTAAATTTTTTGAGGATGATGTGATTAGTGGGAGTGATCATTTCAGGAACATAGTTTCTGCACATGATCATATTGAATCTCAACCTTCCACATCAACTGATAGATTGGTTATAGTTCATAGCACTCCTCAAGTACAAACTAGTGTTGAACAACCAATCATTGAAATTCCACAAGTTGTTGATAGTATTCTAATAGATCAAGCAGTTCAGGAATTACAACAAACTCCTGAACAACTAGTTGAACCACAAGTTCCTCAAGGAAACATTGGTATAACATTAAGAAGATCTACTAGAAATAAAAGATCAGCAATTCCTAGTGATTATGTTGTATATCTACAAGAATCTGACTATAATATTGGAGCCAAAAATGATCCTGAAACCTTTTCACAAGCCATGAGTTGCAAAGAGTCAAATTTGTGGCATGATGCTATGAAAGAAGAGATGAATTCTGATATGGGAAAACATGGCAGACCCGGCGGATGACGATGTCAGCCACATGTGGATAGGTGCTGCGCCCCAAGAAGGCAATAAGGGTGACGAGACGTGCTCGGACGTCAGCCTTCCTCAGACGACAGCCTCCTCGTTTGACCCCACACACCCGGCCGAGACAGAAGCAGGCAACGGTCGAAGCTTGCCCATACCCTGCGACCGCCCGGTCCTCCACGCAACCCCAGTGGCAATGTCAGACGACATCAGAGGTACCGTCCTACCCCTACGAGCAGCCACATCAGGTAACATCGAACTCATCTATAAATATCCTAGAGTTCTGAACGGACAGGGGGGGGGGGGGAGGAGGCAAGAACACCTTCAAAACCACTCTTCTCCATATCACTAACTTGATCGTCGGAGGGGTCGGGTCGAGCCCCCAGCCCGACCTGTGTGCAGGTGCGAGACGGTGTCGCCTCTCCCTGGCGCTGCAGCGGATCTTCCTCTCGACTCGACCTCCCGACCCGAACCACCGTGCTCGACCGCCGGGAGACCTCGAGGGACGCCGCGCGAGATCCCTGACATCCGGACCCCCGAACCAAGCCGCGCCGGCCCCGAGGCCACGGCTTAAACAGTTGCCCCCCATAATATTTTGGCGCTAGAAGGAGGGTCGGTCCGAATGTCAAGCGATCAGCAGGCCCACTCTGATGAACCTGCAGCCACCAGGTCGCACCCGATTGACGCAACGGAGGAACACCCCCCGCACGAGGAAGTCCGAGACGAGCGACCCGCCGCGACGGCGGAGCGCTACTGGCGGTTGTTCAACGACCCGGGTCTATCGTCGCTCGTCGGCGCTCCTGTAGGCCCGTCACTTGTGTCGCCCGAAGCCTTCCACGACCTCACCCATTAGGTCCGGGCTCTCACAGGCGTGATGCAGACCATCATCCCGCTCGTCTCCCACTCGACACCCCCGCATGCAACCCGACCTCTACAACGGCGGGGGCCCGCCGCCTAGATTCACGCACCGCTCCCCGAGCCCCCTGCCTCACCTCGCAGCCAGTTGACCCTACTCGGGAGCTAAAGAGTAGAGGATCCAACGACTCATCCGGCGCCCGCGCCGCCGCTTTCGGACTCGACGGATGTCCTGCGGGCCCAGCTGCGCCTCGTAAGCCAACGACTAGATGAGGTTCAGCAGGAGGTTCGCAGAACTAGGGGAGACCCGGGGGCGGACCGACACCAAGGGTCCCCTTTCATCCCCGAGATACAAGATCAAGCGATTCCACCGCATTTCCGGCTCCCTTCGCTGGACACATATGACGGCGCCACCGACTCGGCGGATCACGTAGCCGCTTTTCGCGCCCAGATGGCGCTGTACGGGACGTCTGATGCCCTGATGTGCAGGGTATTCCCAACGACTCTGCGAGGTCCGGCCCGCGCGTGGTACAGCAACCTAAAGGCTGCAACCATCGCCTCATTCGACCAGTTGGCCAAGGATTTCAAGCTTAATTTCCTGGCTTACTCCAAACCCAAGCCGTCGGTGGCACTGCTCCTCGGGCTCAACCAACGGGAGGACGAGCCTCTCTCCCACTTCATGAACCGCTTCACAACGCAAATTCGCGGGCTATCTGATGCTCACCCTTCTTTGCTGATGCAGGTGTTCATGATGGGCATGTGGCCTACCAGGTTCTTTTGGTCTTTGGTGGAGCGACCCCCCGCCGCGGTACCCGAAATGCTACAGCGTGCAAACCAGTTTGTCGCCGCGGAAGCGTGGATGGCCGGGAGGCGCGAGGAACATGGGAGGGTCAAGCCGGAGCAGCCCCGGCAGCAACAGCCCGCCGCGACCCGGCATAGGCTGGACCGACTCGACGATCCGGTGCCTAGATCCCCTCTCCTGGGCTTGAGCTCCTCCCGAACTGAAATATTTCTCCTCATAAAGGAGAAAGGCCTCCTCAAAGACCCTCACCCGATGAGGAGTCCACGTGAACTTGCGGACCGATCAAAATACTGCCGCTTTCACCGACAGCCCGGCCATGATACCGAACAGTGTCGAGAGTTAAAAAGGCAGATCGAGGAACTCATCCGCCGAGGGCACCTCGGCCAATACCTTCGACCGGACAAGGAGCACTCGCCGCGCCCGGAGGGTCCCGTCGAGCGACACATCGACGTGATAGCTGGCGGGCCTACATCCGGAGGAGGCTCCATGACGAACAGAAAGGCATACGCCAGGGCCGCCCTAGCCGAAGCTTCCGAGCACGAAAATGGGCCCGAGATTACTTTCCCGACCGGGGCCTCCGAACTAGCCGAGCATGACGACGCGCTGGTGATATTGGCCAGAATCGCCAACGCACAAGTAAGAAGGATCATGGTCGACACCGGGAGTTCGGCCGACATACTCTACTGGGATGCCTTTCAGAAGCTCGGCCTGGCCAGAGAGAATATGAAGCCGGCATGCTCAGCGCTCACTGGGTTCACCGGTGACTCAATTTCACCGCTGGGGGCTGTCACCCTGCCCCTGACCTTAGGCACTTCCCCAAAGGCGAAGACGGTAATGACCATCTTTTTGGTAGTCGACCTTCCTACGGCGTACAACGCCATCCTCGGGCGGCCGACCCTCAACAAGATCCGGGCCGTCGTCTCAACTTACTATCAAACCATCAAATTCCCGACCCCCGCTGGGGTCAGGGAAGTCGCGGGAAACTCCCGGGAGTCCAGGCGTTGCTACCTAACCGCCGTATCATTGAACAAAAGGGCGAGGGTCAAACCCCCGCTGGAGGACCCCCAGGAGGTGAAGAAATTGACTCCCCGTCCCGAGCCAAGGGAATCCACCATCGACTTACCGCTGATAGAGGGCAGGCCCGACCAGACAATCAGAATCGGATCGGGGCTACCCGAAAAGGAACGCAAGCAGCTCGTTGGCCTCCTGCAAGAAAACGCCGACATCTTCACTTGGGCACCATCGGACCTAACGGGAGTCGACCCAAAGGTCGCGTTGCACCACCTCAACATCTCACCTGACGCCCGCCCGGTGAAGCAAAAGCCCAGGCGGCAGGCCCCAGATCGACAACTCGCCATCCGAGAAGAGGTAAACCGACTTTGGGCGGCAGGTTTCATAGAAGAAGCTAGGTACCCGCAATGGCTCTCTAATGTAGTCCTTGTGAAGAAACCTAATGGAAGCTGGCGAATGTGCGTTGACTACACCAGTCTCAATCATGCTTGCCCAAAAGACTGTTACCCCTTACCAAAGATCGACCAGTTGGTCGACGCCACAGCCGGACATGCCCGCCTCTCATTTATGGATGCCTTCTCAGGATACAACCAGATCAGGATGGCGCCCGAAGATCAAGAACACACAGCCTTCCTCACCGAGTAAGGGGTATACTTTTATAAAGTCATGCCTTTCGGATTGAAGAACGTCGGGGCAACATACCAGAGGACAGTGAACAGAATGTTCGCCCATCAGATCGGACGAAACATGGAAGTATACGTCGACGACATGATCGTAAAGAGCCAAGCGGCGGAGGCCCATCCCACCGACTTGGCTGAAACGTTCGACACGCTGCGTAGGTTTGGCCTGCGCCTCAACCCCGCAAAGTGTGCCTTCGGCATAACCTCGAGAAAATTCCTCGGGTTCATCATACACGAGATAGGGATTGACGCCAGCCCGGAGAAGGTCCAGGCCATCGTCGACATGCAGTCTCCTCGGACGGTCAAAGACCTGCAACGCCTTAACAGGAGGCTAGTCGCCCTGTCACGCTTCGTTGCCCGATCGGGAGACCGCTGCCTCCCCTTCTTCAAGGCACTGAAGAACCCGAAGAGTTTTCAATGGACAGCGAAATGTGAGGAGGCCTTCAAGCAAATAAAGCAACACCTGGCCAACCTCCCCCGGCTCGCTTCGGTCTCCCCGGGGGAGAAGTTGAGCCTCTACCTGGCTGCCTCTCAACACGCAGTCAGTTCCGTACTGATCAAAGAAAACTCCGGCGAGCAATTACCGGTCTACTATGTCAGCCACGTACTAAACGGGCCGGAAGGGCGCTACCCGCCAATCGAGAAGCTGGCGCTGGCACTCGTGTTGTCGGCTCGAAAGCTCCGCCCCTACTTCCAGGCCCACCCGATAGAGGTAGTAACCGACCAACCACTTCGACTTGTTTTGTCTAAGTTTGACGTTGCAGGGCGTCTCCTCAAGTGGGCGGTGGAGCTCGACGAGCATGATATACGGTATGTACCCAGAACCGCCGTCAAAGCCCAGTCCGTGGCCGACTTCATCGCAGAGCTGATCCAGATTGCGGACGAAGAACTCGAACAACCACACGAAGTGTGGACCCTCCACGTGGACGGGTCGGCCAACGCAAGGGGCGCCGGCGTGGGACTGGTGCTACTGGCGCCTAACGGTCGCTCGTTCGAGCGTTCCCTCCGCTTCGAGTTTAGAGCCACCAATAACGAAGCAGAATACGAAGTGCTCCTGGCGGGACTCCGGTTGGCCCTGGAAATGCGAGTAATGGCCATACGCGTCCTCACCGACTCGCAGCTGATAGCCGAGCAGCTCGGCGGTAGATACGAAGCCCGGGACCCAACCATGGCAAAATACCTGGTGCAGGTAAAAAGCCTCGCCACCAAGTTCTCCCGCTTTACATTATCTAATGTCCCTAGGAATGAGAACCAGCGAGCCGACACGCTGGCTAAACTGGCATCAAATTCGGCTCCCAAAACCCGACTCAAGGTCAAAAAGCTCCCTCGTCGAGCCATAGAAGTCGCTGCTGCGACCACGGATGGTGCGCCGACCACATGGGTACAGGAGATGCTGCGTTTCAAGCGGGACGGGACCCTACCCCCTGACAAGACCGCGGCGCGGCGTTTGCACCGGACGCAGGCGTGGTACTCCGAAGAAGGAGGATTGCTTTATAAGCGGTCTTTCTCGCGTCCCCTATTACGATGTCTAGAACCCAACGAAGCCCGGTCGGTCCTGTCCGAGATACATGAAGGAACCTGCGGTGAACACATAGGCGAACGAACCCTGGCACACAAGATACTCCGCCAGGGGTACTACTAGTCGACCATGTGCCAAGACGCAAAAGCTTTCGTGCGGCAATGCAGCTCGTGCCAAGAGCACGCCCGTACCCCCCGACGGCCAGCAGTCTCGTTCACCTCCATCGACTGCGCCTGGCCGTTCGCGCAATGGGGGCTGGACATACTCGGACCCCTCCCGCCAGCCTCGAGGCAACGGAAGTACATCATCGTAGGAGTGGACTACTTCACTAAGTGGGTCGAGGCCGAACCGCTAGCATCGATTACGGAGCAACAAGTGGAAAAGTTCGTGTAGAGAAACCTGGTGACTCGGTTTGGCCTGCCCCAGTCCATCATCACGGACAATGGGCCTCAGTTCGCCAGCACAAGGTTCCAAGAGTTTTGTGTGAGGCATAGGATTTAGCTAAGGTTCAGCTCGGTTGCCTACCCCCAGGCGAATGGGCTGGCTGAGGTGACCAACCGATCCATCCTCGACAGACTCAAGAAAAGGGTATCCGCAGCCCGATCGGCTTGGACTGACAAGCTCCCGAGCGTCCTATGGTCACTGCGCACCACTCCCAAAACCCCGACAGGGGAGTCTCCCTACAGCCTTACATTCGGGACCGAAGCCGTCCTACCATCTGAAGTGGCCATCCCGACCTCTCGGACGGTAGGCTACAGCCAAGCGACCTCGGGTGAGGGGCTTCGAACCAACCTGGACCTGCTCGAAGAGCGACGGGCCGACGCACACCTGAAAGCCCTCTCCTACAAACGAGCCGTGGCGAGGGCCTACAACAAAAGGGTACGACCCTGACCAATAAAATTAGAAGACCTGGTCCTACGCAAAGTCGAAGTCAGCCACCCGACCCGAGCAAGAGGGAAGTTAACCCCGAGGTGGGAAGGACCTTATCGGGTCATCGGAGTATCCCGACCAGGCACATACCAACTCGCGACAATGGATGGCGACCCCGTGCCCAGAACGTGGAACATACAGAACCTTAGGAAATATTTTGTCTGAAGCTACAGGCAAAAACATGGAAAAAATCCGGAGGAAAAATTGTTCAGGAAAAATTGTTCATTCAAAGCGAAACTACAAAGACGCAGCTATGAGTGACAGACCGTGCCGTTAAAACCCTAACCCTGGACCATGAATCCGACTCCGGCTTACAAAAGAAAATCTTTTCACTCTTCCGGAGTCTTCGGGCGGTCGTCAAAAGGCACGTCCTCAGGCATGTCCACATCCTGATCCTCGGGGTGGGAGGAAAAGGGATCCTCTTCCACCTCGGAGCCAGGGGGGCACGTGCGAAAGTGATCGAGGGCGACCTTGTATCCATATTCATAGGATACTCGCCCCATCCGGGTTAGTCTAAGCTCAAAGCCCTCGGACTTTTTGTAGGCCTCGATCGCCTCCTTGTCCTTTATTGGGCGGAGGTGCGTCTCCTCGGCAAACGCACCAGAGGCCGCACGGGCTTCAGCCTCGGCCTTCTCCGCCTTCTTGGTCAGGGTGAGTGCCTCCGACTTCAGTAGGCGAAGCTCGACCCGGTCCAATCGAAGAAGTCGCTGGAGCTCTTTGGTCGAGTTTTCTGACTTTTCAAGCTCCGCCTTCAGACGTGCCACCTCCGCCTCTAAATCAGTCGCGCGTTTTTCCACAACCGCCATTGCCTCCGGGCCTGACCCGGCTCGGACCTCTTCCACCTGACGGCACAACTCGGAATTGCGCTCGCTAAGATTCCAGATGACCTGTCTAGCGTCGCGCACCCGGTCCATCAGCGCCGTCGAGTAATGAAGGCTCTGTCAGAGAAAAGGGAGAGTTAAAATATGGTCGGAGGGATGCCTAGGGGTAACGAAACGCATACCAGTGTCAGAGACTTAGCCGACTTGCTGAGCAGTGCCTCCGAGAGCAAGGTGTACAAATCCCGAGCCATGTCGGGATGGAGCACGCCTCGGAGAAAAGCGGCTGAGGGATCTCCCCCAGCCCACACCTTGTCTCCTTGGGACAGCCCCTTCCAACGGGCGACCAGAGGGTCGGTTGCCTCCCCCGGCGGAAGCTCACCCATCACCAGCGACCAGAGTGGCTCGTCATCGCCCGCACGAATCCCGCACAGGTCGTCCATTGCGGGAGGGCGCGACCTCTTCCCAGCCACCCCTTGACTGGGTCCCCCAATATCTCAGGAAGGTCCCTCCTCGCGTTCCGCCCGCTTCACGCCCGCAACTCTCGGCTTGGTTGATCCCGCCTTGGCTTTCCCGGAGCCAACCACCTGGGCCCTCTTGGACGGGCGCCCTTCCAAAACCTCCAGCGGAGCATCCTCCGAGTCGGGCAATGGATCGACGAACGGGCATGAGGAGGAAGCGGATGACGACCGACCACCACGGAGAGACAGGAGCTTCATTTCTACAAAAGAACAAGCAAAGAGTCACGACCCGAAAGGACAAGAAAAACATTGGGATCACCCGCCACAAACATACCCTGAGCAGCCGGGCTAAGACCCGCCTCAGCCAGCCACTGTTCATTCATGGCTCGGATGGCCTGAGAACCGGGAAGAATTTCCCGAAGCCTCTCCAAGCCCCGACACTCCTCGTCGTTCAAGCTCGGAGCGGTGTTATCTATCGCCCTTGCCGCCCACCGAACTCCGAAGCCCCAATCTCTCGACCAGCTAACATAGAAGAACCGTCCCTTCCACCCTTTGTTATTCGAAGGGGCTCCACCGACGCGAAAACCTGCCCGGGCCGACAGAAAATAGCCGCCCCCCGACCCCTTGAAGAGACGAAAATAGGAGAGGAAGAGGTTTCGGGTAGGGGTAATGTTAGCATAATAACATTCCCCCAGGAACGCTACTAGGTAATGCCAAGAATTGGGCGCCACCTGGGAAGGAGAAATCCGCCACAAGGAAAGACAGGAGACAATGATGGGGTGAAGAAGGAGGCGCAACCCCGCCTCCAGGGCGTCTAGGGTCAACGCAAAACCCCGGGGGATCGGGTCGTACGCCCTCTGCCCCGGATCAGGCGCAACGAGGATAAACTCCTCCGGGATGTAGTAGCGCTCCCGGAGCTTCTCTAACAACGACCCGCTCACAACAGAGTTGAGGTCGTGCGGCCACATTAAGGCCTCGAGGGCTCGCGCCGCCTCCTCATCCGGGGAGGGCGGAGGCGTACTGTCCCTGACTCTGCCGAAAGATGAAGGAGAGGAAGCAGGCGAGAGGGACATCCTTACTGACCTTGAAGTGGATGAGAAGGGATGACTTTGAAGAGACGACGTTGGGGAGGAAAGGGAGCGATGGAAGAAGAAGCAGCAGGATCTGAAAACTGAGACTTAGCAGCAAGAATCATAAAGCGGGCTGAGTGCACCCTTTATATAGGAGAAATCCCGCCAAGAGCGACGTCCCTCCACCTTCCCGCAGTGGGCGACAGCCCATCCGCACACTCACCCCGTCAGGGAAGACCAACGAACACCCCGTCATAAATGAGGGTCCGACGCGGCACCACAGGAGTGAGCAAGACGAACGGTCGTACCCTGCGGCTTCGATTTCGACGCCGAAAAAGACGTGCTCCTCGGCGCGGCCTGCTCGCCCGAGACGTGCTCCTCGGTCGCATATCGCCCGAGACCACCTCCTCGGCGCGGTCTGCTCGCCCGAGACGTGCTCCTCGGCCGCATATCGCCCGAGACCACCTCCTCGGCGCGGCCTGCCCGCCCGAGACGTGCTCCTCGGCCGCATATCGCCCGAGACCACCTCCTTAGCGCGGCCCGCCCGCCCGAGATGTGCTCCTTGGCCTCATGCCGCCCGAGACCACATCCTCGGCGCGGCCTGCCCGCCCGAGACGTGCTCCTCGGCTGCATATCGCCCGAGACCACCTCCTCGGCGCGGCCTGCCCGCCCGAGACGTGCTCCTTGGCCTCATGCCGACCGAGACCACTTCCTCGGCGCGGCCTGCCCGCCCGAGACGTGCTCCTCGGCCGCATATCGCCCGAGACCACCTCCTCGGCGCGGCCCGCCCGCCCGAGACATGCTCCTCGGCCTCATGCCGCCCGAGACCACCTCCTCGGCGCGGCTTGCCCGCCCGAGACATGCTCTCAGCCGCATATCGCCCGAGACCACCTCCTCGGCGCGGCCTGCCCGCCCGAGACATGCTCCTCGGCCGCATATCGCCCGAGACCACCTCCTCGGCGCGGCCCGCCCGCCCGAGACGTGCTCCTCGGCCTCATGCCGACCGAGACCACCTCCTCGGCGCGGCCTGCCCGCCCGAGACGTGCTCCTCGGCTCGGCCTGCCCGCCCGAGACGTGCTCCTCGGCCGCATATCGCCCAAGATCGCTTCCTCAACGCAGCCTGCTCGCCCAAGACGTATACCTCGATCACTGACCAGGGAAAAGACTGCCACTTAAAGACAAGAGCCACGCCTCGGGCCCCCTCCGGTTAGAGCCGAGTCATGGCTTCCTTCGGGGGGGAATATGATATGGGAAAAAATGGCAGACCCGGCGGATGACGATGTCAGCCACACGTGGATAGGTGCTGCGCCCCAGGAAGGCAATAAGGGTGACGAGACGTGCCCGGACGTCAGCCTTCCTCAGACGACAGCCTCCTCGTTTGACCCCACACACCCGGCCGAGACAGAAGCAGGCAACGGTCGAAGCTCGCCCATACCCTGCGACCGCCCGGTCCTCCACGCAACCCCAGTGGCAAATGTCAGATGCCATAGGTACCGTCCTACCCCTGCGAGCAGCCACATCAGGTAACATCGAACTCATCTATAAATACCCCAGAGTTCTGAACGGATAGGGGGGGGGGGGGGGGGAAGGAGGCAAGAACACTTTCAAAACCACTCTTCTCCATATCACTAACTTGATCATCGGAGGGGTCGGGCCGAGCCCCCGGCCCGACCTGTGTGCAGGTGCGAGACGGTGTCGCCTCTCCCTGGCGCTGCGGCGGATCTTCCTCCCGACTCGACCTCCCAACCCGAACCACCGTGCTCGACCGCTGGGAGACCTCGAGGGACGCCGCACGAGATCCCCAACATCCGGACCCCTGAACCAAGCCGCGCCGGCCCCGAGGCCACGGCTTAAACAGTTGCCCCTTCCACATCAATTGATAGATTGGTTATAGTTCATAGTACTCCTCAAGTACAAACTAGTGTTGAACAACCAATCATTGAAATTCCACAAGTTGTTGATAGTATTCTAATAGATCAAGCAGTTCAGGAATTACAACAAGCTCCTGAACAACTAGTTGAACCACAAGTTCCTCAAAGAAACATTGGTACAACATTAAGAAGATCTACTAAAAATAAAAGATCAGCAATTCCTAGTGATTATGTTATATATCTACAAGAATCTGACTATAATATTGGAGCAAAAAATGATCCTGAAACCTTTTCACAAGCCATGAGTTGCAAAGAGTCAAATTTGTGGCATGATGCTATGAAAGAAGAGATGAATTCCATGATGAGTAATGGAGTCTGGGATCTTGTAGAGTTGCTTAATGAAGCAAAGGCTATTGGCTGCAAATGGGTCTTTAAAACTAAGAAAGATTCATTAGGCAACATTGAGAGATACAAGGTAAGACTTGTTGCAAAGGGATTTACTCAAAAAGAGGGAATCGATTATACGGAGGAGACGTTTTCTCTTGTATCTAAGAAAGATTCTCTTCGTATCATTTTGGCATTAGTTGCTCATTTTGACCTTGAGTTGCAACAAATGGATGTGAAAACGGCATTTCTTAATGGAGATCTAGAGGAAGAGGTTTATATGAAACAACCTGAAGGTTTCTCCTCTAGTGTTGGTGAACGCTTGGTTTGTAAGCTTAAGAAGTCTATATACGGTTTAAAACAAGCCTCCCGCCAATGGTATTTTAAATTCTATGAAGTGATTTCTTCATTTGGATTTGTTGAAAATCCCATGGATCAATGCATATACCAGAAGATTAGTGGGAGTAAAATATGTTTCCTTGTTTTATATGTAGATGATATTTTGCTTGCAACCAACGATAAGGGTTTGCTGCATGAGGTGAAACAATTCCTTTCTAAAAATTTTGATATGAAAGATATGGATGAAGCATCTTATGTCATTGGCATTAAGATCCATAGTGATAGACCTTGAGGTATTTTAGGTCTATCACAAGAAACCTATATTGATAAACTTTTAGAAAGATTTCGGATAAAGGATTGTTCATCAAGTGTTACTCTCATTGTGAAAGGTGATAGGTTCAATTTGAACCAATGCCCAAAGAACAACTTTGAAAGGGAATTAATGAAAAACATCCCATATGCTTCTGCCGTAGGAAGCCTTATGTATGCTCAGGTCTGTACTAGACCTGATATTGCATTTATTGTGGGGATGTTAGGTCGATATCAGAGTATCCAGGTATGGACCACTAGAGAGCTGTAAAGAAAGTGATGAGGTATCCACAAGGAACCAAAGATTACATGCTTATGTATAGACATACAGACAATCTGAATGTGATTGGTTACTCAGATTCAGACTTCGCCGGTTGTGTTGATTCTCGTAAATCAACATCAGGATATATTTTTATGATGGCTGGTGGAGCTATTTCTTGGAGAAGCGCTAAGTAGACCTTGACTGCTACTTCTACCATGGAAGCTGAGTTTGTCTCCTATTTTGAGGCTACTTCACATGGTGTATGGCTTAAGAGTTTCATTTATGGGCTTAGAATCATGGATTCTATTTCTAGGCCATTAAGAATTTTCTGTGACAATTCAGCTATTGTCTTTATGGCTAAAAAAAATAAAAGTCGAAGTCGAAGTAAACACATCGACATTAAGTATTTAGCCATAAGAGAACGTGTAAAAGAAAAGAAAGTAGTCATTGAGCATATTAGCACTGAATTGATGATTGCTGATCCTTTGACTAAAAGCATGCCACCTCTCAAATTCAAGGATCATGGAGAGAAAATGAGACTTGGTTCCACTTTGTAATAATATTGAAACTCTTACTTGTGATATTTTCTCATTCATGTGCACATTATTTTGAGAACTGGACCAAGAATGAACATAAGGTTTATTCATTAAGTAATATTACCATATTAAGATTAAGAAACTAAATACATCGTGATACATAAATGATAATACTCGCTCTTAGAGGACTTATCGCTATAATTCATGTATTTATTTCTTAAGAAAGTTGTTCGAGAAAGATTAATTCAAATTATTAAGTTAAACGTATGGACCAAGTGGGAGAATGTAACCGTTATTATTAAATATCATATTTAATAATAATATAACTGTTCTCATTAAGATTCATAATTCATCATCATGAATTTCTTCATTTATTATGGTTTAAATGATTTCAGTTTTTATTCATTATACATGAAACCGTTATTATTAAATTGAATATTTAATATCATTAAAGTTTTTAATTATGGTCCAAACGTTATAAATTTGAATTAATTCTTGAACGTTATGAGTTGGTGATGATAAATGTTCTTGATGGGAGAACATTTATATATATGAGAATTTTGGTCCCTGGGCTTAATCATCTCTTTGAAGTAAAAGGGTTTCCTACACCATCTAAAGTGAGAGTTCTGAGCCGAGAAGTACCAAAGTTCAAGAAGAAACCGCTGTAGAAATTTTTTTTTGACAACAATGACTGATGGTACGCTATTTCATTTCCGCATCAATTTTATTGTGTTTCTATTATAATGATTTAGAAACACAAGTTCGCTACATTATTTCTTACATTCCTGCGGATCAACAAACATAGTAAAATGAGAAATTTTCAGCTGTAAGCTTTGTTTTTAGAATTTTTATTTGGATCTGTAATTCAGTCAGGAGTTAAAAGGCTATCTATCTTTAACATCATCATGCATTGTGTTTTATCCTTCCATAACTCTCAAGACTGTCATGCGGACTATCGAACATATTTAATTGATCGATGGCATTACTAAATAATATATTCATAAGTTTTTTTTCTTTTTTTTGACTAAGTGTCATAATTTTGAGAACGAGACTTGGCAACAATGATGGGTGGGTTGATGAGAGTTTCAGGGGCCGTCGTCTGTTGCACTCAGATGAGCTGAGCTCTGATAATAGGGTGGTTTTTCAGAAGTAGGCAAGCATTCAATTTGGCATTTCTCTTCAATTATTGTATCTTATTTTCATCTTTAACTAAGCATGATATTCCAGTGGATCGATCTATTTAGGACGTGGATGCATGAGACTGACTTGCAGTGGGATAAAATATAAAACCAACATTAAAAAGTTCTATCCAACCACGTGGGTCCTCTTTTTGTGGATCCAACGTCAACGCATGAGTTGGGCCAGCTTTAGATCCAAAGTAGATAGAGAACACAAATGGTGGCCTCGATTCTTTTATAGGTTCAACTTTTATGGACGCAAATGCTAACATGAACATGAAAGCCAAGCCAATTAACTTGAAATTTGTTTGTAAGCGGCACCTTATTGCTTTGGCAGAGCTCACTGTGGAACATTAACTTGACAAGATGAATCCTAGTCTAACAGCATTTAGTGAGTGGGAACGGCCATAGCTTTGAGCGGAGAAGCCATGATCAAGGTGAGTCCAAACTTCTCCTCCATGTCCAAATCCCCTGGCTCTACCCCTTCCGGCAGCCTCCACTCGAAACTCTGCAGCATGGACGCCAGCATGAGGTGCACCATCCGGTACGCCAATGGCAGTCCGGGGCAGATCCGGCGTCCCGCTCCGAACGGTATGAGCTCCAAGTCGCGGCCCCTGAAGTCCACCTCCCTGTTCAAGAACCTCTCCGGCAAGAACTCCTCCGGCTCCGTCCACGCGCTGCTGTCTCGCCCGATCGCCCAGGCATTGATGAGTACCCGCGTGCCCTCCGGTATCTCGTAGCCGTGCAGCTCCACGGTGGCTTCTGCTAAGCGAGGCAGCAGAAGTGGCACCGGTGGGTGCAGACGCAGCGTCTCCTTGACCGTGGCTTGCAGGTAGGGGAGTGAACCGATGTCCGTTTCCTCCACTGCTCTTGCGAAACCGATAACTCGGGCGATCTCCTCACGCACTTTCGCCATGGTCCGGGGATTACGAAGCAGCTCCGCCATAGCCCATTCCACCGTGCTCGAGCTCGTGTCGCTCCCCGCCACAAATATGTCCTGCCAAATCAAAGCCATTTCGTGGTTTAGATGTTGTAGGAACAGAGTTTGCCCCATCACCGTTACTTGTTCGAGAATGTATCCTCACCGAAAATAAAGATCTCAGTGCTTGTCGATCGAATTTGGTGCCGTCTCCCTGCACTTGGTGTTCGAGCAGCTCATCCAGGAAATCATTGCGGGCGGTGGTTCCATCTCGTTCCCTGTGTAGCCGCCGATCTATATGCTCATCGAAGATGTCATGCAGCCTCTTGAAGTATTTGGTGGAACGGCGACGAATGCCCTGCGGGTCGAGCTTTGCGAGCAGTGGGAAGTAATCGGACAGGTTCGCCCGCCCAGCTTCCTCCATGATCCCCTCCACCACTTGCTTGAATTCTTGCGCGGACTCCGCGTAGAGATCGACGAGATCCACGGAGAAGACGGTGCGAGAAATTAAATTCAGCGTGGTGCTGAACGCCACGCGCCCGACTTGAACCAACAAGCCCTTGGACGTGCTGTCAGAGATGTACTGCATCAGTTCCTGCACCTTTTCGCGCCGAAGGGACTGGTAGCTGTCGAGTCTTTGTGTAGTAAAGAGCTGGGTTTTACAGATTCGTCGCAGGTTCCGCCATCGTTGGCACGGCGGAAGCCACACCATGGAGGCCTCGCTGTGGGCCAACACGCGAACAGCTTCTGGGATCCAGCGACCGGAGAGCACTGCATCGTTCTTCTGCAGGATTTCTCCTGCCATTTCCGGGGAGGAGACGAACACGATGGTCACTTGACCGAGGCGGAGGGTCATGACCGGGGAATAGAGCTTGGCGAGGCGGGCGAGGGAACGGTGGGGTTTGTCGCCGAGCTCGAACAGGTTGCCGACAACTGGAAGTGGAGTCGGCCCAGGTGGAAGCTGGTGACCGCCGGACTTCGATGACCTCTTTGTGGCTCTAGAAAGAAGAAGAAGAAGAAGAAGAAGAAGAAGAAGGGCGGAGACACCGAGAGAAAGCAGCAGCCACAGAGAGGACTCCATGACGACTGCAGAGAAGGGAACCACTAAGACGAAGGTCCGGAGGGGATAAAGGTGAGACGTACAAGTAAGCATCTTCGTCTCCGAAGTTTGTTAGCCGCCACAAGGCGAAAGATGTAGGAAATTTAATTATACTCTCAGGTGGCCAAATCTTCTGCACTACCAGAGTTGTGCTGAGATGGCCCGCATTCATATCCAATCACAAGTTAGGTGGACTCGATTAGCTAAGTAGATGATGTTGCAATAACGCGATTCCAGACTTTCCTATCGCAACACAGGGAATTGGTACGAGGAGGAATCACGTGAATCACACAATCAATAAGATATTAAGGAAAGCACTATGTTTGTGTACGAATTTGGATGAACGAGCCACGTTGACACAATTATTAATTGGGAACAAATATAAGAGATTAGTCTCCAATCACAACTTAAGTGGACTCGATTAGCTAATTAGATGGTATCATACCGCGATTCTACACTTTCCTGATCGCAACACAAAGAATTGATAAGAGGAGCAAATCACATTGTTAATAAGATATTAAGAAAAGCACTATGTTTGTGTAAGAATATGGATGAACGAGCTATATTTATATTTTTACTTTATAAATAATCTTTCTCCTTATCACTTTAACTTGACATACTCATATACTAAAAGAAAAGACAAACTGTTATACTATTACACATATCTTTAATAATCGATGGTTAAAACTTTTTTTAATCCTTCTCTAACTGAATAAAAATCATATATAAATATTTACTTTTCTATCTATGCTTTTTTTATTAATTATTTTAATAAATAAATAACTTCTATCTTTTATGCATAAGACTAAATTAATTTTTAGAGATATTTATTTCAAATCTTATTTTACTTTCAAATATTTTTTTCAAAAATTTCATAGTATAACTCATGAATTTAATTATTTTTTAATTAAAATAGTTTTATATCTCATCCTTACTTTTATAAAATGACACTGAAGAAAAACTAGTCGTTCATTAGACATCTTTCTAAATCTTAAAATTTTATTAAATAAATCAGTTAATAAAACTATTTATTGATCTCTAATTTTTTTTTAACCTCAGTAGGAATATCATAAGTCTCATACTTTTAGGTATTTTTATCTTTTTTTTAAAACATCTTTTGCTCTAATTTTATAAATAAATTTATAATTATTAAATACAACACTATTATTGATCGTCTTTCACTTCTTTATCTTTTTTTAATTTCATTATCATTAATAAGATTTTTTTGATATTCACTTTTAATGTATCTAGTATTACCTAAATTCTTGCACTTTCTTTCTTAACTATATATATATATATATATATATATATATACTATTCTCAGGTCATCTTTCTTTCCATCATATAATTTAAAATCCTTACATTATTATTTTTAAAATATCACCATCTTATACTAATAAATTTTTTATACTTTTTTCCTTCTAATTCTACAACAAATATCTAATATCATGAAAGTATGTTGATTTGTCAGGTTTTCACTAAATATAACTTTATGATTATTTCATACAATTTTATCTAACTTTCCAGTGAGAAAAAAATCTTTCTAATTCCAATTATGACTACTCTAATAAAAATTCCAAAATTATAACAGCCTCTTAATCTCTCTTCCCATAACCAAAACTATCATATCATGCAAACTCTTTACATTCATCAAAAGTTTGTCTCATATGACTATTAAAATCTCACACTTATATTCAACAATGCATATACATTTAACTTTTTTAGTATATCAAATTTTAAACTAAATATTATAAATCTCTCTAGATTTTTATCCTATTCACTTAGTCTCCTAAATGTTGAACACTAATAAAGCACCCCTATAGATGTTTTTCATCAATAAATCAACCACAATATAAATGAGAGAGATGATGAACAAGAAGAAACAAGATGTTTTTGGCAGCTATGTCACTGACTCATGATTTATGTCCACTAATCAAATTCTCAATTTCCGAAGGCCTGAAACAATATGTTAGAATACCATCTTGTGAGTGAAGGCAAAATCTGTTAATGAATTGCCAAATCCCCTCAAGGTCTTCTTCTTTGTAAGCTCAAAGAATAATCCTTCTCAGTTCAAGTCCAAACACTTTGGTCTCAGCAGCAGTGGACTCAGATCTTATCTTCATCACTTATTATTTCTATAAAAAAAAAAAAAAACGAAGCAAAACATTTTATAAAAAATAAAAACACCAACCATCTCATCTACTTGCATTACTGGATGAGCCATACGGGCACGGATGGTTCATCTGCACAGAGAGTAGCACATCAATGTCGCATCATGATCATGATGGATACATATTCTCACTGCAGTCATGATATCAAACAAAACATATCACCAGAGGCCGTAGCTCTATCTTATCTTCATAGATAGGTAATGCTCAAGGATAAAAACTAGGTATATGGCCTCTTCTGAACTTGTTACACAAAATCTAGGAATTCACCACTCTTCAAAATAAATTTCTACTTGACTACTAATTTTGGTTCATGCTTCTATATGGCTTCTACATCACAATATATCAAATGCTGCAGCCTCTGCCTTTAATACCAAATAATCTGTAAATGTGTACTAGTTAAACAAAAAACATTACAAACATGCATTTTCCCAGCAAGCAAATCGCAAGCATGTCAATGGCTAAGTTATATAAGCAGGTGGAGGTTGGAAACTAGGTAGCATAACCTGATGCAAGGGCCTTGACTATTTTAAAGGAACAGATGACAAGAAACAATAAAATTGAGCAATCTGATGCCGTGTCCAATGCAGAAAAGGTTTTCTAGGTGTAAATCTCCAATAAAAGAGCAAATATTAACACTACGAGAAAGGAAGCCTTGCATAATGTATATAACCAGAAAAGAACATTAGATCAGACCAAGAGCCATTAACCATTTAAGCTATATCCAGATAGGTTGCTGCACATTTAGTTGCGTGCGCCATGCATCAACTCCAGGAATTCCGTTCCTTACATCTACCCTTTGACATTGTCTAACCACATCAGGCCCAAGACCAGTCAGATATCTTAATCAAGGGATATTGCATTCAGTGTTTCACTTTGGCATGCTTCGAGCCGGCAAGTAATTTGAATGGATTTTAGTCCTTCAGTCTAATACTAAGCTAACTGCTCAGTTGGATGAATCACAGGAGGAGAAAAAAAAAACTGATAACATTGGTTTAAAGATTTCTTTTTTATTTAGTACATGTTTCCCAATAATTTAGGCATAGTTCCTATTCTAAGGACATAAGTATATTCTTTTAGACAATAGTTTTCATGAATGCACCTATATAAATAAGGTCCTTAAAGGCACCCACTGCTTGTTACTGCTACAAATCTTATGAGACATTTACCAGTGTACTGAAGAAAAATAAAAAAAATAAAAAAGAATATGTGCCTTCTTTCAAGTTCAGCATTGAATTTACAACTATATAATCTTATTGCTCTGTCAGTGTATCAACTATCAGGTTCAAGCAAACATTCAGATGACACTAAAGTATAAATAACTTAAAAACAAGTATGATCTTCATGACAACTCTTTCTGCAATGTCTAATGGTGTTGTATGCTAACATCAAATATTTGCATCATAGATTAAAGCACCAAAACTGAAATAACCAAAAGCATCCTACATGCATATCATTTTAATTATATGAAATGCATCATTTTGAATATCAATGAGAAGAAGATGAACAAAATCAACTTAGTTTAAGAGAAACTATTTGGTTTTCAGTCATCAATTTATCGCTAATATCACCTCAAAAGTATAAATGAAAGCATTACACAACATCAAAAGATTACTACAGTAGAAAAAAAAAATTGTATGGCTGCAGACATTGTTTATTTAGCAAAAGCTTACTGATAGATTCTTAATGCCTTTTGTCCTTGACAAGAGGATTAATCTTCTTGTTTAGGTTCTGGTTTATTGGGTATAAAACTTGGAATAAAGTCCATTATCATTAAACTTTTATTCAGTAACAAAGGGATAGAAAACATACTTTGCTTTGCCTGCAATATAAGATGCATTGTCAAAATAAAAAAAAGCAACTAGGTGAAAGAGAATCCTTTCAAAAATTGATATGCTCAAAACTTGCAAATAAGTTGTCCTGTGCAACAGAAATCTGCAGACAGATTTTCCTGTCAAAATCCAATAACTTTTCTATTGCCAATAGGATTTTGCAAGACGATTTTAGAAAAAACAGAGGTTTCACCAATTGGAAAACAATATTTCAGGAAGTTGTTTCCAACATAAAACATCATTTACATATGTTCCCATGTTGTATAAACACAGAAAAGAGACAAGGATGCCTAGGAAAGTAAGAAAGAATAAATTGGGCTTTATAATTTAAAATATACATAAAATATTCACTTATATGATCCTCAATTTGCTTACTGTTGCTTTATTGTAGTCATCTAATAGCAGTAATATACTGATACAATTTTTTATCTTAATCATTTAAATGACATTAACATTTATGTTATGTGAACATATGTTAATTTCAGTAAATGAACAGACAGTTTTGTAAACTTCAAAGTGTTCTGGATGTAATCATGAAGTCTGTGCTTCTTTATCTCATATGGAGAGTAAATAAAGACATGACCATATAAAAACGAAGATACCACATCAATTTCTGTGTAAACTAAAACAACAAAGGATTTTATTATATGCAACATAAATATTAACCACACAAATTGTACAATTCTTATAGAAATCAACAAGTAACTCGGGATAACAAGGGATATCATTCCAGGTCCTTCATAAATTATTCAGCTATCAAGCTCTTAAAGTGACTTGTATTGAAGTAGACTTGTATGAGAAAAGATGGACACAGTGGAAGATTCTGACTGATAGCTTGCCTTGGAATCTATGACTGAATGATCTGATATCCAAATACATGGGACATGAATTTACAAACTGACATACTTGGGACATTAATTTCTCACAAAAAAGTGTAAGGTCAACAAAATGCAGATGCAATGAGTCAAAAGAAGCAAAAAAAGTCAACATCATTATGGTCAAAGTTTTAGATGACCTCTGAAGCATCACATTTGGGACGAACATCAAAGTGCTATCTGAAAATCTTTCAAAAAGGATTTGTGGAAGCTTCACAGTATGTTTACAACACACACACACGACCTCTGAAGCATCACATTTGGGACGAACATCAAAGAGCTATCTGAAAATCTTTCAAAAAGGATTTGTGGAAGCCTCACAGTATGTTCACACACACACACACACACACACACACGGAGCTACACAGTATGTTTACAATACACACACACACACACAACAGATTAAATCATTTTCATGTAATAAGAATCAAGGAGAAGAGAGAAGAAAATTAATAAATAGCATGATCACCGAGTCGAACAAATTATGTCAATTTTGTTATATGTTTGAGTTCTGCAAATGCAATATAATTACACAAAAAAGGATATTGAAAGTTGGACAGCAGTTGACCTATATGACCTCAACACGGAATCATAACAGACCTGAATTTTTAAAAAGACCCAATGTTTTGACAAAAAAAAAAGGGTGTAGAGGAATAGTTTGCAATCAGTTTTAATCACAAGTGCTAGTCACTAATTGTCAAAGTAGACCAGAATTCTGGAAAAAAAAAACATACAAACAATTGGGACATCCATGTGAAGATTCGAAGGAAAAATAAAAATACAAAACACGACATGTCAAGAGCCAATGGCTTCGGATGAGAGGTATTCTCACATATGCCCTACTTCCAACAAAAGGAAACAGGAAGCAAATTCTATATAGAAAGTCCGCTCTGCTTAAAAATAAGACTCAAGTAACTAAATGAAAGTGCAGAAAGCAAATGCTTCCAAGGCAACTTAATTTTATGCCTAAAAAGGACAAGAACACAAGTCAACAATTCTTTTTATGGAATTGCAAGCATCTGATCCAACAAGGCTAGAACAAATTAGCAATTTTTTCTATGGAACCAGTACTTGTTTTTAGATAATAAAGTTGAAAATTAAATCAAGTTGCCAGAAATTTATTATGATTCTCTAAGAAGGTAATAAATAAGTTGAACGCATGGAAGTCTCAACATTAGGTTCAGGTTGTGTTGGATTTTGAAGAACAATTTCAATTTAAGTTTATAAAAAATAAACTAAAACTGAAAAAGGAGAACATTGGTATTTAATTATGCTATTTCCAAGATTCCCTCAAAAACTCTTGATTAGTGAAAATGTAAATGATTAGAAAATATAATCACATATAAGAATCAATCGGATAGAACTTTTGTTTCAGATTGAGAATAATATCATCATGTTCCTTAAAGCTTCTTACTCTTGACTTCCTTGTTCTCATCTGCAGTTCTTGTATGATACAAATAGTATTATATTTCTGGCTATCCATACTTCTAGAGCCATATATCCCTCAAAATAATTCCATGGGACACTATTTTTTGATATCATATTTATATTTCTGGTACTAAACAATATTGAGATGAGTTGTTCGAGTTTCTTTTCAGAGCCACACAAAGTCATAATGAGCATCAAAGTGAAAGAACCAACAGAAACATGCAATACCAATATCTCTTAAATTATCAAATCAGGCTTTGTTTTCCATTTAACATTTATTTGAATGTACTTGGAATAGTTCGAACTTTAGGGAGTTGTAACATTTGGTGATGGTTGCTACATAATGTAAATTTTTTTGCATTGGCACATTCTGAGTATTTCATTATTGGAAATGCACTCAAGGAATCACACAGAGATCTTAAAAAACTGATGATGAGGATGTTGGCTCAACTCTTTAAACAAAAACCATCAAACTTCTAAATGACTCAGCTAACAGTTTCGGCAAATTAATACCTATATCAGTCGTGTCAAAGATGAAAAAGTGCATTTGAAGAAAGCAATGCTCGTGCTAATCAATTTCCAAATAAGGAAAATCAACCTTGCACCTTTAGATATGTAAACAAAGGCAAAGTGGTTGGGTGAATGACTCACATGGACATTCAAGGAGTTCAACTCCTACTATGTGGCCAACCCAACACAGCTAAAATATTGCCTCAGGAAACAGTGATACTAACAAAGCCATGGTGTGAAGATTAAGACCTAGAAGAAAGACCAATATCATGAAATCACTTTAGTTTTTAACATGAGGACATGTCTCTAAATTTAGAGACGAGTTTCAAATATAAGAATTAAGAAATAGGAACTTTATATTCCTAAAAATTTATTTAATGATGTCTCCATAGGTGGAACAGAACAAGATCTTCAAATTCAAGTCCTTGCAGTTCATCTTGCCTAGAAGGCTTCACATAGGAGCTTCTAGAACAGATAAAACCCTTGAAGGGCTTTGCTTTTAAAGGGCTAGGATAGTATTATGAAGAAAAGTCTACTCTGTGACATAAGTGCAAAACATGCATCGGAATTTTGATATCAACTAAGAGATGGAGCCTTGAGGAAGAATTATCCAAAAAAGTGGGAGAAATCAAACTGCTAAAGAAAAGAGCCACAACCACTTCAAATGTTAACGCATCTGATTTACACAGTTACACTATATCAACTGTGGCTTAGAAACTTAAAATCATGTACTTTGCTTCTTCTACCAAAAGATAATATTTTACTGGATCTGATATACTTTGTTACTACTGTTAATAGGGAAAAAAGCTTAAGTTAAAGATGGAGATAATTAGTATTTGAGGTGATGGTAAGCAATAATTATAAGGTCATGTACTCAAGAACGTGTGCTTATTTCAAAGTTTATTAGTTCGGTACCCTGCCCATGAAAGATAATGTTTCAAAGTTTATTAGTTCGGTTGCGGTCCTTCATTGGATTAGTAAAAACCAATCAATATGTACTGATTTGACCAACATTAATAAGCATTACCAGAATGATATCTAAATACCTGTTTCTCATTAGTGAAAACCAAACATGAGAAATGAAAGAACAAGCGAGCTTGTTTCTCATTAGTAATAACGACCACAAAGTACGACAAAGAATGGTTCATGCCAGTACAAAACAATTCCCAGAATGATATCTAAATGCCTTCTTCGTTTCTTAACGATGATGACCACAAAACAGAGATGTAAAGAAGAAGAGCAAATAAGCAATAAGCAATAATTAGAAGGTAAATCGACAAAACAGGGTGAAAACAAAAAAATCATAAGAACATTAATAAGGATTGGACGAAGGAACAATTTAATCCACCTGAGGAAGTAGCAGAAAATATCACCAACTGCCACCAACATCCTTCCCTGGCTAGATAGCACTGCTGCTGCCACCTTTTGATCCCTTTTTACTCGAGGAAGTAGGATAGTACTCAAGGTACCACCGGACGAACTTCTTGAGGCCAGTGTTCAGACCGGTGGTCGGATGATACCCGAGCTCCCGCTGCGCAAGGCTGATGTTGGCATGAGTAAACTGCACATCACCATTCCGTGGCATTTTGACGACATTGCGGACGGCCTTGACCTTTAAGAGTTGCTCCAGGATAGACACGAGATGAGACACGGGGACTGGGGACGTGTTGCCGAGGTTGTAGACGCGGAGCGGCGCAGACCTCCGCTTCTTGCCGCCGCTACCGGTGCTCTTCCCAGCATTGTCGAGAGCCGCAAGACAACCGCTCACGATGTCATCAATGTAGGTAAAATCACGGGCAACGGTGGCATGATCTGGGCCTTCAAAGATGGAAATCGGCTTGCTGCGTAGGATGTCTCTCGTGAAGAAGAAGTAGGCCATGTCGGGGCGTCCCCAGGGGCCGTAGACAGTGAAGAAGCGGAGGCCGGTGATGGCGAGTCCATAAATGTGGTTGTAGACATGGGCGATTTCCTCGCCTGCCTTCTTGGTGGCGGCGTAGAGGGAGGCCGGCCGGTCAGTGCGGTCAACCTCCGAGAAGGGCACGTGGGAGTTGAGGCCGTAGACGGAAGACGACGAAGCCCAAACAACGGCGGGCTGCGGGTCAGCTGACTTGGCGACCTCGAGCACCGACACGAGCCCGGCGACATTGGAGTGGACGTAGGAGGACGGATTGGTCATGGCGTAACGGACGCCGGCCTGCGCGGCCAGGTGCATCACGTGGGTGAAGGGCACCACGTCGAACAGCTTGTGGAGGAGAGGGCCGTCGTTGACGTCGCCCTCGACGACGAAGACACCCGCGCGGTCGAGGAGGGCCTGGCGGGCGCGCTTGAGGGAGGGGTCGTAGTAGTCGTTGAAGTTGTCGAGCCCAAGGACGCCGTCGCCGCGGCGCTTGAGCGCGGTAGAGACGTGGGTACCCACGAAGCCGGCGGCGCCAGTGACGAGGACGGAGATGCCGCCGGGGCGGCGGACGCGGGCGGAGGAGCGCACGCGCTTCTCCCAGGCGGGGCCGCCCCAGGGGGCGGCGTTGCGGAGGGAGCGACGCCCAGAGGTGGAGGAGGAGTTGGGGGTGGTGGTGGGTGAGAGGAGGAAGATGGCGAGTAGGAGGGCGATGGCGAGGAAAGACCAGAATGCGAGCTTGGAGACGAGCGGGTAGTGATGCCACCGGAGGATGAGTTGACGCGGGTGGTGGTGGTGATAGTGATACTGGGGCTTGTCCACCTTGAACTTGCCCGGGGTAGACGGCAGGCTATCCATCATCACACTTCGATTCTACCCTTGGTTATCGGATGGCGAAGTGGAGAAGAATGAAGAATAAGGCGAGAGATTTGGATCCAACGCCTACGCCTTAGCTTCCAAGAACCAAATTGACTAATGGGCTTGAAAACGGAGAAGTAGATTGATTCTAAACGGAAGAAGATAAAGATGAGAGCAGAAGCATCCAACAAGCTGTCGTCCCCACGCCACCCCCTACGAATTCACTATATATCTCCCTAGCGAACAGGACAACGGCCTCTCTCTCTTCCTCCTCCTCCTCCTCCCTCCTCCACTGGTCTCAGTGAAAGCGAAGATTCGGAAGGTGATGATCAGACTCGCCCCTCTTACCGGCCTCACTGTCTCGACGGCTGGCTTGGGATTGTGGCAAAGCCGGCGTCGGTGCTGTTAGGGAGGGAGGATGGGCGAGCGAATGTGAGGTCGTAGGGAAGTCAAAGTCGGCAGGGTCACGGGGGTTGGTAATAAATAGGGATGCGGACGCCTTTTCTGGAGGACTCCGTTGCGGATTTTGTTGGACGCGGATATCACCGACGAGGAGAGAGAGAGAGAGAGATAGAAAGCGAGCGTCGCACGGTGATGGATGCCACTTGTTGAGTCGTGAGGAGGGAGAATGAGAATGAATCGTAAGTAGCAGAGGCTGCGGGTGACGATCGAGTACACCAAAATGGACGGACGCCCTTCGATCTCTTCGCCCCTCCTTCTGGACGTGATCTGATCTGGGTGCCAGATTTTTCTGGAGACTCCCAACGGAAGATAACAAGCTCCTATCTGGTGGTGTTTGAATTCAAATCTCATCATGGTTTGTTCGGGAGTCGGTCGGTCATGCATCAATCAGATGTTTTAAGTGGAGAGCAGTGCGCGAATGCGATATCAGAAGCACCACAGAGGAAATGAGACCCCCGATGAGGATCTTTACAGTGGTTGTCCCTCGAAACGTTTATTTCGCGGAGTTCGAAGGGTTGGCGAGAGACTGGCGGTGACATTATTTTACTCGCGATTGCAGAGGAAGCCTAAAAAAAAGATTCATTGGAATTGCTCAATTGTAGTCGGTTCCTGTGAGCATGTGAACCAACACTTTCATTTTTGCCAGTTCGCCTTTTCTTTTCTTTTCTTTTTGTTTTTCTTTGCCTGTAAAAAGTACAGACTGCCAGTTGGCAAGCACAGTGTCAAAGCCCATGAACTACTAACTGGTGAGTATATGATGGCAAATCCCGTGACACAAATTTGATGTGTAATGAATAGAAATTTTGAAACCACGTAACCTATCACGACTCGATTGCATGTCATGTGCAGTCAGGACCGTACCTGAGACACCCTCCCCCCCTCACTCGATAACACAGTCTGCGTGGGTTTGGTCCTTTGCGTTGATCGGCTGGAATATCATCATCATTCACTGGACCACTCATGCATGGGAATCATATAAGAAGAATAATGAACCCCATGGGTAATGTCGAAAATAAATATGTAGATAGTCAGTCTCTGTAGATTTGTCTTCTCTATCTATTTCTTTTACTTGACGTCATGAACTGTTTTTTTTTTCTTTTTTTTTAAATGAGTTATTGTTTTTCTTTTTTCTTTTTGAGCATGCTCCTTGCACGTGAGTTACTAATAAACTACTCGTATTGGTGCACAAGTCAAAGGTTCAAGCAGCAATTCATACATGAGTTAGATGAGCTGATGCGTATACTTTTGATTCAAGAGAATGATTAAATTGAATCGAGGAGAATACTATAGTTACAGCGAATCATATATTTAAGCTTCAAGTTTCATAAGCAATCTGGAGAGGTTATTATCAGACCATTTATATTGCAACTTTGTTACCTTTTGCCATTTTAAATTCCAAAAAGAAGCCAAAAGATACAAAACCTTTCGTGCTTGTTAAGAATTACTATCCTAAGTAGTAGTAAATAAGACTTATGTGTGTCTGAATGAAGTAAATAAACTCCCTACAAGACACTCGGAGTTCTTTGTTAATAGCAGTTGCCTCACACACACTGTGGTAGCCCAATAAGATGTCTGCATCTGAGAAGCAAACAAGAATCATTATTCGTTCTTGTCAAAAAATTCTATACCTCCATTCTGCCTTTGATCTCATGATTTTGTGTATTCTCAAGGGATTGTATGAACATCATCTTCTATATTCTCTCTACACTGTGAATCAGCTTGAACTACTTACGAGTAATTTTATGATTATGGATCATGATGTAGCTAGCTAGTCCCATAAGTGAATTATATTAAACGAACTTTAATTACTCGAGATGGTAGCTTCTGAAATCATAATTCCTATATGGATGATGACCCTCGAAACTCCTAAAGAACCAAACAAGTAGTTTAAAATTTAGTCCTTCTCCAAACAGTTGAACTGAAATAATTCCCTCTACTCAATTACTCGAGGGAAATCATAAGCCTCTTACCTTTTTAAAGATAATATAATGATTAATGGCTAGCTCAAGTTGGCCACATTTTATCATTGAAGTTTAGTTAAACGCCTATAAAATACTATGGAACAGTTGGAGATCATCTTCGACCTTAGTTGGGTGTTCCTGAATCCTTAATATATGAATACCTCATTGTTAGCCTTTTTACTAAATCTTTACGAGCTGTTTTTGACTTAATTCCTCTAAATCTTGATGAACGTAAGGACTAATGAGCTCCTCATCTCTTGTCAGCTCACAGAGCTTCCGTCAAGGGAGAAGTCACATTTGTCATTATGGTTCCCGAGAGGTAGATGCATTTGTATTGAAAGATCTCTTCAAGAAAAAGGAAAGGAGGTGAAGACAACTCCATGTTCTATCCTGCCCTCTTGCGAGAGCATTAAGTGAGAGAGAACAAACGGTAAGAAAGTTGTCTTCCTCCAAAGCCTTAAGTGGCCATCAATGCTCCTATTTAGCCTTCGTCCCTTTTCATGGTGGAAGCAAGCGGTACGGACCAACAATGAAAAGGAAGACCATCATCCTCTTCGTTAGCAGTTCTGGTCAAATAATTATTTGGGGTGTTTAGATTTTAGAGGTCAACGGAATCCAATAAAATAAATGATTCGCATGTCAAATTGAACTATTTCAATTACATAATAATAATAATAATAATAATAATGATAAAGCATTAAGTATTTCATGGATGAAAGTATTAAGAATAATATATTAAATATTTTATGAATTATATTAAATTAAGATCCCTTGTCTAGTCTATATATAATAAGCTTATGGTTATCCATCAAGTTTATATATATAGTAGGCTTATGGTTATCCACTCATTATTTTAAGTGCATCATTCAAGGAGTTCAATGTTGTTCTCCGAAAGCTTATTATTAGACAATCATAATTGGAGGTACCTTTATATTTCACGGTAGATTTAATTCATGAATTATTTTGCTAACATTAGTCGTATCATAGCTATGCTTTATCCTTATTATTCAAAACATAAATTGTACCTGAGATTTTTCTTTGATAGAATCAATGTATTTAATTTGAACATAAATTTTATTCTAATCGATATTTTGGTTCTTCTTATTTCATAATCAGTTTCTCATCTTCATTTTTTTATTTTAATTATTATATAATGAATAGATTGACAAAACCAAATTTATGGTATGTATATATTATGAAATATATTGATTATTATTGAAACCAAGTGGTTTTGGACCTATAAATTAAAATGATTATTTTATGTCTTGAATTATTTTAAAAATATTGATAATTGAGATTATTTGGACATATCAACTGGAGTTTCATTATGTAACTTTTTGTACATGTACTTTATGTAATTTTAGTTATTTTTTATATTATACATCAATATAAAGATTTATTAATGAATTAATGATGAGATGTCATATAATTTTTTAACAGGAGGCACATACTCTTATCTCATAATATAATCTTAATTGATGATAATCATATAACATCATATTCCTTATTTTACCTATACCAACCATATAGGTAAAACTGAAATAGGATGACATAATTCAATCCTTCATTATATTATCAATATGAATACAGTGTAACATAGACAATCGTATAATTTAAAATATGTTAATTACTAAACAAAATGATTAGATTTCTCTTGTACACGATGTTTTTGACACTTGTATGAAATATTTAACTAAAGGAACCCAAATATAATATATCCAACTAGTTCCATCTAATATAACTTAATATATCCAAAATTTTTATACATGAAATGCCCATAGGTCATCATCTATATATCTACGTTTGCATAGGTTTACACGTGTTCACTTTCCTTCCCAATTACTTGGGTGAGATGCTAATATTCTTACATATAAAATATGGTTTATAGTGAGTAATCACTCAGTAAGTATAAGTCTTTATAATTTTATTCTGATGAGCATGCATTACGTCATGTATACAATATTTCAAAATCATAAGCATAAGATATTTAATGATAAACATATCATCTTAGGACTTTCTTAGCATGCACAACCTTACATCATAGTATATACACGATAAGAATATAAAATTCTGTATCAAAATAAATTGAATACTAATATGCACATATTATCAAATAAAATAAATTTATAGACTTTTACATCTCATATCATAACATATACGTGCACTCTCATACCACACGTTATTACGCACGCACATATACTATATATATATATATAAACATATTCGTGCACTCCCACACTGTACATCATCATATATGTATACATGCAAAATATTTTTATCTTAATTTATATAGTTTTATACTTACAATATATATATATATATATATATATATATATATATATATATATATATATATATATATATATATTTACATTTAGCCTATGACTAGCTCATGATGATCATATTAGTCGAAATATATATTTTTAAAATAAATTATGAATATGATAATTTATATGATCATTATTTTATAATACATTAAACTTATGCTCACTTGATTGAACTTAAAAATGAAGAAGATCATGTTCTTTAATGATCGAGTGTGCTAGAAAACAATAAATCTTCTTCTTTTTTAGGATTGAGATATTTTAGTCTCGAGATTGAGGAATTGAGGAAATGACTTGAGGATTATGATCCAATCCCATTAGGCCTCATCTTAAGTCTTCTTTTATTTATTTTTTCTTTTCTTCCTTCCCAAATATCTCTCTCTTTCCTTCATTTGCTCCTCTTCTTTTTTTCTTCTCTCCTCTTTTTTTTTTTTTCTCCTCTCTTCTTCTTCCTCCCTTCTCCTTCCTCTTTTCTTTTCTTCCTTTATTATTTTCTTCCTTCTTCCTCTCTTTCTTTCTTCTCCTTCCCTCTCTTCTCCCTCACAACCGCAACCCCCATCATTGCAGGCCCTTCTCTTCTTCTCTTTCCTTCTTCTCCCTTCTATCCCTTCTCCCCCATAGCCATAACCTCCTCTCTTCTCCTCCCCTTTCTCTCTCTTTCCTTCTTCTCCTTCCTTACCTTCTCCACCACAACGATCACAACCTCCTCTCTTCTCCTCCTCCCCTTTCCACTGTCTCAGTCTCTCCCTTCTCTTCTCTTCTTCCACTCTTTCTCCTCCCTTCCTTCCCTTCTCCCCCACATCCGTAGTTTCCTTTGTTTTCCATCCCTTCTCCCCCATGGCCATAGTTGCAACCTCCTCTCTTCCTTCCCTTCTCCCCCACAGCCACAACCTCCTTTCCTTCTTCTCCTCCATAGCCACAGTCTCAGCCTCCTATGTTTTCATTCCGTTCTCCCCATAGCCACAACCTTCTTTCTTCTCCTCCCCTTTCCACTATCACAGCCTCTCCCTTCTTTTCTCTCCTTCCTCTCCTCTTCTTCCTTTGCTTCTTCTCCCTTCCTTCCCTTCTTCCCCATAGTCATAGCCTCCTCTGTTTTCCTTGTGAGGCTGTGTGAGGTGCATAGGAGGTGGTGGGATTGTGGGTGCATAGGAGGTGGTGGGATGAAAACCCCTTATATTTTTTACAGTTTAGTCTTTCTAATATCTTTATTTATAAATAAAATTTTAAAAATTAAAAATATTATATTCTTCCCTCTAAACGAAGAGTTTTGTCCTATAAATTTCACATATCTAATACGATAAGTAAGCAAGATTGATATATCTTCACGACATTAATCATATCATGAGATCACATATGATTTAATATCTTAAAACACATAAAAAGTCATATATTATCCATCTCGATCCTCGAATATAAATATTTCTGTTCTACACTAAATATTAATATAACTTAATCTCGGACTATTTGCACTATACTTAATGTAAACGTTAATGCTTATGTATTTCATATATATATATCTATATATATATATATCTATATATATATATCTATATATATATATCTATATATATATATCTATATATATATATCTATATATATATATCTATATATATATATATCTATATATATATATCTATATATATATATATCTATATATATATATCTATATATATATATTATATATATATATCTATATATATATATCTATATATATATATATCTATATATATATATCTATATATATATATATATCTATATATATATATATCTATATATATATATCTATATATATATATCTATATATATATATATCTATATATATATATCTATATATATATATCTATATATATATATATCTATATATATATATATCTATATATATATATATCTATATATATATATCTATATATATATATCTATATATATATATCTATATATATATATCTATATATATATATCTATATATATATATATTATATATATATATCTATATATATATATCTATCTCTCTCCCTTCCTTCCCTTCTTCCCCATAGTCATAGCCTCCTCTGTTTTCCTTGTGAGGCTGTGTGAGGTGCATAGGAGGTGGTGGGATGAAAACCCCTTATATTTTTTACAGTTTAGTCTTTCTAATATCTTTATTTATAAATAAAATTTTAAAAATTAAAAATATTATATTCTTCCCTCTAAACGAAGAGTTTTGTCCTATAAATTTCACATATCTAATACGATAAGTAAGCAAGATTGATATATCTTCACGACATTAATCATATCATGAGATCACATATGATTTAATATCTTAAAACACATAAAAAGTCAATATATTATCCATCTCGATCCTCGAATATAAATATTCTGTTCTACACTAAATATTAATATAACTTAATCTCGGACTATTTGCACTATACTTAATGTAAACGTTAATGCTTATGTATGTTCAGCCAATATTTTGTAGAATACTAAAATTAAAAGTCAAAAGTATGAACATATCATTTATCATATTTATGAAGTATAAATATCATAAATCATATCATAAAGTAAGAATAACATATACATATTATTTGTACTTTTATTGATATGCTGATTGTAATCCAATATGCATAAAACTCAGACATTACAAATCGTGTCTCTGATAAAATAATTTTTAAGATGTCTATAAAAAAATAAATGACATCACATAATATTGCAATTGGCTTATGAGGTAAGCACTTGGCCCTGTAGGGAGGTAATTATCTGAGTTAATTAAAATAAATTAATAATTTAAATATTAATATTTCTATACCCACATGTATGAAAAATTATTTTAGTACTCTTATTATCGATCTTATTAATTAAAAAATTAAAATATAGTATGCTAAATGATAAAATCAAACTTATGGTATGTATATATTATGAAATATGTTGATTATTATTGAAACCATCAAGTGATTTTGGACATATAAATTAGAAGGATTATTTTATGTGTTAAATTATTTTAAAGATATTGATATTTAATATTATTTAGACACATCAAGTGGATTTTCATTATGTAACATGTTGTACATGCACTTTATGCATTGTAATTATTTTTTTGTATTATACATCAGTATGAGATTTTATTAATATATTAATGATGAGATGTCATATAATGTTTTAACTTAGGTGTAGACATAGACTCTTAAATCATAACATAACATTAATTGAAGATAATTATATCTATGATAAAATAATTTTTAAAATGACTATAAAAGGATAAATGACATAGACTGCAATTGACTTGTGGAGGGTAAACACTTGGCCCTATAGGCAGATAGTTATCATTCATGAGTTAATTAAAATAAAATGATAATTTGAGTATTAATTTTCTAGATCCATAGGTATGAAAAATTATATGAGTGCTGTTGTAATCAATCTTACTAATTAAAAATTAAAATTTGATGTATATTCTACTAACGATGCACTGTTACTCATAGAAAGGTTAGATTTTTGTATTAATGTGGATTGTTTGTTCCATAGCATAAAGTTGATTAATTTTTCTTGATTTTCTATTTTTTTCTTATTAATGATGTTCCTATTTTAAGTGATGGTAATTTTTCTAAATCGGAAAGAAAAAAAATTCTTTTGGCTTTTGGTTGTATGGACATTGATTTGGTGCCTGTGTGGATGAATCATCTATTCCTTTAAAATTAAGTACATCACTTGATAAAATAACATTTGAGAAATGAGAGTGTGATGCTCATTAGGTTTTATGTCAGCAAGAATATTCAAAGTTTAATTCTTAAATGTTAAAAATCATTAAAGAATAATTTAGGACTTAAATATAAGGTACTTTTTAGCACTTTGATGAAAATATTTTCATGAAGTTTGACTATTATAAAAGTGTGCATGATCACATAATGCAAATGAGGGATATGGCTGCCTAACTTCAATTCTTACAAGTTGAGATATCTAAATTCTTATGACTCCATTTCATATTAATTTTTTTTCCCATAGAATTTAGCCCATTTAAAATTTCATATTCTATGCTATGCTATGATATGGAAAGCATGCAAAACCAAATCCTTTGATTGAGTGTTTCTCGTGTTTCACTATAATGACTAAATGATCACATATCTGTTTTGTTATTACAACCTTCTTTTTTTTATGACAAAGACAAAAAGTTACATCTCGTTTGTTCTTAACAGAGATGACTATTCATTTTAAGTATTCAGGTAGCACTACTTGTATATTCAACAAGGTGAAAATTCTTGTATTCTATATGTACGAGAATACCAATTATATGATAGTTGGTTAGACCATTAGAAGTGAAGCTTTGTGCCTTTGCCAATTTCCATTGTACACTTTTTATATCATTCCCATTTAGGTTTGATTCGCTTACTTTTATTCAAAGCTTAGTCTCTCGATTTATTATTTTTTCTTTGGAAGCCAAAACACCAACTGCTATTCTCTCTCATTGTCTCTAACATTTGACTCTTACTTCTACTCCCTCCGTTCTTTCCTCACCCTCTCATCCCTTTGAATAACGAGTTTGCCTATGAGTCGTTCGTTCCCAACTTTTGACCGTGTGTGTAAGAGATAAAGAAGCTTATGAGAAAAGAGCTCATTAACAACTCGCAAGAAGAGCTATAAATAAAAAAAACTTGTGTCTGTAAAGAAATAAAAAATCAAAAAAATAAATATATTGTCAAGAAATGACACAAAAGAAAAATAAAAAAAAGGTAATCATATATCTCTAATGTGTAATGAACCATTTCTTATTAATACTCATGATAATAAATTTCTTAATGAATTGATTGTGGTTCAACAATCTATATTATAAATTTCTTATAGGGTTTTCTAAAACTAAACAAGTTAAGACAAAATGAACAACGCATATATTCTGGTAATCGGATGCGATCTAACGTGGAAAGCATGAGAATTTTTTATACTTATTTTAAAAACTAAATTTATTTTGCATCTTGAAAAAAACTATTTATGTTCCAATATTTTTTAGAAATTTGGTTTCTATTTCAAGACTTATGCAAGTATGTTTTTCTTTTCATTTTGAAAACTCTATGTTTAATATTTCACAAAATAAAAGAGTTATTTTAACTGGATCCTTAGTGATGGTTTATTTAAAATTTGATCTAGATTCAAAATTTAAGCTTAACTATTTTACATCAAAATCCTAGACTTAAGCATGGTATTTATTATAAAAGAGTATTCCTCCATTTTATAACACAAGCGATTATGTTATATCTTCATAAAAAGATTAAAAATTAATAAATGATGAAGTTTTAAAAACTCTAGATTTTACTAATTTCAATACTTATGTAGATTGCATAAAGAGTAACCTATCTAACAAGTCTACTAAAGGTATTAAGAGGAATTATAAAATTTTAGAGATCATATATACCGATATATAAGTCTTTTACATCGTGCTTCAATGACCAAAGATATTTTATCTTATTTATATATAATCATACAAGATATATGTATTTCTATCTTTTATTTAAGAAAGCTGAGGCTCTTAATTCCTTTAAACCCTATAAAGCATAAATAAAGAAATAAACAAAAAAAATCCATACACTTATAGAAGTTTAATTGAGTAATTCTAGTTTATCTATATCTTTTTGGAGTGAATCACTAAAGATCAAATAGGGTTTCATTTAATCCTAAAACTCCTTTTGCTTTGTGAAAATAGTAAAAATAAAATTTTAGTCATGTATGAGGTTGTTCGATTGAAGTGAAGATTTATAATCCTCATATAATGAAATTAGACTTTAGAACAATTAGTAATTTTTTCATTAGTTATGCTATTAATAATAAATTATATAGATTTTATTGTCTATCTCATACACGATTGTTGAAGTAAGTAAATTTGTTAAGGATCTTCAACTCAATGGGAATGATTTTTCTCAAATATAATTTAAGAGAATAAAGATGAATCAAATGATAATATTGATTTAATTCCTATTGGCTAGTTTGATCATGTTAAGAAACCACTTCAAGCAAACCAAGTTGCCTAATACTACAAGTGAAGGAAATATTATAATATTGAGGAGATCTTCAAGGTTAAGAAGGCTGATCATTCTTGATGATTTGATTATGTACTTACATATGTTTGATCTTAATATTGAATTTAAGGATGATCCCTAATTATTTTTGTAAGCCGTTAACAGAGATTACTTTGAACTTTGGCATGAAACCATGATAATATCATGAAAGAGAAATTAGAGTATATGGCTAAAAATCAAATTTGGGATCTTATACGATTATCAAAAAGACCTATAATCATTAATTGGAAATGAGTATATAAAATTTTAAAGAATAACTTTAGTAATATAAAAAGATATAAAACCTGATTTGTAACCAAATATTTTACTTAAAAAGAAGGTATTGATTATTATAGTGTCTTCTATCCTATTTAAAAAAAAAAAAACTAGTTTAAAATAATCATGACCCTTAGAACTCATTTTGCCTTGAAATTAGATTGATGTGAAAATAATATTCTTAGATAAGAATCTCAAAGAAGAAATATACATACATCAATCTAAAGATTTTTTGTGATAATAGTTATTTGATTTATACATTAAATAAATTAATATATGGACTAAAACAAGTATCTGATAATAATATACTGAATTTCTTAATGTTATCTTTTGGTTTGATTGAAAATATTATGGATAATGTTCAGTGCAAGAAAAATAATTTTCTTAGCCCCATATGTTGATAACATCTTACTTGCAAATAATGATTTGCAAGTTTTGAGATGAAGAAGTTAGGTGAACCTCTTATATTATTAGTATAAAGATTCAAAGAGATAGTTTTAAAAGATGATTAGGATGATCTCAAAAAACTTTTACTGAAGATTTGAAATGGTTAGAATGTAATACTATTATTCTCCTTCGGTATCTATTGCTGGAAGCGTAACATATGCACATGACTTGATATAGTATTTGTAGTAAGGATGTTTGGGAGATACCCAAGTAATCCAAAAATAATTTATTAGAAAAGTAAAAAAAATGGTCATGAGTACTAGCAAGGAATCAAGGATCATATGTTGACTTATAAATATTCTAATTAGCTTAAGATAATTGGATATTCTGATTTAAATTTTGGTGGATGTATGGACACTAGAAAATCTATCATTGGATATATATATTTCTATTAGTTGAAGGTATAATATCTTAAGAGTAGCAACAAATAAACTATAATTATTTCATCCACTATAGTAGCTAAATTTATTAGTTGCTATGAAGCTACTAAATATGTTTTATGATTGCAGAACTTCATCTTGCAGTTAAGAGTTATCAATTCAATTACTCATGTGATAACTCAGATGTTGTGCTCTTTTCTGAAAATGATAAAAGTGAATGTTGTAGGAAGGACATCGATATAAAATATCTTATTATTAGGGAACATGATAAAATATATTTTTATTATATTAGCATCGAATTAATGATTATAGATCTCATGACTAAAGGTTGGCCAGAAATTCAATATGAAGGTGCATATAAGGATTATTAATTTATTTAATATTTGATCTGATATATTATTTTTAATTTTATGAATAAAATATTTTTATTTTGTGCACATAAAGTTTGTTGGATCGATTAAAACATAAAATACACATTTAGATAGTATTATGCATTGTAATACGTGGAAGAGAGTTTTTTTTATGAATTATATACGATCATTATAATTTATATATTACATTCTTTACATGAGTATGAGTTGTAAGGTGGGTAAAGTTTTTTATCATATAAAAATAATAATAATAATAATATTATTATTATTATTATCATGATTTTATGTCATATGGATCCAAGGGCAACAATGTTAAAATTCTAAAGATTATTAAAATATCATAATATAAATGGTATAAATATTAAATTAAATAATTTTAATTGCATTATTATCATGATAACTAATGGTGATAGAAATTACATAATATTAATGATTAAATATAACAATTTTATTAGTAATAAGTGAGGAGGTTATCTGGAAATACTTTCAATTGCTTTCTCGATCGAAAGCAAGAAAATATTAGAGAGAAATAGAAGTTAGAGACTTAGAGAGAGATACTCTGCTATGGTTATCCCTTCCAAGTTTCTATGGCCGCGCTCACCCTTCTGGCCCTTCATCCGCGGTGGTGCGGGTTGGCGATTCCCCTCCCTGCTGTTGCTTGTCCCTCACCGTCGGTGGTGGTCCCTCCCTGCTGTTCACTGCGGCGGAGGCGCGATTGCCCCTGTTGCTGCTGCCGGTGACGGCTCATTGCTGGGGGCCGCGGCCAGTTCCTCTTCGCCGGTGGTGGCCCCGTCCACGGTGGCTTCCTCATCGCCGGGGGTGGTTCCGCCTGCGTGGGCCCCTGTTATTCACGGTGGCGCCGTGGCCAGTTCCTCTTCGTCGATGGAGGTTCCGCCCGCGTGGGCCTGATCGCCGAGGGTGGTTCCGCCTGAGTGGGCCCCTGCTGTTCACGGTGGCGCCGCGTTCCCCCTTGTGGCTGCTGCTGGTCGTGGCGTTGCCCCCTTCAGTCGGGCCCCGCGCCGTACGCGGATCATATCCGGGGACCACCACGGGAGCCTCGTTCCTGCCGGTGGCCCCCGCTTGTGGGCCCCACCCGCTTCCCTCGGGTGGGCCCTCCTCTATTGTTGTTGCCGTGGCCGCTTCGGTGCGTTTTTGCCCCTTGTCCGTCGGGTGCTCGCCTCGCATCGAGCCTCGAGCTTCTTATTCACTCTAAATTTCAGGCCACAGAGGTATTTCTCATATCATGTGTGTTTCTCGTTCCGGCCTGATGGAGTTTTCAGAGTCCAGGATTTTAAGCTGGATATCCTTAGGAAGAAAGAGTACTGAAAAATTTTTTATTGTTGCACACTGAATTATCACTTGCTAATGCAAATAAAGGAAAACGAAAATAAAAGAACTTCGTAGGCTAAGCCAGTTTGACCAATAGGAGGCTAGTATAATTACCATATTTAAATTGGTCCATAATTTTAGGTCCAGAAATCAATTTGGCTTTTAAGTTTATGTGAAACAACCCACTTTATCCTAAAATATCAAAACTTAATTGTTCATATTAGCATTTTAAATTTTATTTATGAAATGTTGCCTTTTTTCTGGGCAAAAGTGCATGGCTTTGAACACATCACATGTTGAAGAGGTCCGATATTGATATTTGTATGTATCAAATATTGATAATGAGGCCTAACATTGCTACGCTCATAACGACTCTTAATTTGTTATACGATGATGTCCATCGTGATTGACATGTGAGCCTCATATCTTATGCCATTTTCCAATTTAATCCTTAAATAACTTGAATTGATGCTACGAAATGTGAGTTAATCTAACCTGACACTTTGTGTTGCATGCATTAATTATGAATTGACACATATTATATTGACATTAAATGTCATTATCTGATTGCAGGTGATATGATGAATATGGAGAGACCACAGCTTCTCATTGTGTAATAATATCTCTAATTTTTCAGAGGAACTAAATGTAAATACAAGAATAACAGGATACTAAAATGCAAAAAAGGCTAAAAAACAATATAAAGGGTTTTCACTGCCTCTCTTCTCACGTAACCGCCCCGCTGCCTCTTCCTCAGACGAGAGAGTGGCTGAGGTGAAATCGGGCAGAAGAAAAGGGCGAAACAAAGCGAGACTCGGAGAAGAAGAAAAGAGAGATAAAAAAAGGGGGGGGGGGGGGGGGGGGCGGGGGAAGGAAAGAAGAGGAGGGAGAAGAGAAGCAAAAGAGAAGATATGGAGAGCGCTTCGGCTGTGAGATTAGAGAAAAGAAGAAGAAGAACAAGGAGAGAAAAGAACAGAGAGAGAGAGAGAGAGAGAAATAGAAGGAAAAAAGAAAAGAGAGGAGATAGGCTTTTGTCGCAGGAGGGAAAGAGAGAAAGAAAGAGAAAACGAAAAAAAAAAAATGTATTGAGGATTCGTTTTTGATACCAAATAGATTCAGATCAAATTCAAAAAAAATTATATCAGGTATGACTTTAAATTGTCTTATATTTATGTTAATTAGATTTATATTTTAGATTATAGATTGATGAATCATGATGTTTTTAATTAATTATATACATATATCGTCAAGGAAATAAAAGAATGAAAACTGATGTTGTTGAAACAAAATAAGGAAATAAAAGGAGATATCAGAATATATTGTCATCGAGGATATACGATCATGATAAATATCATTTCATCTACTCTGTTTCCAAAAATATCATTGCACGTATTTAGATATTAGAGAATATTGACATCCACATGATTTAAAAGTTTATTTATTATTTAAAAGCAATGCAAAAGGATTTATATGTTGATGATTTGAAAATACATATATTTTTAATAGTACTTTGTTATATTATAAGTATTTATGGATTTGTATTATCTGATTTATATGAAAATATTTATTTAGTATTATATTTGAAAATAATTTAAAATATGTGAATATTATTAGTTTTGAATGATATATGATTGCATCGTCGATATGCAAAAGGATTTATTAAAGCTTTTATTTTGTAAAAAATTAATCGATATAATATTTTTTAAATAATAATTATCTAATTAATATGATTATGATTTAAATCCTACCGATGGGAATTATACATTTATATTTGTGTAAAAATTAGTTTCTTCTATGTAGGGGGGATTTTAATTACCACTGCGTAGCTTTTAATTCGTCTCTAACCATTAAATTAAACGTCCTCCTCTCTTTGAAACAAGGGGCGTTTGCCTACTTCAAAAATTTTTATCTTCTTCGTATTATTATATTTCTAGAGTCAATAATTTTCTATGAAAAACTTCTGAACTCAATTACTTATTATCGTTACTCAACAATTTTTTGTTGAGGTCTATCCCATAGAGATACTCAAATTGGGTCAGTGATCGATTTCTAGTTTTCGTCGTACGTAAAAAAGATATGTGTTACCTGTACTATATGAGTTAAATATGACTCCGAATCTTATCATGAGGATACAATATGATAAGACTTATGTTTTAACATATGCAACTTAATTACATTTCTCTTTAAAAGTTTTAGCTATAGTTATGCTCATTTGTGAATAATTAATGATAGTCTTTGCACTATAAATGTTTGATGTTTTGATATGTGATATTAGTCATATTTATGCTTTCATTTAAATGTATTTTATATTTTAAAAAATATTATTAGTAAACTATGATTTGAAATGCATATGGAATTGATGTTTTGTAAACTTTATATGCATAAAGAAAGTATTTGATATTTATTCATATTTTTCAAAAACATAAACATTTTATATCTTTAAAAAATATTTATTTATGATAAATTTTATTAATATATGAGTTATGTTTACCGAGTTATGGTTTGCTTATATGATTACATCTTTAATTTATTTAGAATTTTACAGTAGAATCGTGTGGATCACTAATCGAACTATATAATTATTCTATTGACATTATTGTATATATTATTTGGATTAAAATGTGATAACTTTTAAGGAGTTGTTGAATCTATTGAAATATCTTATGAGTGAATTGATTATGGATTGAGTTATGTTACTAATATCCTATGAGTTGATTAATTATGAACTAATTTATGTTATAGGAAAATATATAGAATTACGATATTATATCATTTCTGACTTTCCACTTGGTTGGAGGCATAACACATTGCTCTGCGCAGTCGTATATTGTTCTCGGTATAATTCTAAATAATAAGAATTATGCGAAGCACTAAATATATACAGTTTACAGTACGTTCATGCCATTATATAAAGAGCGTAAAGGTCGAGTGAATACGGAATATTTTAGTGGTTTGACAACAATCATTCGTCATATCCTCTTTTAAGCGTTCTTTTCCTTCTTTGATGAAGACCGCATCGTTACATTTTTTGACTTCAACACAAACTGAGATCACTTGTCATCTCACACGGAGTGTCTCCAAAATCACAATAAAAGCTATTTATTATATTCACAGCTTTGTGAGCTGTTGATGTTTGTTAACCCTCGATAACTAGGGATGACGGCTTTTAATTGCGATATAGGATACAAGTATACTTGTGCTGACGGCTTGTAAACTGTTCAGCATATTTTATTGACTGAAGAATTAAGGATTCCAGCATCAGATTTGTATCTTTGGGACTTAATATATTATTATTGTTGAATGTTACACTTGTATAGGATGCTTGTATAGTTTTATCGAGCATTAGAGACTTCATCAATAGAGACATCGTTGTTATTTATTCTCCTTCTCAAAAAGAAACTTCTGAAAAGAAATTAGATTTCTTTTTATAAATGTAGTCCCATATTTGTGATTGAAAAAACCATTGACAAGTTTTAAAAGAATTTTTGTAATCAAATAGATGTTTGATAATGACGAAGAAGAAGGGTTGATGCCAGTGACAGTGTTGTCTAAATTATTATGGCAGTGGAGGTGTCAATGATTACTGTTGGTGATAATGATCGATGTTGATAAGCGAGCAGTGGTAACGATGTCATGATGAATATAAAATTAACTTTAGTAAGTATAAGTGACTACGACAATGATAATGATAATAATGATTTGTAGAACTGAACTGATAGTAACATTCCTATGATCATAATGGTGGGTATTAAGTATGTTCAACGATTGAAAATGAAAACAATAATGATAATAGAGAGATGGAAGAATAATATAATAATCATAATCATAATACATAAAATAATGAAATTATTCATACCATACGGTTTTTAGAAAAATAGTAGAAATGGTATAAACAATGATAATAATAAACGTAGCGATATGGAAGATGAGATGAGAGTAATGATAGTAGTAGCGATATGGAAGATGAGATGAGAGTAATGAATTCTCCTCATCTCGTGACAGCATCCCTTTGATGGCCCCTCAGATTAACTCTTCCTAAAGATGTAGTCATTAGTAGTAGCAAATAGTGCAAATCTATCTGAGTAGTAGTAAGTTTTTTACCGCGATCGTATGTTATCGAGTAGTAAAATATTATGCACTTAATGTCAGTGTTAAAGTTAAGCACAAAATAGAATTTGATGAGTTATCCCGAATCCAAACACATGCAATGTGGAAAGAGGATATGAAGAGGATTTGGTGAGTTATCACATTCTAATTTAAAACCATCAATTATGATAATTATCTCTGTATTAATAAATTCTCCTCATCTCGTGACAGCATCCCTTTGATGGCCCTCAGATTAACTCTTCCTAAAGATGTAGTCATTAGTAGTAGCAAATAGTTGCAAATCTATCTGAGTAGTTGCAAAAGAGAAAATTATTTCTGTTATTCTGTAAAAATCAAAATAAATTAGTACTAAAACTATTTAATATCTAACCACTCTCATTATCCAAATTTTGACCTTCAACTAAGCTTGTCCCTCTCCACAATGTATCAAAGGCCTTAAATGAAATGTTGAGAATACTTTTTCTGAGATCCCAGAAATCATCAGAAAAGGAAAGGAACATTCTTTTCTGATTCATTCACCTGTTGGGCATACGTTTCCTGAGATCTCAGAAATCATCAGAAAAGGAACATTCAAATAGCAAGTGATTCATCCCAGTAATTATGCCGAGTTTGCTAATCATTAACTATTGATTATTGAACTGACTATGATTACATCCAATCTGAAACCTATGTTAGAATCAACCATACAAGTTCTTGATAAAAGAAAACATAGAGATGAGGGAAAAAAGGTTGTATTCAAATCTGAAGCTGACACCTTCGAATTAATGCATAACAAATTAAAATTACTTTTCCCAACGGTAGCTCACATCAACGCTGAATACAAATCGTCGCAGTAGAATGAGGGCAGAATCAATAAAGCCGTCGCCGCTGGCAGAAGTAATTGTTTATTTACCCGTTGTTCTCTGCGCTGCGTCGACTTCCCATGTGGACCGCATCCTCCGATCCAGTCAACGGACCCAAGCCATCACCGCCCGACCGGCGTCCGCCAAGAAACCCATTGCCGCCGCGCACTCCGCCAGCACCACATCGTCCGCCCGGCTCCTCAGGATCGGCGGGTAGAAGAGCCAGAACCCCGTCGCGACGACGAACCCTAGCGTCAGCAGCGTCGCCATTGCCGCCGGGGGCCGCCACCACCCGGCCTGCCGCGCGGCGCCCTCCGCCACCAGGCACGCCCCGTGGAGCACGAAGAAGGCTGTCGCCTCCCCGGTGGGCGGCGCGAGGGTGATGTACCAGAACATGACCTCGTGCATGAGGCCGGACACAAGGAAGGTCGCGAGGATGCCGGCGGCGCGGCCGAAACGGGCGCGGACTGGTAGGTAGATGGAGGGCCGGAGGATGGCGGAGACCATGAGGTTCCAGCGGCGGCCCCAGAAGTCCTGGAGTGAGGCAGCGCGGTAGGGAGCGTCGAACTGCGGCTCGATCGCAAGGCCCCGGGGAAGGAAGAGAGCCGCGGCGCCGGCGGCGCAGGCAAGGACGAGTTCTAGGGCGAGGTACATGTGGATGCAGTATACACTCAGCAGCAAGTAGGGGTGCATCACGTCCTTCAACCGATAGAAGGGGATGACGGCGGAAAGGAGGGCGGCCTTGGCGGCGGCGGGGAGGAGGGGGGAGATGGACGGACTCTTTCGTTTGTGGTGATGGAGGGGATCGATCAGCTTGACAGGGAGGACGGCGGAAGCGAGGAAGGGGAGGAACGGGAGGGGAGCGGAAAGAGGGCCGGCGTCAACGCAGAGGAGGAGGAGCTTGAAGAGGGCAAGCCAGGCAAGGAAGAAGGCGGAGATTCCGCGGAGGTGAAGGGAGGAGAAGTGGAAGGGGAGGAAAGGGAGAAGGCAGACCACGGGGAGGAGGGAGAGGAGTCGGGGCACGCCGGGCTTAACGCGGCAGGCGGCGAAGCGGACGTAGGTCATGGACATGGCCACCCACAGCGTCAACTTCGCCAACACCACGAGCTCCGAGTGCTGCTCCATCTTTCGATCCTTCTCTGGGCGTGGGCGTGGGCGCGGGTGGGTCCTCGAGACCGAGATGGGGAACGAGAGCGGAGTTTGGGCAGGGCAGACGATGAAGACCGTCTAAATCGCCACCGATTCCGAAGATACTAATCTTGTGCGGCCTGATATATATGTCACATGTCTTGACGCATACTTCGATCAAAATAGAATTTAGGTCAAGTACAAAATTAGGCGCCATGTATAAATGCATTTAACATAAAAAACAGGATCGAAATGTCAACATCTTGTTTGAATCTAAAAATTTCGGTGAACATGTTATGTGATGGACATGGACTTGGAGAAAAAATGGCACCCTAGTTTTGAAGACTAGTCAATTGGCATTTCGCTGGTAATAACAATTGTTGGATCAAAGCGAAATGTAGAGAGAAGAAATAGTGATCATTTATATATATAAGAAAAAAACCTTTGGTATTAAGCTTTTATCATATGGTCTCATAATAAGTAGTCTTTACAAAGGATTTTTTTTTAATTTAATTTTGACCAAAATATCTTCACTGAAATCATAAAGTGATATTGATTATTCTTTGACTCGATTTATTCAATAAGGTTTGATTCAAATAAATCTTAGCTTATCCTTTCGTTTTCCAAAAATTATTTTGCTTTATCCAATTGATCAATGAATGAAATAGGGAAGTCCTTCATCATCGCCTTTGCTACCATCCTTCTTCTTGCAGCAGTGATCAGTCTCGTTCATCGATAAAACTTTACAGAGTCTCGATGATCAATAGTGCATCACCCTAACCCCAATTAGTGCTGCGAACTCTCACTGAATAGCATCTTCTATAGGCTTACATGTTTGGTCAATGGAAGGTTTGGTGTATCCTCTACATCATCGGACAAGGAAGGCTTGGTTGTGCTTGTGGCTTGGCTACGGTCGAAGGCTTCATTCACGATGTGCATGGCTATAAGGTGGATTGTGGAATGGCTACAAAGCTACATAATCGATCATTGCATTGGTGAAACCTCCGTAGTATTGCTAAAGCCTCAACACCATCCTTCACAATGTCACTGAAGCTTGGTAACGTCTCTAAACCGTTGGCTACATTGGCAAATCGTTCGATACTCTAAGCGAAGGTTGATATCTTAGTGTGGCGGTTGTGTAAGTGTTGATTGTTTACTTTGAAAAACGGTATACATCTTTGTTCATTTATAATAGTTTAGTATTATTAATTTTTAATATTATTTAAATACTAAATAAAGTTAATTTTGATATGGATCCTCTTTCAAATGAAATATTTAGCATTTTAGATAAGATGGATAATTTTAATGAAACATAACTTTTGTCGATATAATGAAAAGTGCTTTGAAAGTGGTTATCTAAATAAAGTTGAAGGATCTCTTTTGCACGGCTTCAAACATCAGATTTTATTTTGAAAAATAGTGACAAGTTATAATAACAAATTGAAGGATCTTCCTTAACTTGTAGCTTTAATTTGAATGAGACATTTGTAATAGATAACAATAAAGATAGCTATAACATATTATTTGTAATAGATAACAATAAAGATAGCCGTAAGATATTTGAATAAGAATGAGTTCAGCACATAATCCTAGAAGAAGTCAAAGAAGATAAGATCATAATATATATGATGCATGTTAGTAAGCTTATCGATTTAGATCCATATATCTATGAAAACTTCTAGGTGTTAGGATCAAGTCAACACTAAGCGGGGAGGGGCTGAATTAGTGCTTTCGATAAAATTACCGATTTGAAAAATTTTCGTTCGATTAAAAACTGTATCTAAGATGAAAGTGTATGGAAGCATAGTAAATAAGTAAAATAATTTTTAATCAAAGTAACGAGCTTAAAGTAAATGTAAATCGAGTTTTATAGTGGTTCGATCTTCCGTCGAGGCCACCGACATCCACTAACGGTCTTCCTTCAAAGGGCGAAGATCAACTACATTTACAACTCTATTCTCCTTTTAACAGGCTATGAGAGAACTTTTACACCCCCACTTACTTCTCTTAAGTAGAAATCAACACTTATACTAGAGGAGAACTCTCACAAGATTACAATAGAATTTTTCCTTTTTTTGTTTTCAGTTCTTGTATCATCTGAGCAGGGATGAGAGGGGTATTTATAGACCTCAAATTGATTCAAAATTGGAGCCTAAAAGTATCTCATACTCAGTTTTCGGGGTACTGACAATACCACCGCCTGTGTTGGGCGGTATCATCACCTGTAGCACTAACACTGGGTGGTACCACCGCCCAGTCTGGTAGTACCACTACCCAGTCTAACGGTACCACCGCTTGACACAGTATAGGAGATTGTGTTTGGGCGGTACCATCACCCAGACTGACGGTACCACCACCTGACTTTGGGCGGTACTACCGTCTAGTTTAGCGGTACTGCCACTGGCGGTACCATCTTAGAAACTATATCTCAGAGACTAAGCCACTGGCGGTACCATCGCTTGACCCAACTTTTGGGTTACTGAATGAGCCTTTCTCTTGCCCCAAAACAACTCTAATTTAGGCTCAATTGGCCCATAATTAAGTTGACTTAATTATATTCTAAACCAACCCAATTACGATTTAAACTAACTCGATCTAGACAAATTATTATAAAGCACGAATCATTTGTTTGTCCGGTATGTCATTGGTTCTTCTAGCGCTTCTTCCGATCCTTTGGCTACTGTCCTCTCCTTCGACGTATTGTCCAATCGACATGTTACCTTTTCACAACATCTGATATACTTGGCATAATATCTGATATTTTTGACCCGATGCCTGAACTCATGGCACGCCGACCGTTCCTCCGGTCTGACGTCCAATCTTCTGACATGTCCAATTTTGGCCCAACTTCTTATTCTTCCTACTTTAATCGATTTACCTCTTTTGATTAAAGCTAGTATTACGTCACTCAAAATGCAAATTAGATCATAACATTATCAATTGGTTTCATCATTAAAATCCGAGATTCAATAATCTCCCCCTTTTTGATGATGACAACCAATTGATGGTAGAGTTAACCTTAACTCTCCCTATCAATATGCCATATTGATAGAATATTTAAATTCAAAAAATCATGCAATGTTTCAAAATATAAAAATACATCATACCACACATGTTTCAAATCATCATCATTACTTCTCCCCCTTTGTCATCAACAAAAAGGAGAAGTACATCTAGCGAGTTTTGAGATATGCAAGTTTTACAACATACAAGCTAGTAATAATTTTAAATTGTGTAAGTTTACAAGTTTAGCTTCTTTTTGAGATATACAAGTTTGTAAGTTTTGCTACTTAAGATAGGCAAGATAACACTTTTGCTTCTCTTAAGATTGCAAGCTAAAGCTAACAATTCTTGGTGATGTTCAAGATAGCAAGTTCTTTTTTCTTTTTCATAAGTGCAAGCTAGCAATTTGCTTTAAAGCAAGTTTTTCTTCTTTTTGCAATGTACAAGTTAGCAAATCTTTCTCCCCTTTTGTCATTGTTAAAAAGAAGGGAAGAATACAATGTTGTAATTCTTTTCTCTTTATATCAATTTTCAAATCATGACAAAGATAAAGTATCAATCTTATTTCAATATGACATATTAAAATAAGGTATCATTTCAGAAAATAATAGTTGTTGACTTTCACACAATTTTATTAAAAAATAACAAGTATTGCATGTATCATTCCAAATCATAAATATTTCAATCATGTTGATATCAAATTATATTATATCCTACCATGCATAATCATAACTTCTCATTTGTATGTATTAACATAATATCATGAGTATTTCATGCATAATTTCATATCAACACATGAAGAATATTTTGAAAAATTAATTAGGTGATGAGATATATACTTCATGAATACAAGGGAGTCATGAACCAAATTTTAAATTGTGAATATCAAAAAATTAAAAGAAAAATTATGATTCTTTTTGGATGACTCAAATAGCGAAAAGAAGAATTATAGTAAATGATCTTGATTCATAAAAAATCTCATGCTATAATAAAAAAAATTTAAGATCATATTATAGATAAGACTCATTCAAATTCAAATTGTCAAATTATCAAAATCATTTTCAAGAGATTCATAAAAAAAGACATAGATGGATTCATTAATCTCTCCTTTTTTTCATCAATGATTCAATTATATCATGAGATATACAAATCACAATTACAAAGGAGTCATATAAAAATCATGATATGAAAGATATTAATATAAAAGATTAATTCGTGAATGATTTATTTTGACAAATCTCCTTTTTAGTAAATAACGAATAGAATCATATGAGATCAAATAAGATATCCTGATTCAAATAAATATCAAATTATTAATATCAAGAATTAAGATTCGTTTGGATAAATCTTTTCTGAGACGAGTAAATCATACGTGAATCAAGAAAAATATTTCATATAAAATACATCTCAAGTTGTAAACATCGATAAATGATTCGATTGGATATATCATCTCATTATTAAAATGAATCATATGAAAAAAAATCCAAAATCATCATCAAAATCACTTTTCAAAAAATTTAATAAAAGCAACATATATTCATATAAGATTAAAAATAGCTCAAGTTCTTTTAGTTCCAAATTTTGTGATTGATTTTGTACTCTAGTTTTTTATACAAAGGCCATGCATCATCATTTATAATCGAAAAGCAATATGGGAATCATTAAAATACACATTATTACTTCATTATATCATTAAAACATCAAGCATGATTTCATTAAACATAAATCATTTTCAATCAAAATCAAAATAAAAAAGCAAAATGGTAATCATCAAGATATACATTATTACTTCTTAAAAACATACATAGGATTAATCTTATTAGGTGTATAAGCATTAGATTTAAATCTAACATTTTATTCCTTTATCATAAAGAAATACAATTATCATGATCAATTTTTTTAATTTTTCGAAATCACTAGGAAGAAAAGCATGATCCCCTACTTTTTTTTTGTATTTTATATACTAATTTAAAAATAACTTATAAAATGCATCAAGTAATTTCATAGTAAACTAAGGGGGTTTTGGTTACCTCATCGTCGAAAGATATTAAACATAGTTCGCCACTCTGTCTTTGTTGGTTTGCCTCTCATCTTCGGATGAGCTCGATTCGTCCCAAGCCAAATTGAATACTTTTTTTTTATTTGACAACTTCTTCTTTTTAAGTTTATTTTTATTCTTATTCTCATGTTTTATAAATTTTGTAAATTTACTTGTGAGGAGTTCTATGTCATCATCACATCGCTCGAATGGTCTTTTTTTGTTCTAAGTGCCAAATCCTTCCTATTCTTTAGAAGATTGTTCTCAAGTTCATTATGTTCATCATATGTCTTGCATGTCATTTTATATGTCATTAATGAATTAATAAGTTCTTCAAATAGAAACTTGTTTAAGTCTTTTGCCTCTTATATTACCGTTTCTTTCGGATCCCAACTTTTTGGAAGGAATATTAGAATTTTATTTACAAGTTCAAAATTTGAAAAACTTTTACTAAGTGCTTTTAAACCATTGACGACATCTGTAAAACAGGTATACATGTCTCCAATGGTTTCGCTTGGTTTCATACGAAACAATTCAAAATCATACATCAAAAGATTAACTTTAGAATCTTTAATCCTACTTGTGCCTTCATGTGTGACTTCAAGAGTGTGCCAAATATTGTGTGCAGTTTTGCAAATAGAAATACAATTAAATTCATTTTTGTCTAAGGCGCAAAATAAAGCATTCATAGCTTTTTCATTAAAAAAAAAGTTTTCTTCTCCAAATCATTTCATTCGTTCATTAGATTAGAAGACTTTTGAAAACTATTTTCAATGATATTCCATAAGTCGAAGTTCAAAGAAAGCAAGCAAGAAAACTCTTATTCGAGTTTTCCAATAAGTATAATCCGTCCTATTGAACATAGAAGGATGAATGATAGAGTAACCTTCTTGAAAGCCAAAAAGAGCCATTTCTATTGGGTTTTAAACCAAATGAGAAAAACGTGGCTGTAATACCAACTGTTATAATCAAGTCAGCATTGGGGGGGAGGGGCGTGAATTAGTGCTTTCGTTAAAATCACAAGTTTGAAAAACTTTCGTTCGATGAAAAACCATATCGAAAAGATGTTAACTTGAAAGCATACAAAAGCGTAGTGAATAAGTAAAGCAGTTTGCAATGAAAGTAAAGAGCTTAAAGTAAATGCAAACCAAGTTTTATAGTGGTTCGATCGTCGTGACCTACATCCACTCCCGATTTCTCTTTCGTCGAGCCCACCGGCATCCACTAACAGTCTTCCTTCAAAGGGCGAAGAGCAACTACCCTTACAACTCTATTCTCATTTTGACAGGCTCAGGAGAGAACCTTTACACCCCCACTTACTTCTCTCTTAAACAGAAATCAACACTTAGACTAGAGGAGGAGAACTCTCACAAGATTACAATAGAATTTTTTTTTTTTTTTCTTTTTTCAGTTCTTGTGTCATCTGAGTAGGGATGAGAAGGGTATTTATAGACCCTAAATGGATTCAAACTTAGAGCCTAAAAGTGTCTCATTTTCGGTTTTCGAGGTATTAGCGATACTACCACCTGCAGCATTGACATTGGGCGATACCACCACCCAATCTGATGGTACCACCACTTGACACAATGTGGAAGATTATGTTTGAACGGTACTACCGCCCAGTCTGGTGGTACTATTGCTTGACATAGTCTTGGAGACTATGTCTTGAAGACTAAGCCACTAGCGGTGCCACCGTTTGGATCGATGATGCCACCGCTTAACCTAACTTTTGGGTCACTGAATGGGCCTTTCTCTTGGCCCAAAACCACCCGAATTCGGGCCTAGTTGGCCCCTAATTAAGTTGGCTTAATTATATTCTAAACTAACCCAATTATAACCTAAACTAACTCATCTAGACAAATTATTACAAAGCACGAATCATCTAATTGTCTAGCATGTCATTGGTTCTTCCGGTGTTTCGTCCAATCCTTTAGCATATCGTCCTCTCCTTCGACGTATTGCCCAATTGGCATGTTATCTTCTTGCAACATCTGATCTCCTTGATATAATGTCCGATCTTCTTAGCCCGATGCCCGAACTCATGACACGAAGCCTTATGCCGACATGTCAACCATTCCTCCAGTTTGACGTCCAATCTTTTGATATGTTCAATTCTGGCTCAACTTTTTATTCTTTCTGTTTTAATCAATTTGCCTCTCCTAATCGAAGCTAGTCCTACATCACTCAAAATGCAGATTAGATCATAATATTATCAATTAATTTTATCATTAAAATTCGAGATTCAACACTAGGAGGATAGGATTATGAAATAAGATGACTTCTACCTTAATTCTTTGGCTCCCTATCTTGATGAAGATGAATTTGTCATTGAGCTATACATTGGACAAGTAAGAATTTGTTAAATCTAGAATTTGTTGATATAATAATGTTCAATCCAATAAATATTCATGATAATTGACATATAATTTTAATATGTTTTGTGGGTATTTAAAGATATTTAAGAGTTTAAAAGAGTTTTATAAGAATATGTTATAAGGAGAAATTTTAAAATAAAAATTATTATTTATAAAAGTTACAAGTTTAAGGTATGATGTAAGGTTGAGCATTGTGGATGGATAATAGGTGCTTATGGAGGTAATATACGTTAAATTATAAAGTTCAACAAGCATCAAAGTGATAAACTTGGAGGAAATTGAGATCATCCATCTTGTACTAACAAATTTATAGCTAAAGAAATCAAAGAATAAGTTCTTTCAAATGAATAATATACTCCTAAAATGATTATTGTAGATATTCAAAAAAGATTTGGAATGGTTATTTCATATAGAAAAATATATTTAGCACATAAAATCATATCAAATAAAGTTCATCGAGACCTTGATGGATTGCATGGTGAGTTAATGTTTTTCCTATAAGAGTTAAAAGTTCATAACTATGCATCAACTATTTGCCTAATTATTACAGAGGATTGACATTTTCATTATATTTTTTGGGCATTCATTTTCATTATATTTTTTGGGCATTCTAAGTTAAAATGTATTTTCAATACGTATTTTTTGATTGAAAAATTTTAAATCGAAACTTTATTTCGAAAGTACTAATTCACCCCCTCCCCCTCTTAGTGCCTTTACGATCCTAACAATTGATATTAAAGCATGATTCTCTCAATTGGTTTAACACCTAAGAGAGATTAAATAAATTTTTCTAACAATCAAGAGGGTTACTCTATCACTCATCCTCCTATATTTAGTGAGACAAACTATATTTATTGAAAGACACAAATATAGATTTTCTTGATTTTTATGGATTTTGATTTGTGGAATGTCGTTGAATATGATTTTAAAAAATCTTCTATATCGATAAATGAATGAAATGATCTTGAAAAGAAAATATTTTTTTAAATGCTAAAGCTGTGAACGCTTTATTTTGTGCCTTAGATAAAAATGAGTTTAATCATGTTTTTATATATGAAACTGCTCATGATATTTGGCATACACTTGAAGTTAATCATGAAGGTATAAATAAAGTAAAAGAATCTAAGATTAATTCTTTGGTATATAGTTATGAATTATTTAGAATGAAGCTAAGCAAAATTATTGATGACATGTACACTTGTTTTACAGATGTTGTCAATAGTTTAAAAGCTTTTGGTAAAAGTTATACTAATATTGAATTAGTAAATAAGATTTTAAAATCCATTCCTAAAAGTTAGGATCCAAAAGTAATATCTATCCAAGAAGTAAAGGATTTGAACAACTATCCTCTTGAAGAAATCATAGGATCTTTAATAACTTATGAAATGATATATAAAGCATATTATGAAAAAGAAAAAAACCTTCCTAAGAAGAGAAAGAATAATGTATTTAGAACCAAAGAAGACTGTTTGAGCAAAAGCAAAAGTGATGACAATGACATGGTGAACTATGCATTGATGGCCTTCAACAATGAAGTATGTGACTTACTCGAAATATCTTTATCTTATGATGACAATTGTATGTTAATATCTTGTATTAAATGTGAAGAGTTAGACTTATTCATAAAGGAAAATATGTTATTACAACAAATATTAGAAAATTTTAAAATTAAAAATAAATCATTAAACATGATTCTTGCTAACAAAGGTTATGTATATAGAAAGGAAGGAATCGACTTCCTGAGTAGTAACACTCAACAAAAGCTAATAAAATTTATAAAAGGACCCACACTACATGTTCCCCCTAAAGTTAAATGTAATTTTTGTAGAAGATTTGGTCATTATGCTTATACATACTCTTTTAAAAAATATAGCTCTCATAAATTAGTTTAGGTTCCTAAAGAAACCATAAATGATTTGATATCAAAAGTCAGGAAAGGTAGATCTAACTTAAAAGACCCAAAGTTAAATTGGTATTTAAGATAAACCACTCTTTCTTATAAGTATACTGTTGAATCTCAGATTTTGATGATGAAACTGCTAGTCATAGGTACCCAGCAAGCCAATCATGTGAGTGATGGCACGTGTGGCTTGACATAGAATCTTTTTACTTATTATATTTTGGTATTTTTCACTTTATATTGATTATTGCATATATGTATGTATATATTGTGATGTCTTTGGATCTATGCAATGAAAATTGGATTGTGATGAGATTATAATAATGAGACCGATTCACCTTTAAACATAGATCCTAAATAATCCTGGTCATAGGTTACTCAAGAGGGACATCAAGATAACCGGATAGACTTGTGTGCTATATACTTATCCATATGATGGATGCAACTGGTCTCATAGCTGCTCGTGTGGGGACACTAGGGATATAGTACAGGTGCTCATTGGAGAATGAGTTCATTGATTGATCTGCTTACGGAATGCTAGATGGTTGATGATGCCCTATTGTCAAACAGCAATTCCGTAGTCCTAGTGGTGTATCTGGTCCTTAGACTTGAGACACCAAGGATGTTCTGTATGAGTGCTCTACTCTTTGATACCAGACTTATAGGTTTGGATGTCCCAGATCTAGTATAGTTGGTCATTGGGAGTGGAAGTCGACCTTACGAGGGCTATTGAGTGTCGATAGAGGATCATTCACTCTCGGCGTCATGAGAGGAATATCCCATGTGTTCTTGCTCAGACAAATCCCTTGCTAGGGTCATTCGAATTGAGAGAGAAAGAGTTCTCCGAGAGAATCTAATTAGAGTGAGACTCAAGTATAAACCGTATGGGTCTGATAGCACCATACCCGGTATATAGTCTTTAGGATATTATATGGATGAGGGACTATAGGTATATGGTAACTAAGGATAGGTAGGTCCAATGGATTGGATTCCCCTGTATCGTTTGGGGACTACAACGTAGTGGCCTAGTACGTTCGTAGTCGATGAGCCGAGTGAATTATTTTGGAGATAATAATTCACTAAGCCAGAAGGAGTTCTAACAGGTATGACTCACGGCTAGCTCGATATTGGGCCTAGAGGGTCACACACATATGGGAGGCGTTGCGATGAGTAGAGGTTCAGATATGAGATATCCGTCGAAGCCCATTTCTTATCGGATATCCAATAAGCATCTGAATTATTGGATCCCATAGACGAGATCTAATAAGAGCCCATGAGAGATTATTGGATAGAGATCCACTAATCTAAAAGGCTTGAGTGATTGGATGCAGATTCAATACCCAATAGGGGAGGATTTATTAGGGTTTGACAAGGGACCTCTATAAATAGGAGGGATTCAGTGGTTCATAGGCTAGAGCCTTTGCTTGCCTCTCCTATTCTCCTCCCCCTCTCCATCTTAAAGTAGGCTTGAATTTTTGAGGAGCATCATCGCAGCCTTGCTGTGTGGATTACCACTAGAGAGGAGAATGCTTAACCTCCTTCATCCTCTTCTAGAGATCTATAGGGAAATAGGGATATACGATCTCCCTAGGTAACACAATTTATTTTATACGCATTTTAAGTTTCACAATTTTTGCGCACCAATCTTCACACAACGACGAACATCTCGTTGGGAATAGGGGATTTTGTTTTCTTGTTCTTCCGCTGCGTATGTGATGTCGCCCTCAAGATTTTTCAACAAAAACCAATTGATAAGTGTTTATTTAATGTGCATTTAAGTGACGCAGGACTAGCTTCGATCAGAAGAGGCAAATCGATTAAAGCAGGAGGAATTAGATGTTGCGTTGGAGTAGATATGTCAAAAGATTAGGCGTTGGGCCGAAGGATCGACCAACGTGTTAGTAGAAGGCTTCGGTCCATGAATTTGAGCATTGGGCTAAGAAGATCAGACATTGCGCGAAGGAGATAAGATATTGCGAGAAGACAATATGCTGATTGGGCAATACGCCAAAGAAGAGGACGATGCACCGAAGGATCGGACGAAGCGCTGATAGAACCAATGATATGCCAGATAACATAAGATTTACTTGTAATCAATTATGTGTAGATCGAGTTAGTTTAGAGTCTAATTGAGTCAGTTTAAAATATAATTAGACCAACTCAATTAGGGGCTAACTAGGCCCAAGTTTGGGCTATGTTGGGCCAAGTGAAAGACCCAAACAGTGACCCAACAGTTGGCATCGTCGTGGCACAGTCTCTGAAACTGTGTCAAGTGGTGGTACCACCAGTCTGGGCTGTGGTACCACCCAATGATAGGGTGTCAAGCGGTGGTACCACTAGACTGGGCGGTGGTGCCGCCTAGTGTCAATGCTGTAGGCGATGGTACCGCCAGGACCTGGGAAACTCGGGAAGAGACACTTTGAGGCTCTAAGTTTGAATCCACTTGAGGCCTATAAATACCCCTCTCATCCCTGGTTAACCAACATACAACTGAGAGTAAACAAAAAACAAAACGCTGTTGTAATCTTGTGTGAACTCTTCTCAAACTCTAAGTGTTAGTCTTGTTTAAGAGAGGAGTGAAAGGGGTTGTGAAGGTTCTCTCCTAAACATGTCAAAAGGAGAATTGAGTTGTAAGGGTAGTTGATCTTCGCCCATTGAAGAAAAATCATTAGTGGATGCCAGTGGCCTCGACGGAAGAGAAATCAGCAGAGTGGATGTAGGTCATGACGACCGAACCACTATAAAACTCGGTTTGCATTTCCATTCTTGCAATTTATCTTTACTGCAAATTGCCTTACCTGCTTACTGCTTTCACTATGCTTACAAATGAGATTTCAAGATAATATCTTTCCAAAACATATTTAATCGAAACAAAGATTTTTGAAACCAATGTTTTTATCCACTGCACTAATTCACCCCCCTCTTAGTGCTGACTCGTTCCTAACAGTTGGTATCATAGCCACATTATTTCTCATTTGGTTTAACACTCAAGAGAAATGACTCTTTTCGGATTTCTAGAGGGTTTTTCTATCGTTCATCCTCCTATGTTCAATGGGATGGGCTATACTTATTAGAAAACTCGAATGAGAGTTTTCTTGCTTTCTATGGATTTAAATTTATGGAATATTATTGAAAACAACTTTCAAAAGTCTTCTACTCCAATGAACGAATGGAATGATTTGAAGAAAACTTTTTTTTAAAATACTAGAGCTATGAATGCTCTATTTTGTGCTTTAAGCAAAAATGAGTTTAATTGTGTTTCTACTTGTGAAATGACTTTCGATATTTGGTATACACTTGAAATCACACACAAAGGCACTAGTAGAGTAAAGAATTCTATGATAAATCTTTTGATACATGATTTTGAACTATTTAGAATGAAGCCATACGAAACCATTGTTGACATGTACACCCGTTTTACGGATGTCATCAATAGCTTAAAAGCTCTTCGCAAATATTTTTTGAATCTTAAACTTGTTAATAAAGTTTTACGATCTCTTTCTAAAACTTGGGATCATAAAGTAACGATCATTCAAGAGGCCAAGAATTTGAATACTTTCCCTCTTGAAGAACTGATTAGGTCATTGATAACCTATGAAATGTGTTGTATGGCTCATGAAGAGTATGAGAACAACTTTCCAAAGAACAGGAAGGATTTGATACTTAGAACAAATGAAGGCCACTGGAGCGAAAGCTCACTTTGAACTCTTAACTATAAAGCTTAAAAAATTCTTAAAATAAGAATCAAATAATAAAAATAAATTAAAAAAAAACTACAAAAGAAGAAGAAAACACTCAAGGTGGCTTGGGACGAATCAAGTTCATTTAAAGATAAAAAACAAACCAACAAAGGCGAGGTGACAAACTACGTCTTAATAACTTTCGACGATGAGGTAACCAAAACTCCTTTGCTTTATTTTGAAATTACATGATACATTTCATGAGTTGTTTTTAAATTAGTTTAGAAAAATTATATATTTTTAAAAATTACATGATGTAATAAATTTTTTTTTAGAAATCATGCTTATCCTTCTAGTAATTTTGAAAATGATTATAAAAATTACATATTTTATGATAAAGGAACAGAATGTTAGACTTAAATATAATGCTTAAGATAAATCCTATGTATATTTTTAAGAAGCATTAATGTGTATCTTAATGATTTCCGTATTACTTTTCGATTTTATTTAAAAATATTTTATGATTAATAAAATCATACTTGATGATTTAATGATGTATAATGATTTGAAATCTTATGTTTTAGAATTATGTGTCACACTTTTGATCTCATATCTTTCATGACATGATTCCTTTGTATTTATGATTTGTATATCTCATGATATGATTGAATCATTGATGCAAAGAAGGAAAATGCATTACTACAACAAAAAAAATGATTTTGATTAAAAATACTTTATTAAATCATGTTTGATGAAATAATGTAATGATGATTTGAAATCATGCTTAATGAGTTTATATTTTGAAGTTATACATGATAATTTTTATGATTTATGGCTTATTGATCTTTGTCGTAATGAAAGTTATTTTTTTGGTTTTAAACAAGCTGTATGGTTTTCATATGAAAAACTTGAGCATATTTATATGAAATCAATCACATAAAATGAAACACACAATAAAAGGAAAATTAAAATGATAAATCAAATATCTTGTTTAAAGAAGTATGTTTAATGTGTTATATTGTTTGTCATGATGATGAAATTTGTTTTTCGATTTTAAACGACGATGCATATTTTTATTTGCCATAAAATTTGGACATGCTTATATGAAATCAATCATATGAATTGAAACACTAAAAAGAGGAAAGCTTTCTCCTTGAATTTTTTTTTCTGATTTTTCAAAAAGGAGATTAATGAATCTATTTATGTTATGAATTTTGTGAACCATGAAATTGATTTTGATGATTTGAATTTAATGGGTTTTTATCAAAATCATGATCTTGATTTCTCGAGATTTATAACTTAAAATCGTTTATGAATCAAGATATCTTATTATGTGTTCTTGTATCTTCTTATTGAGATTTATTCAAATGAATCATGGTTTTTCTCTTGATTTCTCGGAATTAATAACATAAGATTACCTTTGAAAATCATTGACTATTTAATCTCCTAAGATTTTTTTTGTTATTTACTAAAAAGGAGATTGGTCAAGATGAATCATTTATGAATTGACCTTTCTTGATCTTTCATCTTTCATGTCATGATTTTCATATAATTACCTTTGTATTTATGTGATGCTTAGAGCATTGACGTAAGAAAGAATTGAATTACGTCATTAAAAAAATTCCATTCTTCTTCTTTTTTACAATGAAAAAGGAGAGAATAAAAATGCTAATATCTCAAGAGATTGATAAATCAATTTATGTCATTTTGAATATCCTAAAAATAATTTTGATGATTTGAATCTAAATGAGATTTTTTTTCTAATCAAATTATGAACCTTCTCTTGATTTCTTAACTTGAGATTTTCTTTTAAGGATCAAGATCTCTTGCTTTTTATTCTCATATGATTCTTACATTTTGTTTAGGAGAAAATTTTCTATATGAATCATGTCTCTTGGTATTCAAATAATATTTGATATTATATCTTTCATGCCATGATTTATTTATGATACTCCCTTATATTTATAAATTATATACCTCATTATATTTGATTTAAATTTATCTTTGTCATGATATGAAATATTTATGATTTGGAATGATGCATGCAATACTTATGATTGTATTATGATGATGTATTGCATATGATGTAAATCATGATTAAAATTGCTTTGACTTAAATTCAATTTGAACTTAAGGTTTATCTCAATTATGGCATATTGAAACAAGAATGATACTTTATCTTTGTCATAATTTGAAAATTGATGTAAAGGAAAATGAATTGCACCATTGTATTATTATTCCCCTCCTTTTTGCCAATAATAAAGGGGGAGAAAGAATTGTTAGTGTGCACATCTCAAAAGAGAAAGATTTGCTAGCTTGCACAATTCAAGAAGATGAAAAAATATGCTAGCTTGCTCATCTCAAAAGAGAAGCAAAGATTGCTAACTTGCATATTTCAAGAAGCAAAAGTTGCTTTCTTGAACATTGTAAAGGAAGCAAAAAATTGCTAGCTTGCACTTCTCAAAAGAGAAGAAAAAACTAACTAGCTTGCATGTCCTAAAATTATGAAAATTTGCTAAATTACTAAACTTTTATATATTTAAAACTTGATAGATGTACTTCTCCTTTTTGTTGATGACAAAGGGAGAGAAGGTATGATGATGATCATGCATGAGATGATATACTTGGATATTTTGATTATGCATGATTTTATGATGCATGCAATGATGTGATAACTTGATTATTTCAATACTTATGTTGCATGCAATGTTGAAATACTATGATTTCGAAGTTTCTATCAATATAGCATATTGATAGGGGGAGTTTGTTTAAACTCCGTCATCAATTGGTTGTCATCATCAAAAAGGGAGAGATTGTTGAATCTCATATTTTGATGATGAAACCAATTGATAAGTGTTTATCTAATATGCGTTTAAGTGACGTAGGACTAGATTCGATTAGAAGAGACAAATTGATTAAAGCAGAAAGAATTAGACGTTGGGCCGGAGCAAATATGTCAGAAGATTGGATGTCGAGCCAGAGGATTGATTGACGTATCAGCAGAAGGCTTTGGTCCATGAATTCGGGCATCAAGCCAAACAGATCGGACATTGCGCTAAGGAGATAAGATGTTGCGAGAAGACAACATGTTGATTGGGCAATACGTCGAAGGAGAGGACGATGCGCCGAAGGATCGGACGAAGCGTCAGTAGAACCAATGACATGCCGGACAACATAGGATTCGCTTGTAATCAATTATGTCTAGATCGAGTTAGTTTAGAGTCTAATTGAGTCGGTTTAGAATGTAATTAGACCAACTCAATTAAGGACCAACTAGGCCCAAGTTTGGGTTGTGTTGGGCCAAGTGAAAAGGCCCAAATAGTGACCCAATAGATAGCACCGTCGTGGCACAATCTCCGAGACTATCAAGCGATGGTAGCGCCCAGACATAGTCTTTGAGAGATTGTCAAACGGTAGTACCATTAGATTGGGTGGTGGTACCGCCCATTGTCAGTGCTATAGGCAGTGGTATTGCCTAACATAGGCGGTGGTATCGCTAGGACCCGGGAAACCCGAGATGAGATACTTTTAAGCTCCAAGTTTGAATCCTCTTGAGGCCTATAAATACTTCTCTCATCCTTGGTTAACCAAGATACAACTAAGAGTAAAAAGAAAAGAAAACGCTATTGTAATCTTATGTGAACTCCTCTCAAACTCTAAGTGTTAGTCTTGTTTAAGAGAGGAGTGAAGGGGGTTGTAAAGGTTCTCTCCTGAATTTGTCAAAAGGAGAATCGAGTTGTAAGGGTAGTTAATATTTGCTTATTGGAGAAGATCGTTAGTGGATGCTGGTGGCCTCGACGGCAAAAGAATCGGTAGAGTGGATGTATGTCACAACGACCGAATCACTATAAAGCTTGGTTTGCATTTCCATTCTTGCAATTTATCTTTACTGCAAAATGCCTTACCTGCTTACTACTTTCACTATGTTTACGAATGAGATTTCAACTTAATATCTTTTCAAAACGTGTTTAATTGAAATGAAGATTTTTGAAACCTATGTTTTTATCCGCTGCACTAATTCACCTCCCCTCTCAGTGCCAACTCGTTCCTAACATATATCTCCAAACAAAAACTAGGAGCAAGAGATGATATCTTGATAATGAATGCTCAAGGCATATGACTGAAGATCCAACATACTTATCAAAACTCATTAGCCAAGATAGAGGATATGCCACCTTTGGAGATAACAACAAAGGAAAAATTATTGACAAAGGAAATATTAATAACAAATCAAATCTTTTGATTAAAGATATTCTATTAGATGACTCAAAATATAACTTATTAGGCGTTAGTCAATTTTATGATAAAGGAATAAAATATTAAATTTAAATCTAATGCTTGCATATCAAATAAGAATAATTTTATAAATTCTTCAAGAAGCAATAACATTTATCTTGATGATTTTTGTGATGAAGCTTACCTTTTGATTTTAAATAATGATGCATGGCCTTGACATAGGAGATTAATTCATGCAAGTACGAAAGTAATCTCACAAATTGGAACTAAAGAACTTTAGTTATTTTTTAATTTTATAAAAAATCTATCTATGTTGCTTTCATTGAATTTCTGGAAGGTAAAAAAAATGATTTTGATGATGATTTTGAATTTGATAATCTGAATTTGAATTCTTCTCTCTAAAACAACTTGGATATATCTACTTCCAAATAAACCTTACATAGGGAATGGAAGTATATAGATGCACATCCTAAGGAACTAATTATTATTATTATTATTATTATTATTATTATTATTATTATTATTATTATTATTATTAATTATATATATATCAAAAAGGTATCCAAACTCATTCTTCATTGAAAACTAGTTATTGAAATACATAAGTCGAGAATTTTTACTATTTGTTCTTGTATGATTATTTCTTTTTATTAAGGAGAATATTTATCTAGAGATTCATGACTTAAGATTTATTTTGTATTCGATCTCTTATGATTCTTTTTTTTCACTAATGACTAAGAAGTAGATCTATCCAAAATAATCATAATATTTTATTTGATATTTATAACTTGAGATTTATTTTATATGAATCAAGATCTTTTATTATTTATTCTTCTATGATGTTTTTTTACTATTTACCAAATAGGAGATTTATCCAAATGAATCATGATCTTTCACTTGACTTCTTGATGTTTACAATTTAAGATTTATTATATATGATTTTTTTGTATTTATGACTTGTAAACTCTAATTTATCGAAAACAAACAAGAAGAAGAAGTTCATATTTGTGTTGATGACAAAACATGAGAAATAGCAATTATGTTAAATAAGGAGACTTATGATATGTTTATAACTTTTCATTTATAATGACTCATGCCTAAATTTTACTAATTATTTTTTGAAGCTTGATTAAATATTTGGGCATGCAATGATATATCAATTCAAATTTATCTCAACTTAAATTCAAGGGTACCATTGAAAAAGTTATATTTTTAATTCAATATAATCACATTTTTAAGATGACATAAAAAAAGAGTTTTTTTAATGACCCATCATCAATTGACCACTCATAACTTGAACTTATCTTTGATATTGACATCTTTCATGTTATGATTGGAACATTAATGTAAAGGGAGATAAGTAGCACCATGATATCATGGTATCCTTCTTTCTTTTTTTATGATGACAAAGGGGGAGAGAGAAGTAGTAACTTACACATTTCAAAGAGAAATAGTGTAGGAAAATCTTGGGGGGGATCACATGTGTAGCGGAAGAACATAAAAACAAAATTCATAAATTTTTTAAAGATGTGTTCATCATTATGCGAAGATTGGTGCGCAAAAACCTATGAAACTTAAATTCACGTGTGAGATAATGTTTTACCTAGAGAGATCATATATCCATAAGTCCCTGTAGATTTGTAGGAGTGGATGAAGGAGGTTAAGCGATCTCCCCACATAACAGTGCTGCAACGATGTTCCTCCAAAATCCAAGCCTGCTATTTGAGGAGGAGAAGGGGATAGGAGAATAAGATATGACAACTAAGAGAAGCTCTAGCCTATGGGCCTTTGGTTTCCTCCTATTTACAGAGGTCCCCTATCAACTTAACCCTAATGGATCCTACCCTATTGGGTATTGAATCTCCATCCAACTACCCAAGCCTATTAGATTAGTGGATCTCTATCTAATAATCTCTCATTGGCTCTTATTGGATCTCCTCCATAGGATCCAATAATTCAAGGGCTTATTGGATATCCAATAAGATGGGAGCTCCGACGGATATCTCATATCCGAGCCTCTACTCATCGTAACGCTTACCATATACGTGTGACCCTCTAGGCCCAATATCGAGCTGGCCATGAGTCATACTTGTCAGAACTCTTTTTGGTTCAGTGAATTATTATCTCTATAGCAATTTACTCGACTCATCGACTACAAACGTACTAGGCCACTCCGCCATAGTGTTGAATCTCAGATTTTGATGATGAAACTAATTGATAGTGTTTATGATTTGATCTGCATTTTGAGTGACATAGGAAGCTTCGATCAGGGAGAGACAATTAAAGCAAGAATAATCATGTTAGGTCAGAGTGGAACATGTTAGAAAATTAGACGTCGAGCTAGAGGATCGGTCGATGTATCGACAAAAGGCCTCGGGCCATGGGCATCAGGCCAAGAAGAGTGAAAACTATGCTAAGGAAATCGGAATTACGGAGGTCAACTAGTTGATTAGGTAATAGGCCGCAATAGAGGATGATGCGTCGAAGAATCAGACGAAGCCTCGATGAACCAATGACATGCCGGACAACATTTGATTGGCTTAGTAATAATTGTTTAGATTAAAGTAGGCTTTATGTGTACATGATTAACTATGATAGTAATCAAGGTAAAAAGCAAAATGAAGTCCCGAAGTCAAGAATGAGATTTCGTCTGAAGTCCGGACATTCATTAAAAGTTCTATCGGAATTGACCGAGAAGTCTAGGAACTTGCCAAAAAAGCTCATCGGAACTCACCAAGAAGATCATTGTGAAGTCCAGGAGATTGCCGAGAGTCCATTGGAACATTACCGAGAGATCGTCGGAAGTTCGCCGGAAGCTCGTCGGAAGAAACCTAGACTTACCGGACTTATTTAGCTTAGTGTATGCCTTAAAATTCATAGTTAGCACATAATTGGGTTAGAATCAGCAAACTCAATTAGGTACCAATTGGGCTCAAGTTTAGGCTATGTTGGGCCAAGTGAAAGGCCCAAACAGTGATCCAACTAGTGGAACCATTGTGGCACAGTTTTAGAGACTATGTCAAGTGGTGGTACTACCCAAACACAATCTCTGAGAGACTATCAAGCGGTGGTACCGCAATACTGGGTGGTGGTATCACATAGTGGTAGGGTATCAAACGGTAGTATTGCCCAGTGTCAATGCTGTAGGTGATGGTATCAGCCAGCACAGGCGGTGGTATCACTAGTACCTCAAAAACCAGGGATACGACATTTTTAGGCTCCGAATTTGAATCCATTTGAGGCCTATAAATACCCCTGTCATCCATGGTTATCATACACAAGCACAAAGAATTTAAAAGTGAGAAAATCCTATAGTAATCACCTGAGAGATCCCCTCCTCTAATTCTAAGTTTAGAATTCTGTTTAGAGAGAAGTGAGTGCTTGTAAAAGGTTGTCTCCTAAACCTGAGAAAAGAAGAGGGGTGTAAAAGGATAGTTGGTCTTCACCTATTGAAAGAAGACTGATAGTGGAAGTCGGTAGGCTCAAGTAAAGAGGAATCGGGAGTGGATGTAGGTCACGACGATCGAACCACTATAAAAATTTGGTTTACAATTCTTTTATGCAATTTACCTCTACTGCAAACTATTTTACTTTCATTACACTTCCATACACTTTCAAGTTATCTTCCAAGATCAGTTTTCAATGAACGAATATTTTCAAACCGACGTTTTTATCTGCTGCACTAATTCACCCCCCCTCTTAGTGCCGACTTATTCCTAATAGTTGGTATCAGAGTCACGTTCTTTCTCATTTGGTTTAACACCTAAGAGAAATTACTCTTTTTGACTTTTAAGAGAGCTTTTCTTTCATCCATCCTCTCATGTTCAATGGGACGAACTATACTTATAGAAAAACTCGAATGAGAGTTTTCTTACTTTCAATGGATTTAAATTTATGAAATATTTTTGAAAGCGATTTTCAAAAGTCTTCCACTCCATTGAACAAATGAAATGATTTGAAGAAGAAAACATTTTCTTTGAATGCTAGAGCTATAAATGCTCTATTTTGTGCTTTGAGCAAAAATAAGTTTAATCGTATTTCTATTTGTGAAACGGCTTTCGATATTTGGCATACACTTAAAATCACACACGAAGGTACTAGTAAAGTTAAATATTCAAAAATCAATGTTTTGATGCATGATTTTGAATTGTTTCGGATGGAACCAAGTGAGACCATTGGAGACATGTACACTCGGTTTACGAATATCGTCAATGGTCTAAAAGTGCTTGGTAAAAATTTTTCTAACCTTAAACTCATTAACAAAATATTGAGATCCTATCCAAAGAATTGGGTCCCTAAAGTAACATGTCAAAGATTTAAATAATTTCTCTCTCGAAGAACTTATCAAGTCGTTACTGACCTATGAGATGACTTACAACACTCATGAAGAGCTTGAGAACAACATTCAAAAGAATAGGAAGGATTTGGCACTTAGAACAAATGAAGACCACTCAAGCGAAAGCTCAAGTGATGATGAACTCGAACTTCTCACTATAAAATTTAAAAGGTTCATTAAACAAGAATTAAAGAATAAAAATAAACTTAAAAAGAAGTTATCAAAGAAGAAGAGAGTACTCAAGGCGGCTTGGAACGAATCAAGTTCATCTGAAGATAAAAAACAAATCGACAAAGGAGAGGTGGCAAATTACGTCTTAACAACTTTCGACGGTGAGGTAACCAAAACCCCTTTGCCTTACTTTGAAATTACTTGATGCTTTTTCATGAGTTATTTTTAAATTAGTTAGTAAAAAATAAAAAAAAGGTAAAAAAAATATCATGCTTCTTTTTCTAGCTAATTTTGAAAATGATAATGATAATGATAATTGCATGTTTTATGAGAATACAACAAAATGTTAGATTTAAATCTAATGATTAATCCTATGTATGTTTTTAAGACAAAATAATGTGTATCTAAATTGATGATTTCTGACTTTAAATGAAAATGCTCAATGAAGTCACGATGTTTTAATGACATAATGATATAAGATGTAATGAAAATATTAAAGTTTTGATACCTGATGATTTTATACTATGCATGAGATTTTGAAATTATGCATGATGATTTTTGTCGTAAAGAAAGTTGTTTTTTCGATTTTAAATAAGATAGATGGTTTTCATATGAAAAACTTCATATTTATATGAAATCAATAACATAAAATGAAACATATAAAAAAAATGTATTATCATTGGAATTAAAATGATAAATCAAATATTTTGTTTAAAGAAGCCGTATGTTTAATGTGTCATATTTTTTGTCATGATGATGAAATTTGTGTTTTGGTCTTAAAAGATGATGTATTCTTTGATTTGGCAAAAAAAAAAAAAAAAAATTGGGCATGCTTGTGTGAAATAAATCAAACAAAAAAGGGAAGGAAAACATTTTTCTTAAGAATTTCTCAATCCCTATCTTATCAAGTTTTCAAAAAGGAGATTGATGAATCTATTTGTATGAATCTCTTGGACCTTAAAAATGATTTTGATTTGATGATTTGAATTTGAATGAGCTTTATCTTGATTTTTCGAGATTTATATCTTGAGATTTCTTATGCATGAATCAAGATATTATATCATTTGATATGTTTATTTTTGCTATTTATAGAAGAATAAATTTATTGAAATAAATTATGTCTTGTGGCATTCATGATTTGATATTAATATCTTTCATATCATGAATTATTAATGATATTCCTTTGTATTCATAAATTGTATATCTCATCACCAAGTTAATCTTTTTTTGTGATGACTTGAACACTTGCATCATTATGTTCTTCCCTTTTTCTTTCTTATTTACAATGATAAAAGGGGAAAAAAAAACACTAGCATCTTAAGAGAACCAAATTTGCTAGCTTGAATGATAAACTTAGACATGTTAAATCTCCCAAATACATAAATTCTACTTATACATTTTTCGGATCTTGATCTTGACTTCTTGATTTTTATGACTTGAGTCTTTCTTTTTGAATCAAGATTGTTTCCTATCATACTTTCTATTCATGACTTGATTTTTCATCCTTATTGTTTACCTTTGTCATGATTTGGAAATTGATTTAAAGGGAAAAGAATTACAACAGTGTATTCTTCCCTTCTTTTTCATAATGACAAAGGGGGAGAAAAACTTGCTAGGAAGCAAAAGTGCTATCTTGCACATCTCAAGAGAGGCAATACTCATGATGCATGATCATCTCAAAAATTTGCCAACTTTCATATGTGTAAAATTTGCTAGTTTGCATATCCAAAATTATGTAAAACTTACTAAATTTGCTAGCTTGCAAATTGTATAGAGAAAGAATTGCTAGAAACACAAAAATGCTAGCTTGCACGTTTCAAGTAGATGCAAAAACATGCTATCTTGCATATATCAAAAGATATAAAAATTTTACAAAAAGCTTGCTAGTTTGCATGATGTTCAAAAGGGGAGACGTTATGATGACAATCATACAAGGAATAACGTATTACATTTTGATTATGCATGATTTTATGATCACATGTTGCAAATATTCATCATGAAATATTACTTTGTCTTGAATTCAAGGTTCTATCAATATAACATATTGATAGGAGGAGTTGAGGTTAACTCCGTCATCAATTGGTTGTTATCATCAAAAAAGGAGAGATTGTAGAATCTTAGATTTTGATGATGAAACCAATTGATAGTGTTTGTGATTTGAACTGCGTTTTGAGTGACGTAGGATGCTTCGATCAAGGAGAGACAATTAAAGCAGGAAGAATCATGTTAGGCCAGAGTATAATATGTCAGAAGATTGGACATCGAGCCAGAGGATCGGTCGACGTATTGACAGAAGGCCTCGGGCTATGGGATCAGGCATCGGGCCAAAAAGAGCGGAAATTGTGCCAAGGAAATCGGAGTTGCGGAGGTCAACTAGCCGATTGGGCAATAGGCCGCAAGAGAGGACGATGCGCCAAAGAATCAGACGATGCATTGATGAACCAATGACATACCGGACAACATTTGATTAGCTTGGTAATAATTGTCTAGATCGAAGTAGGCTTTAAGTGTGCAGGATTAACTATGATAGTGATCAAGGCATAAAGCAAAATGAAGTCCCGAAGTCAAGAATGAGATTTTGTTAGAAGTTCGAGAGTTCGTCGGAAGTCCGGATGTTCGTCGAAATTTCTATCAAAATTGATCGAGAAGTCTAGGAGCTTGCCAAAGAAGCTCATCGAAACTCACCAAAAAGATCATCGTGAAGTTTAGGAGCTTGCTAGGAGTTCGTTGGGACATTGTCGAGAGATCGTCGTAAGTTCGTCGAAAGCTTGCTGGAAGAAACCTAGACTTACCAGACTTATTTAGCTTAGTGTATGCCTTAAAATTCATAGTTAGCACATAATTGGAATTGGGCATAGTTGGAATTGGGCCAATTCAATTATGGGCCAATTGGGCCCAAGTTTGGGCTATGTTGGGCCAAGTGAAAGGCCCAAATAGTGAGCCAATAGGTGGAACCATCGTAGCACAATCTTCGAGATTATGTCAAGCAATGATACCATCGATCTGGGTGGTGGTACTGCCCAAACACAGTCTTCGAGAGACTGTCAAGCGGTGGTACCACTAGACTGGGTAGTGGTACCACCCAGTGTCAGTGTTGTAGGCGGTGGTACTGCTAGTATCATGAAAATCGAGGATGAGACATTTTTAGGCTCAAAGTTTAAATCCATTTAAGGCTTATAAATACCCCTCTCATCCCTGGTTAACATACATAAGCACAGAGAATTTAAAAGTGAGAAAATGTTGTAGTAATCACTTAAGAGATCCCCTCCTCTAATTCTAAGTTTAGAATTCTATTTAGAGAGGAGTGAGTGCTTGTAAAAGGTTATCTCCTAAACCTGAGAAAAGGAGAAGAGGGTTGTAAAAGGGTAGTTGGTCTTCGCCTATTGAAGGAAGACCGGTAGTGGAAGTCGGTGGCCTCGAGTAAAGAGGAATCGGGAGTGGATGTAAGTCACGATGATCGAACCACTATAAAAATCTGGTTTACATTTCTTTTGTGCAATTTACCTTTACTACAAATTGTTTTACTTTCATTATGCTTCCATACACTTTCAAGTTATCTTTCGAGATCGGTTTTCAATGAATGAATATTTTCAAACCAACGTTTTATCAACTGCACTAATTCATCCCCCCTTTTAGTGTCGACTCATTCCTAACACGTAGTCCCCAAACAATACATGAGAATCCAATCTATTGGACCTATTTGTCCTCAGTTACCATGTACCAATAGTCCCTCATCCATCTAATATCCCAGAAATCGTATACCGGGCATGATGCTATTAGACCCATACAATTTCTATACGAGTCTCGCTCTAATCAGATTCTCTCGGAGAACTCTTTCTCTCTCAATCTGAATGACCCTAGCTAGAGATTTGTCTGAGCAAGAACATATGAGATATTTCTCTCATAACACCAAAAGTAGATGATCCTCTATCGATGCTTAATAGTTCTCGTAAGGTTGGTTGCCACTCACGATGACCAACTATGCTAGATCTAGAACTTTCAGGCATATAAGTATGGTATCAAAGAATAGAGTACTCATACAAGACATCCTTGGTGTCTCAAGTCTATGGACCAAGTACACCACTAGGATAACGGAATCGTTGTCTGACAATGAGGTATCATTAACCATTCAATATTCCATGAGTGAATCAACTAGTATTCTCCAATGAGCACCAGCACTGCATCCTTATTGTCCCCACACGAGCAGCTATGAGACTAGCTACATCCATCATATGGACGGGTATACAACACATAATTCTGTCCAATTATCTCGAAGTCCCTCTCGAGTAACCTATTGTTGAATCTCGTATTTTGATGATGAAAACCAATTGATAGTGTTTATGATTTGATTTGCATTTTGAGTGACATAGGAAACTTCGATCAGGGAGAGACAATTAAAGCGGGAAGAATTATGTTGGACTAGAGTGGAACATGTCAGAAGATTAGATGTCGAGTCGAAGGATCGGTCGACGTATCGATAGAAGGCCTCGGGCCATGGGATCGGGCATCGGGCCAAGAAGAGCAGAAATTATGCCAAGGAAATTGGAGCCGCGGAGGTCAACTGACCGATTGGGCAATAGGCCGCAAGAGAGGATGATGCACCGAAGAATCGGACAAGGCGTCGATGAACTAATGACATACTAGACAACATTTGATTATCTTGGTAATAATTATCCAGATCGAAGTAGTCTTTAAGTATGCAGGATTAAGTATGATAGTGATCAAGGCATAAAGCCAAATAAAGTTCTGGAGTCAAGAACGAGATTTCGTTGAGAGCTTGCCAAATTGAATGAGAAGTCCAGGAGCTTGCCAAAGAAACTCATCGAAACTTACCAAGAAGATCATCGTGAAGTCTAGGAGCTTGCTAGGAGTCCGCTGGAACATTGCCGAGAGATCGTCAGAAGTTCACTGGAAGCTCGCCAGAAGAAACCTAGACTTAGAGACTTATTTAGCTTAGTAAATGTCTTAAAATTTGTAGTTAGCACATAATTGGGTTGGAATTGGGCCAACTCAATTAGGGGTCAATTGGGCTTAAGTTAGGTTGTGTTGGGCCAAGTGCAAGGCCCAAACAATGACCCAATAGGTGGCACCGTCGTGGCACAGTTTTCGAGATTATGTTAGACGGTGGTACTACCAGACTGGGCGGTGGTACCTCCCAGTGGTAGTGTCAAGCGGTGGTACAACCCAAACATAATCTTCCAGGCGGTGGTATCGCCAGACTGGGCGATGGTACCGCCTAATGTCAGTGCTGCAGGTGGTGGTACCGCCAGAACCAAGGAAACCTGGGATGAGACTTTTTTAGGCTCTAAGTTTGAATACACTTAAGGTCTATAAATACCCCTCTCATCCCTGGTTACTGAGAGCAAAAAAGAAAAGAAAACGCTGTTATAATTTTGTATGAACTCCTCTCAAAACTTTAGTGTTAGTCTTGTTTAAGAGAGGAGTGAAGGGGGTAGTAAAGGATATCTCCTAAACCTGTCAAAAGAAGAATCGAGTTGTAAGGGTGGTTGATCTTCACCCGTTGAAAGAAGATCGTTAGTGGATGTCGGTGGCCTCGACGGAAGAGGAATAGGTGGAGTGAATGTAGGTTACGACGACCGAACTACTATAAAATGGTTTGCGTTTCTATTTGAGCAATTTACCTTTACTACAAACTGAATCTTTACTTCGCTACTACTTTCACTACATATACGAATGAGATTTCAAGTCATCTTCCGAGTTCAGTTTTTATCGTACGAAAGGATTTTAAACTAACATGATTTTATCCGCTGTACTAATTCACCCCCCCTCTTAGTGTCGACTCGTTCCTAACAATTATGACCAAGATTATTTAAGATTTATGTTTAAAGGTGAATCAGTCTCATTATCATGATCTCATCATGATCCGATTCTCATTGCACAGATCCATGGACATCACATTATATTCAAGCAACAAGAAATTTAAAGTGATAAAATACCAAATAATAATAATAAGTAAAAAGATTGTGTGTCAAGTCACATGTGTCATCACTCACGTGATTAGTTTGTAGGGCACTTGTGACTAGAAAATAGTAACTTACACATTTCTCTTTTTGTTGATAACAAAGGGGGAGAAATCGTATACTCTTTGTTAACATAAAATATGTTATGCATTAGTTTATGATAACATGTTGCTTGGATTTTTGAATCTAAGAGTTTTATCAATATGGAATATTGATAGGGGGAGTTTGGTTAAACTCCAAGAGTTTATTTTAACTCCGTCATCAATTAGTTGTCATCATCAAAAAGGGGGAGATTGTTGAATTTCGAATTTTGATGATGAAACCAATTGATAGGGTTTATGATTTGATATGCATTTTGAGTGACGTAGGAAGCTTCGATCAAGGAGAGACAATTGAAGTAGGAAGAATCATGTTGGGTCGGAGAAAAATGTCAAAAGATTGGTCATCACACCGAAGGATCAATCGATGAATCGACAAAAGGCTTCGGGACATGGTTTCGAGCATCAGGCCAAGAAGAGCGGATATGGTGATGAGAATATCCAAGTTGCAGAGGTCCATTGGTCGATTGGGCAATAGGCTGTAAGAGAAGACGATGCGCCGAAGAATCAAACGAAGCGTTAATGAACCAATGAAATGTCGGACAACATGATTCAAGCTTTGTAATAATTGTCTAGATTGAAGTAGGATATTATATGTGCAGGATTAACTACGATAGCAAGACATAAAGCAAAATGAAGTCCCGGAGTCAAGAATGTGATTTCGTTGAGTGTTTGAGAGTTCGTCGGAAGTCCGAACGTTCGTCAGAAGTTCTACCGGAATTGACCGAGAAGTCCAGGAGCTTGCTAAAGAAGCTTATCAGAACTCGCCAAGAAGATCGTCGTGAAATCCAGGAGCTTGCCGGGAGTCTGTTGGAACATTGCCGAGAGATCATCAGAAGTTCGCCGGAAGATCATAGAAAGAAAACTAGACTTACGGACTTATTTAGCTTAGTAAATGTCTTAGAATTCATAGTCAGTACATAATTGGGATCAAAATTGGGCCAACCTAATTAGGGGCCTGTTGGGCCCATGTATGGACTATGTTGGGCCCAATGAAAGGCTCAAATAGTGACCCAACAAGTGGCACCATCGTGGCATAATCTCCAAGACTATGTTAGGCAATGGTATCGTCAGTCTGGGTGGTGGTACCATCCAGACAGTCTCTGAGAGGCTATCAGGCGATGGTACCACCAAACTAGGTGGTGGTATCGCCTAGTGTCTATCAGTGTCAGACTGGCACTAGCGGTGATACCGCCTATACCCTGAAGACCTGGGATGAGATATTTTTAGGCTCCATGTGTGAATCAACTTGATACCTATAAATACCCCTCTCATCCTTGGTTAACATACACAAGTATTAAGAATGAAAAAGAAAAAAAACGCTATTGTAATCTTGTGTGAATTCCTCTCAAAAGATCTAAGTGTTAGTATAGTTTGAGAGAGAAGTAAGAGGGGGTGTAAGGGTTATCTCCTAAACCCGGTAAAAGGAACAGAGCTGTAAAAGATAGTTCATCTTTGCCTATTGAAGGAAGACTGATAGTGGATGCCGGTAGCCTCGACGGAAGAGGAATCGGTGGAGTAAATGTAGATTATGACAACCGAACCACTATAAAATCTGGTTTGCATTTACTTCTAGCAATTGACATTAACTATAAACTACCTTCAATACGTTTACGAACACGCTTTCAATCTAAGCATCTTTACGATTCGATTTTAATCATATGAAGAGTTTTTTAGAACCAACGTATTTTACTGCTGCACTAATTCACCCCCCCTCTTAGTGTCGACTTATTCCTAACAGTTGGTATCAGAGCCTCATGATTTCTCAATAGTTTAACACCCAAGAGAAATGGCTCTTTTCAGCTTTCTCTCATTCCATCGACCTTGTTTAATTGGACGGACTACACATATTGGAAAACTCGAATGAGAGTTTTCTTACTTTCTTTCGATTTAAATTTATGGAGTATTGTGAAAAACGATTTTTGAACGTCTTCTCTTCCAATAAACCATTGGAATGATTTGGAGAAGAAGACTTTTTCTTTAAATGCTAGAGCTATGAATGCTCTATGTTGTGCCTTAGACAAAAATGAATTCAATTGAGTTTCTACTTGCGAAACGACTTTTGACATTTGGCATACACTTGAAATCACGCATGAAGGCACTAGCAAAGTTAAAGATTTGAAAATCAACTTTTTGATTCATGATTTTGAATTATTTTATATGAAACCAAGCGAAACCATTGGAGACATGTACACCCGTTTTACGGATGTCGTCAATGGTTTAAATGCACTTGGTAAAAGTTTTTCAGATTTTGAACTTGTAAACAAAATTTTACGTTCTCTTCATAAGAACTGGGATTCAAAAGTAACTGCTAATTAAGAATAAAAAAACTTAACTATTTCCCTCTTGAAGAACTTATAAGGTCTTTGATGACCTATGAAATGATGTGCAATGCACATAAACAACTCGAGAACAACCTTCGAAAGAACAAGAAAGATTTGGGACTTGGAACAATTGAAGACCACTCGAGCATAAGCTCAAGTGCTGGTGAACTTGAACTTCTCACTATAAAATTTTAAAGGTTCATGAAACAAGAATTAAAGAACAAAAATAAACTTTAAAAGAATGCAACTACTTACTTTGAACACAAGAAAAAGGAAACACTTTGGGACAAATCAAGCACATCCGAATACGAGGAGCAAACCGATGAAGACGAAGTAGCGAACTTCACTTTGGTGTCTCTCAACAATGAGGTAAACAACTCAAGCACAGCTCCTTTAATTTATTTCGAAATTACTTGTTGTTTTTCAAGAATTATTTTTAATTAAAAAAAATTATATATTATTTTCTTAAAAATTACATGTTTAAAAATAAAATGAAAATATTAAAAAATTAGGATCATGCTTTTTATTTTGAAAAAAATTATCATGAAAATTGCATATGTTATGATAAAGGAACAAAATGTTAGGCTTAAATCATGCTAGATGTTTTAATGATAATGTGTATCTTGATAATTTCCGTATTACTTTTGATGAAAAATACTTTATGAAATTATACTTGAAGAAATAATGCAATGATGATTTGAAATCATATTTAATGAGATTATCCTTTGAAATTATGCATGATGATTTTTGCAATTTATGGATTATCGGTTTTTACTATAATGAAAGTTACTTTTTTGATTTTAAACTATGAAAGTGATTTTGATGATTTAAATTTGAATAAATTTATATCCAAATCATGATCTTGATTCCTTGATATTTACAAATCAGATTTATTATGAATCAAGATTTTTCATTAATTGTTGTCCTACGATTCTACTTGTTGTCCTAAGATTTTGTTTTTTGAACTCCCATATTTACTAAAAAGGAGATTGTCAAGATAAATCATGTCATTTAGTATTCATGACTTAATCCTTCATGATCTTTGATATTTTATCTTTCATGATATAATTTTTATGTATAATTTCTTGTATTCATAAATTATATCTTATCACCGAAATTTTCTTGTTATTATTTATGTGATGATTTAAAAATTGATGAAAAAGGAAATGAATTGCACAATTATATTTTTATTCCCATCTCTTTGCCTATGACAAAGGGGGAGAAAATTAATGATGAATGTTTGGTACCAACAATCATGAAGTGATAAATGCTTAAAAATGTTGATTTAATTTTTGGTATCATGAATGCTTTAAATGATGAATGTTTGGTATCATAATCAAAATGTTGATAAATGCTTAAAAATGTAAATGTTTTAGTATCGTGTATGATATGCTCATAATGATGATTGATTTTTTTTTTTTTTGTATCATGCATGAAAAATGAAATGTAAGATTTTGAAATTGTGCATGTTTGAATGATGCACAAACATATTAAATTAAGAATGTTTACTTTTGTTATGATTTGAAAATTGATGTAAAGGGAAAAGAATTACAACATTGTATTCTTCCCTTCTTTTTGACAATTACAGGGAGAAAAATTGTTAGCTCAAACATTACAAAGGAAACAAAATTTGCTAGCTTGCAAATTGCATAGAGAAAGAAGTGCTATCTTGCCTATCTCAAGAAGTAAAACATGCTAAACTTGCACATCTAGCAAAATTTATAAACATGCAAAACTCAAAATTTTTGCTAGCTTGCATGATGATAAAACTGAAGATTATGTTTATTATGCAATGAGTTGAACTTGTATATCCTAAACACTTGATAGTTGGATTTCTCCATTTTGTTGATGACAAAGTGGGAGAAGTATGATGTTATGCATAAGTTTATGATAACATGTTGCTTGAATTTTTGAATCCAAGAGTTCTATAAATATGACATATTGATGAGGAAGTTTGGTTAAACTCCGGGAGTTTGTTTCAACTCTGTCATCAATTGGTTGTCATCATCAAAAAGGGGGAGATTGTTGAATCTCGAATTTTGATGATGAAACTAATTGATAGTATTTATGATTTGATATGTGTTTTGAGTGATATAGGAAGCTTCGATCAAGGAGAGAATAAATGCAGGAAGAATCATGTTGGGCCGGAGAAAAATGTTAGAAGATTGGATGTCACACCGAAGGATCGGTCGACGTATCGACAGAAGGCTTCGGATCATGGTTTCGGGTATCGAACCGAGAAGAGCGGATATTATGCTAAAGATATCAGAGTTGCAGAGGGTAACTGGCTGATTGGGCAATAGGCCGCAAGAGAGGACGATGCGCCGAAGAATCGGACGAAACGTCAATGAACCAATGACATGTCGAACAATATGATTCAAACTTTGTAATAATTATCTAGATCGAAGTAGGTTTTTATTTGTGCTAGATTAACTATGATAGCAAGGCATAAAACAAAATGAAGTCCCGAAGTCAAGAACGCGATTTCGTTTAGAGTTCGAGATTTCGTCGGAAGTCTAAACATTCATCAGAAGTTTTGCCGGAATTGACCGAGAAGTTCAGGAGCTTGCCAAAGAAGTTCGTCGGAACTCGCCAAGAAGATCATCTTGAAATCCAAGAGCTTGCTGGGAGTCCACTGGAACATTGCCGAAAGATCATCGGAAGTTCGCCGGAAGATCACCGAAAGAAACCTAGACTTATGGACTTGTTTAGCTTAGTAATTTGTAGTTAGCATATAATTGGGATTGAAATTGGGCCAACCCAATTAGGGGCTAGTTGGGCCCATGTATGGACTATGTTGGGCCCAATGAAAGGCCCAAATAGTAACCCAACAAGTGGCACCATCGTGGCACAGTCTTAGAGACTATGTCAGGTGGTGGTACCATCCAGACACAATCTCCGAGAGACTGTCAAGTAGTGGTACCACCTAGTGTCAGGGTGTCAGGCGATGGAACCGTCAGATTGGGCGGTGGTACCGTCCAATGTCTGTTAGTGCTAGAATGGCACTAGCGGTGGTACTGCCCAGCATAGGCAGTGGTACTGCTCGTACCCCGGAGACCCGAGATGAGACATTTTTAGGCTCCAAGTTTGAATCAACTTGAAGCCTATAAATATCTCTCTCATCCTTAGTTAATATACATAAGTATTAAGAGTGAAAATGAAAAGAAACGCTATTGTAATCTTGTGTGGACTCCTCTCAAAAGATCTAAGTGATAGTATAGTTTGAGAGAGGAGTAAGTGGGGGTGTAAGGGTTATCTCCTAAACCTAGTAAAATGAGAAAGATTTGTAAAAGGTGGTTCATCTTCGTCTATTGAAGGAAAACTGATAGTGGATGTCAGTGGTCTCGACGGAAGAGGAATCGATAGAGTTGATGTAGGTCACGATGACCAAACCAATATAAAATCTGGTTTGCATTTACTTTTTACAATTTACATTAACTACAAACTACCTTCAATACGTTTACGAACACGCTTTTAATCTAAGTATCTTTATGATTCGGTTTTAATCATACGAAGAGTTTTTCAGAACCAGCGTATTATACCGCACTAATTCATCCCCCTCTTTTAGTGCCGACTTGTTCCTAACAATTAGTATAAGAGCCTCATGATTTCTCATTTGGTTTAACACCCAAGAGAAATAGCTCTTTTTGGCTTTCTAAAGGGACTTTCTCTCATTCGTCCTTCCTTGTTCAATGGGACGGACTACACATATTGGAAAACTTGAATGAGAGTTTTCTTACTTTCTTTGGATTTAAATTTATGAAGTATTGTAGAAAACAGTTTTCGAATGTCTTCTCTTCCAATGAACCATTAGAATGATTTGGAGAAGAAGACTTTTTCTTTAAATGCTAGAGCTATGAATGCTCTATTTTGCACCTTAGACAAAAATGAATTCAATCGGGTTTCTACTTGTAAAACGGTTTTTGACATTTGACATACTCTTAAAATCACATATGAAGGCGCTAGCAAAGTTAAAGATTCAAAAATCAATCTTTTTATTCATGATTTTGAATTATTTCATATAAAACCATGCGAAACCATTGGAGACATGTACACCCGTTTTACGGATGTCGCCAATGGTTTAAAAGCACTTGGTAAAAGTTTTTTGGATTTTGAACTTGTAAACAAAATTTTACGTTCTCTTCATAAGAACTAGGATTCAAAAGTAACTACTATTTAGGAATAAAAAAACTTGAATTATTTCCCTCTTGAAGAACTTATAGGGTCTTTGATGACCTATGAAATGACTTGCATTGTATATAAATAACTCGAGAACAACCTTCCAAAGAACAGGAAGGATTTAGGACTTGAAACAATTGAAAACCACTTGAGCATAAGCTTAAGTGATGGTGAACTTGAACTCCTCACTATGAAATTTAAAAGGTTTATGAAACAATAATTAAAGAACAAAAATAAATTTAAAAAGAATGTAACTACTTGCAATGAATGTAAAAAGAAGAAAGTACTTTGGGACAAATTAAGCACATCCGAAGACAAGGAGCAAACCTATGAAGACGAAATAGCGAACTTCACTTTTGTGACTCTCGACAATGAGGTAAACAACTCAAATGAAACTCCTTTAATTTATTTCGAAATTACTTGATGCTTTGTATGACTTATTTTAATTTAGAAAAAATATATATATTTTTCTTAAAAATTGCATGCTTAAAAATAAAATAAAAATATTAAAAAAATTAGGATCATGCTTTTTATTTTGAAAAAAAATGATCATAAAAATTACATGTGTTATGATAAAGAAACAATGTTAGACTTAAATCATGCTAGATGTTTTAATGATAATATGTATCTTGATGATTTTCATATTACTTTTGATTGAAAATACTTTATGAAATCATGCTTGATGAAATAATGTAATAATGATTTGAAATCATGCTTAATGAGTTTTTCCTTCGAAATTATACATGATGATTCTTGAGATTTATGGATTATCAATTTTTGCCATAATGAAAGTTACATTTTTTATTTTAAACCATGAAAGTGATTTTGATGATTTGATAATTTAACTTTGAATAATTTTATATCCAAATAATAATCTTGATTCCTTTATCTTTACAAATTAAGATTTATTATGAATCAAGATTTTTCATTAATCGTTCTCTTACGATTCTACTTGGTATTTTCTTAAGAGGAGATTTTCTAAATGAATTATGATTTTTCTTGTGAGTTCTTGGATTTATAACTTGAAATTTTTTTATGAATCAAGAACTTATTTTTTGAACTCCCATGTTTCTTTTTGTTATTTACTAAAAGGGAGATTGTCAAGATAAATCATGTCATTTAGTATTCATGACTTAATCTTTCATGATCTTTGATATTTTATCTTTCATAATATAATTTTTATGTACAATTCCTTTTATTCATGAATTATATCTTATCACCGAAATTTTCTTCTTATTCTTTATGTGATGATTTAAAAATTGATGAAAAGAGAAATGAATTGCACAATTATATTTTTATTCCCCACTCTTTGCCTATGACAAAGGGGGAGAAAATTAATGATGAATGTTTGATACCAACAATCATGAAGTGATAAATGCTTAAAAATATTGATTTAATTTTTGATATCATGAATGCTTTAAATGATGAATGTTTAGTATCATAATCAAAATGTTGATAAATGCTTAAAAATTTTAATATGTTAGTATCATGTATGATATGCTCATAATGATGATTGATTTAATTTTTTTTGGTATCATGCATGAAAAATGAAATATAAGATTTTGAAATTGTGCATGTTTTAATGATGCACAAACATATTGAATTAAGAATGATACTTTACTTTTGTCATAATTTAAAAATTAATGTAAAGGGTAAATAATTATAACATTGTATTATTCCCTTCTTTTTGATAATCACAAAGGGGGAGAAAAATTGCTAGCTCAAACATTGCAAAGTAAGCAAAAATTTGCTAACTTGCAAATTGCATGGAGATATAAATGCTATCTTGCCTATCTCAAAAAGCAAAATATGCTAAACTTGCACATCTAGCAAAATTTGCAAACTTACAAAACTCAAAATTTTTGCTAGCTTGCATGATGATAAAACTGAAGAGTATATTTATTATGCAATGAGTTGAACTTATATGTCCTAAACACTTGATAGTTGAACTTCTGTTTTTTGTTGATGATAAAGGGGGAGAAGTATGATGTTATGCATAAGTTTATGATAACATGTTGCTTTGATTTTTGAATCCAAGAGTTCTATCAATATGGCATATTGATAAGGGGAGTTTGGTTAAACTCCGAGAGTTTGTTTGAACTCCGTCATCAATTGGTTGTCATCATCAAAAAGGGGAAGATTGTTGAATCTCATATTTTGATGATGAAACCAATTGATAGTGTTTATGATTTGATATATGTTTTGAGTGACACAAGAAGCTTCAATCAAGGAGAGACAATTGAAGCAGGAAGAATCATGTTAGGCCAAAGAAAAATGTCAAAAGATTGGATGTCACACCGAAGGATCGACCGACGTATCGACAGAAGGATTCGAGCCATGGTTTCGAGCATCAAGCCAAGAAGAGCAGATATTGTGCCAAGGATATCGGAGTTGTGAAGGTCAATTGGCCGATTGGGCAATAGGCCGTAAAAGAGAATGATGCACCGAAGAATCAGATGAAGCATCGATGAACCAATGACTTGTCGAACAACATGATTCAAGCTTTGTAATAATTGTTTAGATCGAAGTAGGTTTTTATATATGCAGGATTAACTATGATAGCAATGCATAAAGTAAAATGAAGTCCCGAAGTCAAGAACGCGATTTCGTTAGGAGTTCAAGAGTTCGTCGGAAGTCTAGACGTTCGTCGGAAGTTCTGCCGGAACCAACCAAGAAGTCCATGAGCTTGCCAAAGAAACTCGTCAGAACTCGCTAAGAAGATCGTCGTAAAGTCTAGGAGTTTGCCGGGAGTCCACCGGAATATTGCCAAGAGTTCATCGGAAGATCGCTGGAAGCTCGCCGAAAGCTCGCTGGAAGAGCAATTGACATACCGAAACAAGAGTGCTTTGATTATATCTTAGTTATTATAGTTAGACAGTAAATTAGAGTTTGATTTAGGAGGTAATCTCATCAACTCTGTTAGGTGCTAACTAGGCCCGAAGTTAGGATGGTTTGGGCCAGATTAAAGGCTCAACCAAGATGCTAGACCCTGTCTGGTAGTGGCATCGCTTGGGACTCTGTCTCCTAAATGGTCTGGATAGTGATACCACTTAAACTAGACGGTGGTACTGTCGATAATTAATGCTGCCAATGGTGGTACCAACGATCCCTGCAACTGTGAAAGCCAGTACGCTGGACGGGAACTGGGAGTGCTGTTTGAAATCTTGGGTGACTCCAATAGTGAACAAAAAGTTAAACATGGAGATCATGTTCTCACCCTCTGTATCAATTTGTTCGTTTGAGTGAAGTTTGATGGTGAACACTTAAGACTACCACTGGAGTATCTCAGTGCTTGCGGTGCAGATGGAGCATGAATCTGGTGTAACGCGACTGCATCTGATATCCAAGTGGGCTTTGGCAAATGTTGGCAGTGGCAGGTAGTCCTACTAATCCTTGAATGAAACCTTTTTGAGATGCTGTAGTTTCTTATAAATCCACCATTTAAATGCTTGCTGCCCAGCAAACTTAACTAATAAACCTGTCTTTAGTTAATTTAGATTCTTAACAGAAAGCATGTTAGCTGAAACATATATTTTGAGACAAGTTGAGGGAATCCTGTTCTGGATCAGCCGATCAATTGAGTTAAACGTCTAACTTGATTGGAATCTGAAAGAGGATTTTAAAAACTGCTGCACTTAAATCAGGTGCAACTTTGCTGATTCATGTTATGATATGCTGAGGCAGTCTGGATCTCCTTGCACATTTTAAACAACCAGTAAAGCTGGAAGAAGACAGATCAGGAGTCAGTGTCAATTAAGTTACTGTGGTTTGACAAATCTGGAAGCCTAGTTGATTCAACTCTTGTCACTCACCTTGCCCACCGGTTTTATGACCAGCTCATTTTGAGTCTTCCAACATGTCAACATTTACAACCTGTTCAACAGATCATAGATGCAAGATAGATGTAGGAGATGAGGAAATGTTTGGTCTTTTTGATGTCCACTTGCCTAGTTAAATGCCCTCCCTATCGCAACACTATTAACTCAAGCCATAAGAAAGTTGATTATGTTGAATAAACATGACAATATATATATACTCTAAAACGATTTACATATGTATATTTATTCATTATATGTGCAGTATATATCTGCAAACTGTTACTGACAAATTAACTGAAGATAAAAAAACTAGTGGTGAATATAGTCATGGAACTAATCAACTTGCATGTACTTAAAGGAGAGGGCAGTCTGTCAAATCTGTGTCAGGCAACACCTTAGATATGTAGGTCATGAAACAGATTAAATGTTTTCAGCTTTTGTTTTCTATCATGACCAGCTCTTCCACAGTTTTAGCTGAACAGATTGCTTTCATGCAACCAAAGGATATCATATGGCGCATCTTATCTGGGAAAGGTGACTCCATATTTGTAATCTTGAAGTAGTGATGCCATTATCTAAAGCTAAACTTCTTTGCTTCCTTGCTGCTTTCACTTTTATGTTCAACCCATGGAATCAAGGACAAGCTAATTTCCTACGTAGAAATTGTAGCAGAAGAATGATTATATAGCATACTTTGCGACATGGTCAACTTATGCATATTATCTTCTTGGCTGTCATCATTTGTATGAAGATGAACCGTAGCGTGGGATATGGCCTTAGCTTTTGTACGTAGACATCTTTCTCAAACAACACATAAGAAAAAAAGGAAAAGAAGACCCAACTTATCTAATTGAGAACTTTACATATTGATGAATCTGAATCTACATTTTTAGCTGATCATGAAATTTTATGATGCATGAGTCATAAATTTTACGCATTAGTGACAACTCTGGAGTGCAAGTTGCCCAACTTGCTTTGCAGCCATCTTTTGGGACCAATAGAAGGAACAGCCACTGCAACTGCTTCTTCAAGATTTTGCAGTCTCGTCCATAACTTGAGGTCATCACTTCTATCACCATGAGTTCATCTTTTCTGTTCTTTTGCCACCAAGGTCTTGGTTATCTTGGAAAGTTTTCTTCCAGCTAAAGTTGCAGTAAGACTTTTGGTTGCAGAGAGAACAAAGCATGCCCGAACCCATGCACATCAACCTACCCGAAGAGGATACCTTTTCGACGTATGCATGCATGCATTGTATAAGAAGATGACAATAACTGTTACGTAAAAGTGAGCCTCTCCCATGACCATGCCCTAATCTCCTAACCGCCCAGTCGTCATGCTTCACTCCCAACATCTCTATAGATACCTCCTCCGATCCCTAACCCTAACTCCATCCTGTGTTTGGTTTCTCCTCGTTCACCACCATGAGAAGAGCATTCTTGTTCGCTGCCGTTCTCGTTGCGTTGGCCTTCGCAATGGCCACGAGCATTCCCATCACTGGGGATGACATCGCGTCGGACGAGAAGCTCTGGGACTTGTACGAGAGGTGGCAGAGCCACCATGGCGTGTCACGCAGCGTCGACGAGAAGCGCAACCGCTTTGATATTTTTAAAGAGAACGCTAACTACGTGTTCGCGTCCAACAAGAAAGCCAAGCCTTACAAGCTTAGTCTCAACAAGTTCGGCGACATGACGAGGGAGGAGTTCAAGAGGTCGTACGCAGGGACGAGGATTCGTCGCCGCAGCACTCTGAGAGGAAGCGCGAGCCTCGAAGGGTCCTTCTTGTACAAGAACGTCACCAATGTAACTCCTACCGTCGACTGGAGGCAGAAGGGTGCCGTCACTGCTATCAAAGACCAAGGCAAATGCGGTGAGCGCGAAATATTTTATTTTTTTTGTTGATGTGCTCCATCCAGACAAATGAAATTTTAGTATGAATTACTGCAGGAAGTTGCTGGGCCTTCTCGACAGTAGTTTCGGTGGAGGGAATAAACCAGATCAGAACCAACGAGCTTATCTCCTTGTCAGAGCAACAACTGGTGGATTGCGACACCAACACCAACAAAGGGTGCGATGGAGGTATGATGGATGATGCATTCGACTTCATCGAAAGAAATGGAGGGATCACAACAGAGGAAAACTATCCTTATGTAGCTCGACAAGAACAATGCAAAGTAAAAAGAGTTACATGTTAATTTGCTTAGTTGTGGTCATTATCTTCTTCGTAAACTCTATACATATCATTGTTATTTATAGGAGAGATCTCCTGCGGTTGTGATCGATGGATATGAGGACGTTCCCGTCAACGACGAGGATGCGTTGCTGAGAGCAGTGGCGAACCAACCTGTATCAGTAGCAATCGAAGCAAGCGGTCAGGACTTCCAGTTCTACTCCGAGGTATGCACAACTCTCATCCATGCTTCTCTTTTGATGTAAACAGGTTTCAAAGACTGCACTTTTCTGCTGCTTTGGTTTAGGGTGTCTTCACAGGGAGCTGTGGAACAGAGTTGGATCATGGAGTGGCCATCGTAGGCTATGGGACATCCGAGGATGGGATGAAGTACTGGATAGTGAAGAACTCATGGGGACCAGAGTGGGGCGAAGAGGGCTACGTGAGGATGCAGCGTGGGATCTCGGCCAGCGACGGGCTGTGTGGTATCGCCATGGAAGCTTCTTATCCTCTTAAGACATCTCCAAATCCAGTGCAGAAGAAGCTGCATCTTTGATGAGGGCTGAAAGCTGTTTGCTGCTGCCAAAAGAAGATTAAGTAGCTGCTTTGATCATTCACCTTTATGCAGAACTTTCGAAGGCTTTGCACTGTATTCTTTAATGCTACAACCACTTATCATGTTGCAGGATACCACATTACTATATGAAATAAGATAAGAATATGAAATTAATGATGATTTGAATGTTCAATACTTGCTCGATCTTTCTGAGCCACTTCTAGCAGATTCTTTTGGTCCAAGACGAACAGATACTTGTAGAGTAGATAACTGAGAGAGGCAGCTGAAATAAAAGGTGTAATCACAAGTAGAAGAATAATTGTAGAAACAGAATCTACACTTTGAAACACCTAATGATAGGAAGAAGAATGATGGTAAGCGTACGGCACTTATGGTTCCAAACACCCAACGAGATTGATCATCCATCAACACCATAAACACAAATTTCCATTCTTATCAGCATAAGCTATTGTGTTCCCCGGTCCACTATATGCGCATGAAAGAACTGGTGAAGAATGCCCTTCCAAAATGCTCAGCATGTCATTGTTTAGTCGTGACCATATATAGATAGATCCATCAGCTGATCCCACCGTGACGCACTTCTCCTCAGAACTAATACACGGCCAGCTCCAGTTCGATGCAACTCTGTTGCCATTGGCTCTGAACGTCCCACAAATTTCCAGTGTTCTCAAGTCAAATAGGTTAAATTGTCCCTTCCACTTGTCAGCAATAAGTTCCCGCTTTGGGAAACGTAGATCGATGTGACTGCTTTTTTTTTTTTTCATACCGGGCCAAATAGATAAATATTATTTTATTTATTATTTATAAATATTTATTATAATTTATTTATTCATCAAATCATAAATAGAAAAGTAAACATAGTAATGTTAACTTCAAGAATCATCCAAGTGGCTATACCTAGCGGTAGAGAAAGGTTCGCTCTCTATTGGAATCCGATTTAGTACTAGAAAAAGACTATTTTGAAAATCAAAAACAAAAAAAATTTAACAATACTAAGTAGGAATCTTAAAAGTCAACTCAAAATGAATACATAATCAAAATTCAATTATCTCCTTGGCGTATATCAAATACCCAAAGGAGCATTCCCCCAATAGTGGGTGGAGAGGCTTTATTCTACGGAATGAGTTTGTGTTTCCCAACAGCGGATGGAGGCAAACTCATATCGCACTCCCAACAGCGGATGGAGTGGTATCCCTCATCCGCCAAAGTGGAGACACGTTCCTCCCAACAATAGATGGAGGAACCGTCCAGTCGCCACATCTGACGGCTCGCTAATCCCCGAAGGGAATCGCCCTACCTACTCTTGATAGGGAAATAACATAATCTCACACTGGTCATGTCTATATCGAGATGAAATAACACATTTAAAATATCTTTTTCAAATATCATCAATATCAAATAATATAAATTAGCCCTTAATTGACTTGAAGCCTAGTTCAATCGATCCAATTGAACTCAATTTACTAAAACCTAACTGAATCAATCTCTAATCCTCATTTAACTAGTCTGGAATCACCCTAGACTAATATAATTTGGACTAAAGTATGTTAAATTTAGGTTAAACTAACTTGAATAAGTCAATCAATTCGGAAACACCTTAAATCGATCTAGACTAATCAAGCTTAGTTTCGTTCAATCAATATTTGGGCTCAAATCCAACAATAATATTGGGCTAGATTGGGCCAACCCATCTACTAGTCATGTGCATTATACATGACTAGGCATGCATCATATAAAGCTGGCTCAGCCTTGGCCCATGGACTGGTCATGTGCGTCACATGTAACTACCCATGATGGTTAAGTTGGGTTAGCCTATGAGCCAAGGCTTGACCCGTAGGTTGAGCTTGGCCTATGAGCTAGGCCTAGTCTACTAACTAGGCATGGCAAATGGGCTATGGCCTGACCTATGAGTTGGGTCTGGCATGTGAGTAATTTCAATCTAATTAATATCCAATTTCATACCACAAAATATATTCACTAACAATTATATAAACAAAAACATAATAACACATTAAAAGATAGATCGGGAGATAAGCTTTAATACAAAGAAATCACATTCTAAATTCAAATAAAAATCACACTTTCAACACATGTATAATTTTAATATATTTTAGTCAAATAAATTTTAAATTATTCATAATAACACATTTTAAATTTTAGATCAAAGAATATCAAAATTTTAGATAACATATTTTAATTTAATAGAAATTCTAATCCAGATAAGATTAAAAATAAGTTGTAATGCGAACAAATATCATATATTTAATACATAAAATATGTAAATTTTTAACATGTTTAAATCTAAAAATAAAAATCTTAAGTAGGGATCAAAGAACATTATAAAAACTTTAACAACAATAAATTTTGACATTTAAAGAATTGATAAATATTTTCAAACTATAAATCTTTCAATATTTAAAGAATCAAAATAAAAACTAAACTTTTATTTTCAAAAAAGGTAGGGAAACCTACCTCTTGTCAACAAGGTGTAACTCCTCGTTTCTCCCACTGTTGGGCTCGATTATGTGAGGAACGAAGGAGAGAAATCCCTCCCCTTAAATAGGCGGAGGTGAGCCTCCATTAAAGGAAATTTATTTTAATTTTTATATTTATTTAATATGAATTATTTCTATTTAATATTCTAACAAATATGATATCACCCTATTTGAAATACTTAATAGTTATTTCTTAATTCGAAATAGCAAACAAGAAAATAGATTTAGATTTCCTAAATTACAATGGCAAGTAAGGAAAATTTTTAATTTATAACTTAAATATTTGATTTGATTACATTTCTCCCCTCCTATATGAAATATGGTCCCCAAATTTAATTCACCTTACTAGAATAGATGAGAATACTGCTCTTGCATATCTTCTTCTCTTTCCTACGTTGCCTCATGGTATTGTCAACAAATTTTACCAAAGGTATAATTTTATTCCTTAGAACATGTTTTTTCCTTTCTAAGATCTGGGTTAGTTGTTTTTTAATAGCATCATCTCTTAATTGTAGTGGTTGGTAAGATATAACATATGATGGATCACTGATATATTTTCGAAGCATAGACACATGAAATACATCATGGATACTAGCCAAAGTCGGGGGCAATGTTAATCTGTACACCACAAGCTCGACCTTTTGTAAGATCTCAAATTAACTAATGAATCTTGGGGCTAACTTCCCCCTTTGACCAAATCTCATAACTCTCTTGGTTAGCGACACTTTTAAGAAGATGTGCTCACCAACTTCAAACTCTAGATCTCTTCGCCTTCGATCTACATAACTTTTCTGACGACTTTGAGCTGTTAATAATCTTTGACGTATAATTTGAACATTATCAACATCTTTTTGAATTAATTGAGGTCCCAAAAGCTTTTGTTCTCCTATCTCATCCCAATATACAGGTGATCTGTACTTTCTTCCATAAAAGGTTTCAAATGGAGCCATCTGTATGCTAGAGTAGTAACTATTATTATAAGAAAATTCAATTAGGTGCAAGTACATATCCTAACTCCCACCAAGGTCTAAAGCACATGCTCTTAAGAGATCTTTAAGAATTTGTATTGTCCTTTCAGTTTCACCATCGGTTTGGGGGTGAAAAGCGGTACTAAACTTTAACTACATGCCCAAAGAGCTTTGTAGACTTCCCTAAAACTTAGAGGTAAACCTTGGATCTCTATCTGAGATAATGCTAACTGGCGCCCTATAATATCGAATAATTTCCTTAATATATAAGTTTGCTAGTTTATTCAATGAATACTTCTTGTTAACAGGGAGGAAGTGAGCAGATTTAGTAAGTTTGTCTACTACTACCCAAATTCCGTCATATCCTATCGTAGTCTTGGGTAATCCTGTCACAAAATCCATATTGACTTGTTCCCATTTCCATTCAGGAATTAAAATCCTTTGTAATTTTCTCACAGATACTGATGTTCTATCTTCACCTACTGGCATATTAGACATTTAGAAAGAAACTCTACTATATCTCTCTTCATACCATGCCACTAGTAGTTTTGGCATAAATCTCGATACATCTTACTAGTCCTAGGATGGATATTAAATTTTGATCTATGTGCCTCCTCTAATAATTACATCTTTACTGGATGGCTTTTAGGAACACAAAGTCGATTGTGGAATGTAATAGAACCATCTTCGGCTTGGAGGAATTCGGATCTAAATCCTTGAGCTATCTCCTTAACTATCATATGAAGATATGTATCTTCCTTCTCACCTTCTTTAACCTTTTCTACCAAATATGATCGTGCCATCAGACATGCAAGAAAATCTTTATTTGTCTCCAATAAAAGTTGAAGTTTTAAGTCTCCTAACTCTATCATCATTGAATTCCTTTGAATATTCATATAGGCTACAAGACTATAGGTATTTCTGCTTAAAGCATCAGCAATTATATTAGCTTCCTAAGATGATAGTTGATATTAAAATCATAATCCTTTAAAATGTCCAACCATTTTCTTTGTCTCATATTTAATCTTTCTGTATGAAAATATATTTGAGACCCTTATGATCTGTGAAGATTTCAAAAGTCTGTCTATAGAGATAATGTCTCTAAATTTTTAATGAAAAAATGATAACTACTCGCTCTAAGTCATAAGTAGGATAGTTATTTTCATGAGGCTTTAATTGCCTAGATGCATAAGCAACTACCCTTACGTTTTGCATCAGAATATAACCAAGCCCTTATAGTGAGGCGTCGTTATACATTACAAAACTTTCTCCCCCTAAAGGAATCACCAAGATAGGAGCACTGGTTAATTTCTTCTTCGATTCTTGTCAACTTTGTTGACATTTATCATCCCACATAAACTTTATATTCTTTTGTGTCAACCTGGTTAATGGTGCTGCTATTTTTGAACAGCCTTCTACGAATCTTTTATAGTATCCAGCCAAACCTAAGAAGCTTCTAACCTCTGAAACATTAGAAGATTGTTTTTATTTTATCACAGCTTCTATCTTGTAAGGGTCAACAGATATACCAGCACTCGAAATTACATGACTAAAAAACATAACTTCATTGAGCTAGAAGTTGTACTTGCTTAATTTGTCATATAGTTTCTCTTGCCTTGGGACTTCCAGAACTATCTTAAGATGGTATTCATGCTCTACTATGCTTTTAGAGTATATCAAGATATCACCAATAAACACAATTACAAATTTATAAAGATAAGGGTGGAACACCCTATTCATGAGATCTATGAAGGTAGTCGGTACATTTGTGAGTTCAAAAGGCATCGCTAAGAATTCATAATGACCATATCTTGTTCTAAAAGCAGTTTTTTGTATATCTCCTTCTTTTATCTTCAGTTGATGATACCCGGATCTTAAATCAATCTTTGAGTATACCTGAGTACCTTAAAGTTGATCAAATAGGTCATCTATTCGGGGAATGAGATATTTATTCTTTATGGTCACTTGGTTGAGTTGTCTATAATTGATGCATAGTCGCATAGATCCATCTTTCTTCTTCACAAATAAGACAAGGGCACCCCAAGGTGATACACTGGATCGAATAAAACTTTTGTCCAAAAGCTCTTAAATATGTTTTTTTAACTCCTTCAACTCAATTGGTGTCATTCTATATGGGGGTTTAGAAATACGTACAGTGCTAGGTAGAATATCAATTATAAATTCAATCTGTCTATTTGGTGGTTGTGCAAGTAGATCTTCAGGAAAAACATCTGAAAAATCTCGTACAATGGGGATGTCCTTTAATATTGGCTTCTTAGATTCTTCTCTAGAAATAAAAGGCCAAGTACCCCTGACATCCTTTCAGTAATAATTGGGTAGCACTCAAGGCTGAAATAATAGGATGGAGCTTTTCTTGAGTCCCAATAAACTTGAAAGGTGGTTGATCTAGGGGTGAGAAAGTAATAGTCTTCTGGAAACAATCGACACTTGCATGGTATGCTGAAAGCTAATCCATACCCAAGATAGCATCAAAATCTTAAAATTCTAGTACAATAAGATCTACTAACAAATCGTGACTACAAATCGTGACTTTCAATAGTAATAATGCAGTTTCTATATATCTGATTAACTATCAAAGAATTTCTAACTGGTGTTACTATCACTAACGCATTACTTATTGTCTCACGATTCCTATGCAGTTTCATAGCAAAATAAGGTGATATAAAAGAATGCGTAAAACCAGAATATATAAGAACAGATGCTGGCATACCACAAAGTGTGATGATACCTTTAATAATAAATCTCGAGGCTTCAGCATCTTGATGAGTTAGTGCGTAGACTCTTGCATATCTTCTCTCTTTGGGTCCTAATTGTTGTTGTCCAACTGTTTGTGGTGGAGCTTGGCGTTGATGTTGTTTACGAGGGTAGTGAAATAATGATTATATTCTATTACAGTTATACTTCCTTGGTGGAGGCTAAGGAACTTTGCTTCTCAAAGCGAATCTAATTAGGAAAGAACTACTCATAAAATGCATTCGTAAACTGCTCCCAAGTTACCACATTACATCCAGCCTCTAATATCATCCTTTTTGAGGTCCACCAAGTGTCTGTCTTCCCTTCTAAAATGAAAGAAGTGAAAAGCACTTTATGATTTTCCCTACATTCGATAGTTTTGAATGTCTTTTCCCCTTAATGAATCCAACGTTCATCAAAGATTGGATCTGGTTTGCCCTAAAAAACTAGTGGTCTCAATCTCTTAAAGTGATCTAAGATATTATTCTTATCCCGTAGAATTCTATCTCGCTCCTTCTGACGCTCAAAGTACCCTCTAATAGCATTGAGGACTCCGTGTACATCATCTTGAGCATTGACGGGTGCTAGGGCATTAGGGGCATTCTGCGAAGTCGGAGAAGCTGGCCCATAATCAGTGATAGGTGTACGTGAGGATTGGGTTTGATCTATGATGCGTTATTTGTTCGAACACCTCTCCGAGTGTGTATACCAGTAGCATTGCGACCATGAGCACCCCGAGTGATAGGATCGCTAATATCTGGAATTGGCTTCATTACTCCTATAATAGGTTAAAGACAATCATCGGTTAGAGTCGATCAAGGGACCTAATATACCTATAAGCCCTAGACCATGCTCTGATACTATAAAAAGATGTCACATCCTGATTTTTTTTTCATATCTTTTCACACATTCAGGCCAAGTAGATAAACATCACTTTATTCATCATTTATAAATATTTATCAATTCATTTATTCATCAAATCACAAATAGAAAAGTAAACATAGTGATGTTAACTTCAAGAATCATTCAAGTGGCTCTACCTAGCAGTAGAGGAAGGTCCTCTCTCTACTGAAATCTGATTTAGTACTAGAGGAAGGCTACTATGAAAATAAAAAAATAAAAAATTTTAGCAACGCTGAGTAGGAACCCCAAACGTTAACTCAAAATGAATACATAATCAAAATTCAATCATCCCATTGGCGTATATCAAATACCACTCACCCAACAACGGATGGAGGCAAACTCATATCGCACTCCCATGTCCATATCAGGATGAAATAACACATTTAAAATATATCTTTCAAATATCATCAATATCAAATAATACAAATTAGCCTTCAATTGACTTGAACCCTAGTTTAATCGATCCAATTGAACTCAATTTACCAGAACCTAACTGAACCAATCTTTAATCCTCATTTAACTGGTCTGGAACCACCCTAGACTAGTATAATTTGGACTAGATTAGGTTCAATTTAAGTTAAACTAACTTGAATAAGTTAATCTAATCAAGCCTAGTTTAGTTCAATCAATATTTAGGCTCAAATCCAACAATAATATTGGGCTAGATTGGGCAAGCTCATCTACTAGTCATATGCATTACATATGACTAGACATGGATCACACAAAGTTGGCCCAGCCTTAGACCATGGACTGGTCATATGCATCGCATGTGACCGCCCATAATGGTTGGGCTGTGTTAGCCTACGGGCCAAAGCTTGACCCGTTGGTTGGGCTTGGCCTATAGGCTGAGCCTGGTCTATTGGCTAAGCCTGGTCTACTGACTAGGCTTGGTTAGTGGACTATGGCTTGACCTATGAGTTGGGCCTAGCTTGTGAGCAATTTCATACCACAACATATATTTACTAACAATTATATAAACAAAAACATAATAACATATTGAAAGATAGATCGAGAGATAAGCTTTAATACAAGGAAATAACATTCTAAATTCAAATAGAAATCATACTTTCAACACATGTATAATTTTAACATATTTTAGTCAAATAAATTTTAAATCATTCATAATAACATATTTTAAATTTTAAATCAAAGAATATCAAAATTTTAGATAACATATTTTAATCTAACAGAAATTCTAATCCAGATAAGATTAAAAATAAGTTGTAATACCACGAAATATCATGTATTTAATACAAAAAATATGTAAATTTTTAACATGTTTAAATCTAAAAATAAAAATTTTAAGTAGGGATCAAAGAACATTATAAAAACTTCAACATATTTTAATGCAATAATAAAATTTTAACATTTAAAGAATTGATAAATATTTTCAAACTACAAATCTTTTAATATTTAAAAAATAAAAATAAAAACTAAACTTTTATTTATAAGAAAGGTAGGGAAACTTATCTCTCGTTAGTAGAGTATAACTCCTTGTTCCTCCCGCTGTTGGGCTCGACTAGATGAGAAACGAATGAGAGAAATCCCTCCCCTTAAATAGGAGGAGGTGAGCCTCCATTAAAAGAAATTTATTTTAATTTTTATATTTATTTAATATGAATTATTTCTATTTAATATACTAACAAATATGATATCACCCTATTTGGAATGCTTAATAGTTATTTCCTAATTCGTAATACCAAATAAGAAAATATATTAAGATATCCTAAATTATAATGGCACATAAGGAAAAAATTTAATTCATAACTTAAATATTTGATTTGATTTCAAAAGATGTCAGATTAATTTTATAAAAAATTTAAAAAAAAATAGATTAAATATCTATGAAAGAATAAGTTAAATTAGTTATTGATTCTTGAAAGAATTTCTTAAAAGAGAATGATTCATTTTGAATACAATTAATGTAATGTAACTTTGGGGACTATATGAGATTGACTATGAAAAAGTATTTACACCAGTTACTGGACTAGAGACAATAAGATTACTTATCTCTCTAGCAGCTCAATTCAAATAAAAATTTTTACAAATGGATGTCAAATAAGTAATTCTTAATGGATTTCTTGAAGAAGAGGTATATATTCAACAACCACTAGTTTTATTATTTAAGAAGACAAAGTGTACAAGTTAAAAAGAGCTCTTTATTAGCTTAAACAAGCCCCACGAGCATAGAATTCTCGAATGGATGCTTATTTTATTCAAAATGGTTTTTCTAAATATCCGCATGAACATGCTCTCTATACAAAATCTAACTTTAATAGAGATATCTTGTTTGTATGCCCGTATGTAGATGATTTAATGTTTACAGGCAATAGTAGCTCTATGATTAAAGACTTTAAGCACTTTATGAAAAAGGAGTTTGAGATAACCGACTTGAGCTTAGTGACTTATTTTCTCGGTATTGAAGTTATACAAGATAATGGAGGAATTATTATATCATAAGAAAATTATGTAAATGAGGTTTTAAAGAAGTTTTCTATGGAAGATTATCATTTTACAAATACACTTATTGAATACAACACTAAGTTGACCAAGGAATGTGAAGGTAAATACATTAATCCAACTTATTATAAAAGTCCAGTTGGATGTTTAAGATATTTGACATACACTATATACTATTTGGAGTTAGTTTAATAAGTAGATATATGGAAGTTCCGACATTTCATTATCTAGTTTAAATGTTTAAATGTTGTTAAAAGAATTTTATGATATATTAAAGAAATAATTGAGTATGAAATATTCTATTTATTATCTAAAAGGTTGGAGCTTATTGAATATAGTGACAGTAGTGATTGAGCCGGAAGCTACGATGATCCGAAGAATACAACTAGATTTGTATTTTATTTCATATTCTTATCTTATTTCATATAGTAATGTGGTATCCTGCAACATGATAAGTGGTTGTAGAATTAAAGAATACGGTGTAAAGCCTTAAAAAGTTCTGCATAAAGGTGAATGATCAAAGCAGCTACTTAATCTTCTTTTGGCAAGCAGCAAACAGCTTTCAGCCCTCATCAAAGATGCAGCTTCTTCTGCACTGGATTTGGAGATGTCTTAAGAGGATAAGAAGCTTCCATGGCGATACCACACAGCCCGTCGCTGGCCGAGATCCCACGCTGCATCCTCACGTAGCCCTCTTCGCCCCACTCTGGTCCCCATGAGTTCTTCACTATCCAGTACTTCATCCCATCCTTCGATGTCCCATAGCCTAAGATGGCCACTCCATGATCCAATTCTGTTCCACAGCTCCCTGTGAAGACACCCTAAACCAAAGCAGCAGAAAAGTGCAGTCTTTGAAACCTGTTTACATCAAAAGAGAAGCATGGATGAGAGTTGTGCATACCTCGGAGTAGAACTGGAAGTCCTGACCGCTTGCTTCGATTGCTACTGATACAGGTTGGTTCGCCACTGCTCTCAGCAACGCATCCTCGTCGTTGACGGGAACGTCCTCATATCCATCGATCACAACCGCAGGAGATCTCTCCTATAAATAACAATGATATGTATAGAGTTTACGAAGAAGATAATGACCACAACTAAGCAAATTAACATGTAACTCTTTTTACTTTGCATTGATCCAACTCTGTTCCACAGCTCCCTGTGAAGACACCCTAAGCCAAAGCAGCAGAAAAGTGGAGTCTTTAAAACCTGTTTACATCAAAAGAGAAGCATGGATGAGAGTTGTTCATACCTCGGAGTAGAACTGGAAGTCCTGACCGCTTGCTTCGATTGCTACTGATACAGGTTGGTTCGCCACTGGCCCTGAACGTCCCACAAATTTCGAGTGTTCTCAAGTCAAATAGGTTATGCAAATTGTCGCTTCCACTTGTCAGCAACAAGTTCCCGCTTTGGGATTCGTAGATCGATGTGACTGCCTGCGAATGAGCAGCTACTTCACTCACAACTTTTCCCATGCTGCAATCCCAGATCTGAAGGTTACCATCTACATGTCCGGAGCAGACGGTAAGTCATCCATGCTGTAAGAAAGCGAGTTGCAGTTGCTCTGGAAGATAATGGTATTGGTGCAGTAGACTTTCACCAGATCCCAGACGTTCATGGTATGATCGTAAGCAGCGCTCACTAAATTGCGGCTGGAAACTTTGCTTGCATCAACAGCACGTACTTTGTCAGTGTGGCTAGTGAGTGTATGTCGTACCCGACCAGAGCTAGTCTCCCATACATACAGGTTGTTTGAACTGCTAGCAGCAATGATAAATCTGTTGTCATGTATGATAGCAAGATCGAGTAACGACCCGAGGCAACCATGAAGAGTGGAGCTTAGTGTCCCAGATTCTGTATCCCAGATCTTGACGGTCCGATCCTGGCCGCCACTAATCCGAGTTGTGTTGGAACAAAATGGATCCGCACCCACCTTCTTGAGCATGAATTATGTGCTTGCAAGAAGAAGAGGGAACTGTTGATTCCACATATCCAGATTCCCTTTGGCGAACGATTCCATCAACTTGTTGCCGTGCAAGTTGTTCAATGCTGGACACCTTCAACTGTTGCATCATGTCCTCATACATTGCATTAACCTGCAAACATGAGAAAATAGATGCTTTAGTCAATAGCTAAATACTTAATTGTGGAGTAGTGTGTGTAAAATGTGCAGAGGAATTCCCAATTTTGTTAGTTTATTTATATTAGCAAAATATTCATGAAATGAAGAGTAAAAAGACGACTAATAATATATTACTTCGAATTAAAAAAAAAATCAACTGTCATAGTTTAATTTGTATTTTAAAATTTTGTGTCTAACGTAATATATGTTAATCGCGAGTAATATAATTTCAACTCATCTAATATAATTTGATTAAACTGCTTTTCTATTCTTAATAACAAGTTATTAAATTGCTTGATAAATATTATTGTATTAGTTACCAAAGAGCATCACCACAACAACTCTATGTTTTCAAGGATGGGGAGATCAGTAATTAAATTGTTTCATAAATATTATTGTGATATTTACCAAAGCACATTACCACAACAACTCGATATATAGATTTTTCAACTTTATCTTAAATCCAGTTTAGGTCATATAAATAGCCCATAGAATGCATATGAACTTGAGCCCCTCTATTTTCTCAAAGCTTGAGCTTATTTGAACATGATGAGTACTTGATTAGAAGGAAAACAAAAAGGATCAAGGATTAATCATGAAGAGACAAACGTTTAAAATATGTAATGATCTGAAGTTTCATCATCACCTACAAAGGGCTGAGCATTCCAATGATCATGAAATTACACGAGAATAAGATCATGGAATTTCCAACAAAACTTTCCTTATAGTTCTATCATCCAAGTTAAAGAGAGAAATAACAGGAACTCTTTAGGTTTCTTCATGATAAATATAATTTTTGAATAATATTAATCATCAAAATGTATATTTATTAACTAAACGAACCAACATTTCCATTGAATTTCATAATAAGAATTTGAGTCTTCAACACAAGAAAACTAAATCAGATACATCATCATCATACCAAAACACGTCGAGCGAGACCATAATGAATTATATTATCCTTGAAACAAAAAGATCATATAAACGTTCATTATCATCCTAGCTAAGATATTATGTGGCCAATTTCATGCAAATTAATTGAATCAGAATACAAATTTGATTGATTCAATTGATTGAAGATGAATCACACCATATGAAACAAAAAGTTTAACAAATTAAAATAAAAAAGGTTTGATTCACAAAACCATAAAAAGAAAACAATTAAGGAGTTAAAAATCTATAACCGTTACCGGTTGATCATTACATGTTCATCATCTACGTTTCATCTTTTGCACCATATTATTATTATTATTATATTATTATTATTATCATTATTATTATTATTATCATTATTATTATTATTATTATATTATTATTATTATATTATTATTATTATATTATTATTATTATCATTATTATTATTATTATATTATTATTATTATTATTATTATATTATTATTATTATTATATTATTATTATTATATTATTATTATTATCATTATTATTATTATTATTATATTATTATTATTATTATATTATTATTATTATTATTATATTATTATTATTATCATTATTATTATTATTATATTATTATTATTATATTATTATTATTATATTATTATTATTATATTATTATTATTATTATTATTATATTATTATTATTATATTATTATTATTATTATATTATTATTATTATATTATTATTATTATATTATTATTATTATTATTATATTATTATTATTATATTATTATTATTATATTATTATTATTATATTATTATTATTATTATTATTATTATATTATTAACTAATGTACATGCATAAATGAACGAATGAAAAAAGATGTATTAATTTGCTTAAGTCATGTGATTTCCACCCTAAAAGATTAATCGAAAAGTAAACTTATATGATCCATAAATGACTTTGTGAAAAAAAGAGCTTGATAGCTTGAGAGGGAGTGACGAACATTCTTCACATCTCATATAAACATAATGTTCAAACAATATTCATCAAACACTTAATGGTACCACGAAGAACTACGATCACTAAAAAAACCAATTGCAAGTCATGATTTGTTTGTCATTCAACTTTGACTAGACTTTTTGGATCCTTCATAATGTATTATACAGATGGTGATTACTTGGGCCATGGACCAAATGTGAGTTTGAGTTCGTCCGCACTTCATTCTCATTATCTATATGAGACAAATATCGGAAATTTAGTTATGATACGATTAGATTTTATTATTATTATCATTATTATTATTATTATTATTATTATTATTATTATTATTATTATTATTATTATTATTATTATTATTATTATTATTATTATTATTATTATTATTATTATTATCATTATTATTATTATTATTATCATTATTATTATTATTATTATTATTATTATTATTATTATTATTATTATTATTATTATTATCATTATTATTATTATTATTATTATTATTATTATTATCATTATTATTATTATTATTATTATTATTATCATTATTATTATTATTATTATTATTATTATTATTATTATTATTATTATTATTATTATTATTATTATTATTATTATTATTATTATTATTATTATTATTATTATTATTATTATTATTATTATTATTATTATTATTATTATTATTATTATTATTATTATTATTATTATTATTATTATTATTATTATTATTATTATTATTATTATTATTATTATCATTATTATTATTATTATTATTATTATTATTATTATTATTATTATTATTATTATTATTATTATTATTATTATTATTATTATTATTATTATTATTATTATTATTATTATTATTATTATTATTATTATTATTATTATTATTATTATTATTATTATTATTATTATTATTATTATTATTATTATTATTATTATTATTATTATTATTATTATTATTATTATTATTATTATTATTATTATTATTATTATTATTATTATTATTATTATTATTATTATTATTATTATTATTATTATTATTATTATTATTATTATTATTATTATTATTATTATTATTATTATTATTATTATTATTATTATTATTATTATTATTATTATTATTATTATTATTATTATTATTATTATTATTATTATTATTATTATTATTATTATTATTATTATTATTATTATTATTATTATTATTATTATTATTATTATTATTATTATTATTATTATTATTATTATTATTATTATTATTATTATTATTATTATTATTATTATTATTATTATTATTATTATTATTATTATTATTATTATTATTATTATTATTATTATTATTATTATTATTATTATTATTATTATTATTATTATTATTATTATTATTATTATTATTATTATTATTATTATTATTATTATTATTATTATTATTATTATTATTATTATTATTATTATTATTATTATTATTATTATTATTATTATTATTATTATTATTATTATTATTATTATTATTATTATTATTATTATTATTATTATTATTATTATTATTATTATTATTATTATTATTATTATTATTATTATTATTATTATTATTATTATTATTATTATTATTATTATTATTATTATTATTATTATTATTATTATTATTATTATTATTATTATTATTATTATTATTATTATTATTATTATTATTATTATTATTATTATTATTATTATTATTATTATTATTATTATTATTATTATTATTATTATTATTATTATTATTATTATTATTATTATTATTATTATTATTATTATTATTATTATTATTATTATTATTATTATTATTATTATTATTATTATTATTATTATTATTATTATTATTATTATTATTATTATTATTATTATTATTATTATTATTATTATTATTATTATTATTATTATTATTATTATTATTATTATTATTATTATTATTATTATTATTATTATTATTATTATTATTATTATTATTATTATTATTATTATTATTATTATTATTATTATTATTATTATTATTATTATTATTATTATTATTATTATTATTATTATTATTATTATTATTATTATTATTATTATTATTATTATTATTATTATTATTATTATTATTATTATTATTATTATTATTATTATTATTATTATTATTATTATTATTATTATTATTATTATTATTATTATTATTATTATTATTATTATTATTATTATTATTATTATTATTATTATTATTATTATTATTATTATTATTATTATTATTATTATTATTATTATTATTATTATTATTATTATTATTATTATTATTATTATTATTATTATTATTATTATTATTATTATTATTATTATTATTATTATTATTATTATTATTATTATTATTATTATTATTATTATTATTATTATTATTATTATTATTATTATTATTATTATTATTATTATTATTATTATTATTATTATTATTATTATTATTATTATTATTATTATTATTATTATTATTATTATTATTATTATTATTATTATTATTATTATTATTATTATTATTATTATTATTATTATTATTATTATTATTATTATTATTATTATTATTATTATTATTATTATTATTATTATTATTATTATTATTATTATTATTATTATTATTATTATTATTATTATTATTATTATTATTATTATTATTATTATTATTATTATTATTATTATTATTATTATTATTATTATTATTATTATTATTATTATTATTATTATTATTATTATTATTATTATTATTATTATTATTATTATTATTATTATTATTATTATTATTATTATTATTATTATTATTATTATTATTATTATTATTATTATTATTATTATTATTATTATTATTATTATTATTATTATTATTATTATTATTATTATTATTATTATTATTATTATTATTATTATTATTATTATTATTATTATTATTATTATTATTATTATTATTATTATTATTATTATTATTATTATTATTATTATTATTATTATTATTATTATTATTATTATTATTATTATTATTATTATTATTATTATTATTATTATTATTATTATTATTATTATTATTATTATTATTATTATTATTATTATTATTATTATTATTATTATTATTATTATTATTATTATTATTATTATTATTATTATTATTATTATTATTATTATTATTATTATTATTATTATTATTATTATTATTATTATTATTATTATTATTATTATTATTATTATTATTATTATTATTATTATTATTATTATTATTATTATTGTCATCAACTTTTGACTAGACTTTTGGATCCTTCATAATGTATTTACAGATGGTGATTACTTGGGCCATGGAACCAAATGTGAGTTTGAGTTCGTCCGCACTTCATTCTCATTATCTATATGAGACAAATATCGAGAAATTTAGTTATGATACGATTAGATTTGATAATTAATCAAAACTAGATATATAACATCTGAGACTCGACACATGTTTACCAATTAATCATGAGGTCCACTTAGTTAGCGATGATGTGATATATGTTGTTAGAGCCTAGCCCTAGAAAATTATCAAAGAGTAATTTGGCAACTAATAAAGATAATAAAACAGAAAATAAAAGAGACAAAGAGGAGGAGCAAAACTCTACTATAAAAGGGATAATTATAAATACCTTAGAAAAATATTTCTAGGCCATAAAACACCTAAAACTACTAAACAAGAAAAGCCCAAACTATAAGCCCAAACTATTTTAACTAAGTGTGGACTTAATATAAATTAAATCTAAAGTAAATAATTAGATTTTTCTTGTTGTGTATTTGACTTCAAAGCTCAGGCCCTTATTTATAGTTTCAATAGGAGATAATAAGCTTAATTTTTTCGATGTGGGACTATATGGGACTTGTCAAACTAACAAATCTCTACCTTGGCATGTTTCAACATTGACAATTAACAAAACTTACTTCACCTTATTCACAAAAGCCCCAATGGGCAATCACCAACAATGAACACTAACCAAGTCCAAGACTGCTTGAACTTGTAAAGCGGAAGAGGCTTCGTAAGCATATCAGTTGGATTGTCCTTCGTATGAATTTTCTGAACAAGGACCCTTCCCTCAGCAGTGGTATCCCGAATAAAATGAAATTTCACATCGATGTATTTCGTCCTCTCATGATACATCTGGTCTTTAGTCAAATAAATAGTACTTTGACTATTACCGTAAATTGTAGTAACACCTTGATGCAGACATAATTCGCTGAACAAACCTCTTAACCATAAAACTTCTTTGATCACCTCTGTCACTGCCATATATTCTACCTCTGTAGTAGATAAAGCCACGACAGGTTGTAAGGAAGCTTTCCAACTAAACTGTACAACTGCTAACGCAAAAAATATAGCCTGTCAAAAATCTTCGTTTATCAAGATCCACAGCATAATCAAAGTTGACGAAACCAACTAAAGTGTCATGATTTTTCCCAAACTCCAAACAAGCATTTGAAGTCCCTTGCAAGTATCTGAGAATCCACTTCACAGCTTGCCAATGTGTTTTACTTGGGCGAGACATATATCTGCTAATCATATTGACTGCTTGTGAAATATTTGGACGAGTACAAACCATTGCATACATAATACTACCGATGACACTAGAATATGGAACTTGCACCATATATTATTCCTCTTCAACTGATTGTGGTGACTGGGCAGCAGATAGCCGAAAATGACTAGCAAGAGGGGTACTCATTGGCTTAGCGTTTTTCATGCCAAACCTCTCCAAGACTTTCTCGAGGTAATTTTTCTAGGTCAGAAATAATTTTCCAACTCCTCGTTCTCTTTTGATCTCCATACCAAGAATTTTCTTAGCTGCTCCCAAATCTTTCATTTTAAATTCACTACTCAGCTGCATTTTCAAAGTGTGAATTTCTGACAAATTCTTAACTGCAACAAGCATGTCATTAAGCAACAAATATACAAAAGAGTCATCAGTTAACTTCCTGAAGTAGACACAACTATCATACATGCTCCTCGTGTAACCATGACCCAACATAAAAGAATCAAACCTCTTATACCACTGTCATGGAGACTACTTCAATCAGTATAAGGATTTCTTTAACAAGCAAACATGGTCTTCCTTACCATCAACTTCAAAACCATAAGGTTGCTCCATGTAAATTTGTTCTTCAAGTTCGCCATGTAAGAAAGCTGTCTTGACATCAAGTTGCTCCAATTCCAAATCATACATGGCAATTAAAGTAAGCAAAACACGAATAGAGCTATGTTTAACAACAGGTGAAAATACATCATTAAAATCAACATCATATACCTAACTATAGCCCTTTGTAACCAATCGTACTTTGTACCTTGCATCTTCAACCCGTGGAATACCTTCCTTCCTTTTGAAGACTCATTTACATCCAACAATTTTTTTACCCAAAGGCAGCTTCATAAGATCTCAAGTTCTATTCTGATTGAGAGATTTAATTTCTTCATTCATCACAGTCAACTACTTAGCAGAATTATCACAAGAAACTACATCTGAGTAGGTAGTAGGCTCACCAACTTCACTTGTTTCTTCTGTAACAAACAAAGTATATGCAACCAAATTTACATATCTTTGTGGTAGTCGAATATCTCTCCGTGGTCTATCCTTGGCTGTGGAATATTGCTCTTCCTCTGGATCATCTTCGTCAGTAGACTCGGGACCATCTACTGACATTCTTTGAGTAGAAGAGTTTGACTAAGAAGAATCAGAACTACCAATCTCAAGCTCCACCTGCTTCTGCGCACTATCATTTGTACAATTAATAGATTCCTCTTTGAAAGATAACATAGACAATTCATCAAAAGTAACATATCTACTGATTACATATTTTAGGGATTTGGGATCAGAACACCATAATCTATATCCTTTCACCCCAGAAGCATACTCAAGGAAAACACACTTTTTAGCTCGAGGCTCTAATTTTCCTTCATTTACATGCATGTATGCTGAACACCCAAAAATTTTTAAATCAGAGTAATCAGAAAGAGTACCTGACCAAACTTCCTCTGAAGTTTTAAAATTAAGTGTTGCAGAAGGAGTGTGATTGACAACGTAACAGGTCATATTAATCGCCTCTGCCCAAAAGTCCTTTGTTAACCCTGCATTTGAGATCATACACTTTGCTCTCTCCAAGAGTATTCTGTTCATACGTTCGGCCACACTATTTTGTTGAAGCGTCATCCTAATAGTGTGATACCGAACAATTCCTTCATTTTTGACGAATTCATCAAAGTCACCTTCATAAAATTTCATGTCATTATCTGTTCGAAGCCGCTTAATCTGTTTACCTATTTGCTTCTCAATCAAAGCCTTCTATTCTTTAAAGGTTAGAAAAATATTATTTTTATGCTTCAGAAAATAAACCCAAACTTTTCTAGAATAATTATTAATGAAAGTCAATATATACCTAGCACCACCCTTAGACTGAACACGAGCTAGACTCCAAAGGTCTGAATGAATATAGTCAAGAGTACCTTTCGTTTTATGAACTATCGGAGAATTGAAACTGACTCTTTTCTACTTTCCAAAAATATAGTGTTCACAAAAATCTAGTGGTCCAATACTCTATCTATAAAGAAGACCTCTTTTGCTCAATATGCTCAAACCATTTTTGCTCATATGACCTAAATGCATGTGTCATAATTTGGTAATATCCGAATCAGACAATGATGATGATGAGACTGCAACAGAGCCTGTGACAGTAGTTCCCTGTAAAATATACAAGCTACTAGACCTGCAAGCTTTCATAACAACAAGGGCACTTCTAGAAACTTTCATAACTCCACCTTCAGCTGCGTATTTACACCCATGAGCCTCTAGGGTGTTTAAAGAGATGATATTCTTTTTTAAATTAGGAATATATCAAAATCCGAGAACCTTTCCATCTCATTAGGCAAACCTAATGCATGACAAAATAAAGTGATTTTTGTATTTAATGCATAATATTTGGATAAACACTCTCTTCCTATTTCAAATTGTGATTGTCTAGATTGTAAGGAAACAATCTTAACTTAAGACCAAGATCAATTCTTTTTAAGTTCACTAACTTATCAATAGTGATTTATGTATCATATCCGGATATATATATATATATATATATATATATATATATATATATATATATATATATATATATATATATATATATATATATATATATATATATATATATATATATATATAACCTCTAATGTTGTTAGTAGATTACCTATTATTGCATGTCCTTTTCTTATTGCATGAGTAGATGATACTTCTACTCATTAATTTCTTTTGCTTCATATTGTGTTGTCAACATGTACAGATTTGTTGATGAAGTTGCTTCAACAACTCAAGATCCTTGCAAAATGTCTTCTCAATCCTTATCATCTCAATCCTTATCAACTTTGCGTGAGGTAGAGGTGCCTCCCTTCCAACATAACGATGCCTCTACCTCTGTTCAAATACTAAGGTTCTCATTATCGTGATCTCATTATGATCCAATTTTCATTATACAAATATATGAATATCACGATATATTCAAGTAATATGTAATATAAAGTGATAAAATGCTAAATAATATAATAAACAAAAAGATTGCGTGTCAAGTCACACTTGTCATCACTCATGTGATTGGCTTGTAGGACACCTATTACTAGCAATCTCCCACTTGATCTAAAGCCAATCACCTATGTGTCTGATCTCTATCAAACCCCTGTGATGCTCAAAGATAATCTGAGATAACGACTTTGTCAATAGATCTACGATATATCTTCGGATGGAACTCTTTCTACTGCCACATCTCCTTGAGCCACGATCTCTCTAATAGGGTGTAACCTACTAAGAACACTTTTGATGAGCCCAGGGTTCCTTTGTTTAAGAATTATCCCATTGTTTCCATAATATAATGAAACCGGCTCCTCGTTGCCTGGCACGACTCCTAAATCTATAATAAACTTCTTCATCCAAACTTCCTCCTTTGTTGCCTCTGCCATAGTAATGTACCTTGCCTCTATGGTTGAGTCAGTAGAAATGTCTTGTTTGGAACTCTTCCAACACACTACTACTCCATTCAGGGTGAATACATACCCTAAATTAGACTTGCTATCATCGACATCGGATTGAAAGCTCGAGTTCGTGTAGCCCTTAATCCCGAGGCTACTACCTCCATATACTAGTAAAAAGATCCTTATTCATTCTCAAGTACTTAAGGATACACTTTATTGCTTTCCAATGCTTCAAGCCTGGATCCGTCTGATACCTACTCGTGACACTCATAGCATATGCTATATCAGGCTTAGTATATAGTATAATATACATGATAGACCCTATCGCTAAGGCATAGGGTATTATATCCATGTCTATCCTTTCTTCAAGAGTCTTTAGGGATATGTTCCTAGAAAGTGATATCGCATGTCTCATCGGTACAAGACCATTCTTGAAATTTTTTATACCAAACCTTTTGACAATGGTGTCTATGTACTTAGATTGGGACAAGCCAAGCATCTTCTTAGATCTATCTCTATAGATCCAAATCCCTAATATGTATGATGTTTCTCCTAAGTCTTTCATGAAGAAATGTCTATATAGCCAAGTCATTACTATGGATAGCATTCCTACATTATTCCTAATGATCAGGATATCATCCACATATAATATCAAGAAAGTGATAGCGTTCCCACTTACCTTCCTATATACACAAAGCTTATCTTTGTTTTTAACAAAGTTATAATATTTAATTACATCATCAAATCTTATGTTCCAACTTCGGAAAACTTAATTTAGTCCATAAATGAACCTAAGCAACCTACACACTTTATCTGAACAATCATTGGACATGAATCTCTTAATCTATATCATATACATCTCCTCCTCGAGGTTACCATTGAGGAACATAGTTTTCATGTTCATTTGCCATATCTCACAATTATAGTGTGCTGTAATAACCAATAGAATTCAGATAGATTTTAGCTTGGCTACAGGTGAAAAGGGTTTGTTATAATCAACACCTTATATTTGATGATACCTCTTAGCCACTAGCCTTGCTTTATAGGTCTCCACCTTTCCATCTACTCCGATCTTTTTTTTGAAGATCCACTTGTAACCAATGAGTATAATACCCTCGGGTGCATTAAGTAGGTTCCAAACCTTATTATAATATATACAATCAATATCAGAATTCATATCTTCTTATCACTTCCCGGAGTCTATACTCGTAATAGCCTCCTCGTAGATTTGATGATCAATATCCTTAACATCCTCTCATATAATATGTCCCATATATCTCTTAGGATGATGAGATACTTTGTCGGACTTACGTAAAGTCAGAACTTGTGTGCTAGGTACCTGAACAGACTCGGGTTGTGGAATGGTGCTTGAGCTAAGTTCTCCATCCTTGCTCAACTCTATTATGCTTCCACTATCTCCACCAAAAATATATTCTTTCTCAAAGAACATCGCTCTCTTGGCTACAAAGACCTTTTGGTCCTCGGAATGATAGAAATAATCTCCATTAGTTTTCTTGGGGTATCCCATGAATATGTATCATTCCGTCCTGAATTCCAATTTGTCGGAGTTGTATCTTTTGACGTGGGTAGGGCAGCCTCAAATCTTAACAACCTTAAGATCAAACTTCTTCCTTTTCCATATCTCATATGGATAGGCACCACTGACTTAATTAGAATTCTGTTTAGAAAGTAAGCTACGGTCTCTAGGGCGTATCCCCAGAATAAGATAGGAGGTCGATGAAACTCATCATAGATCGAACAATGTCTAATAGTGTGTGATTCCTCCTTTCAAATATACCATTAAGTTGGGGTGTATAAGGAGGTATCCACTGGGACAGAATCCCATGGTCCTTGAGGAATTAGATGAACTTTGTACTTAAGTACTCACCTCATTGATCTAATCGAAAAGTCTTAATACTCTTTCTAGTCTGATTCTCCACTTTATTCTTATACTCCCTAAATTTCTCAAATGTCTCAAACTTGTACTTCATCAAGTACATATGTCCATATCTTGAGAAATCATCAGTAAAAGAAATGAAGTAGGAGTAACTACTTATGACATAAGTTGACATGAGACCACATATATCACTATGTATGAGTTCCAATAACTTAGTAGCTTTCTCTCCAATTCCACTAAATGAAGAGTTGGTCATTTTTTCACGAAGGCAAGGCTCATAAGTTGCATATGACTCATAGTCGAATAGATCTAAATATCTATCATTTAGCAACTTTTGAATCCTTCCCTCATGGATATGACCTAGCCTACAATGCTATAGGTATATACTATTCACCTCATCTCTTTTCCTCTTGGACACACTTATATTCATGATATATAGAACAGTGTTTAGCATAAATAAACCATTATGCAATGTTCCTCTCGTAATGATCTCATCATCTAATAATATTGAACAATCATTATTCTCAAAAACTAATTTATATCTACTAACTGTCAAACATGAAATGAAAATAATATTTTTGATAATAGAAGAAACAAAACAGCATGCATCTAATGCAATAATAGCTCCACCAAGTAGATGTATGGTAACATCCCCAATCGCCACTACAATAATTTTTGCTCCATTACTAATTTTTAGGTCCATCTAACTTCTCACTAATCTCCTAGGTCCTACTAGAACCTGCAATGAATTGCAGATGTGATAAGCACTATCGGTATCTAATACCCATGTGTTATCATAAGATTTTAACAAATTGAAACTGATCATGAATATACCTAAAACTTCTCTAAGCTTCTCTTTTGCTTTGCCCTCTCTGTAAGATACTTTTTGCAGTTCCTCTTCTAGTATTAATCTTCGTCATAGTGGAAGCATTGGCCTTTATCTTTTATTGGATCTTTCTTAGCAATCTTAGCAATCACGCATTTTAGTACTAAAATAAACATGATATGTGTACTATCTTCAAGCTTTATCTAAATAAATGTTCTTTTTGTTTAGAGACGTCTTTGTAGTACTAATTGAAGCTTGTTCTTTATGATTGTTACTAATCTTGCTGTGATGCTGAATTCTGTATGGATATGGGTGTGACGAGAGTAATCAGCAATGAAGGCATAGGAAGAAAGTCCAGAAGCAAGTTTCAGGCAACTTGTGAAGCCACTAGAAAGTTATGATTAGAAATTGCCATCTAAGGCTCGAATTGTGGATGAAAATACTTTGAAGAAAATTACTGGTTTACCTAGTTACTAATTTTGTGAGCAAGACCAGGTTTCTTGCTGTTTAAGATTGTTTCTTTTTTCTTCTTATCTTTTAATCTTATTGTCTTTCTTGAAATTACTCTGGCACTTATACATTAATTAATTTGTCACCTTTACGGTACTTATTAGCCTCTCATTTTCGTTTCTTTGTTGAATCTTAGCAATCTTAGCAATCTTAGCAATCTTAGCAATCTTAGCAATCTTAGCAATCTTAGCAATCTTAGCAATCTTAGCAATCTTAGCAATCTTAGCAATCTTAGCAATCTTAGCAATCTTAGCAATCTTAGCAATCTTAGCAATCTTAGCAATCTTAGCAATCTTAGCAATCTTAGCAATCTTAGCAATCTTAGCAATCTTAGCAATCTTAGCAATCTTAGCAATCTTAGCAATCTTAGCAATCTTAGCAATCTTAGCAATCTTAGCAATCTTAGCAATCTTAGCAATCTTAGCAATCTTAGCAATCTTAGCAATCTTAGCAATCTTAGCAATCTTAGCAATCTTAGCAATCTTAGCAATCTTAGCAATCTTAGCAATCTTAGCAATCTTAGCAATCTTAGCAATCTTAGCAATCTTAGCAATCTTAGCAATCTTAGCAATCTTAGCAATCTTAGCAATCTTAGCAATCTTAGCAATCTTAGCAATCTTAGCAATCTTAGCAATCTTAGCAATCTTAGCAATCTTAGCAATCTTAGCAATCTTAGCAATCTTAGCAATCTTAGCAATCTTAGCAATCTTAGCAATCTTAGCAATCTTAGCAATCTTAGCAATCTTAGCAATCTTAGCAATCTTAGCAATCTTAGCAATCTTAGCAATCTTAGCAATCTTAGCAATCTTAGCAATCTTAGCAATCTTAGCAATCTTAGCAATCTTAGCAATCTTAGCAATCTTAGCAATCTTAGCAATCTTAGCAATCTTAGCAATCTTAGCAATCTTAGCAATCTTAGCAATCTTAGCAATCTTAGCAATCTTAGCAATCTTAGCAATCTTAGCAATCTTAGCAATCTTAGCAATCTTAGCAATCTTAGCAATCTTAGCAATCTTAGCAATCTTAGCAATCTTAGCAATCTTAGCAATCTTAGCAATCTTAGCAATCTTAGCAATCTTAGCAATCTTAGCAATCTTAGCAATCTTAGCAATCTTAGCAATCTTAGCAATACAGCAGCTATATTAGCAGTTAGGTTCTTATTCTTTTTGTTTAAGAGAGATCTGAAAGTCATACAAGCGAAGTTCGTCTTTCACAAGAATAGTATAAACTAATCAAGCCTCAAGAGATCTATATAATACATGACATGCTACGGGGTTCCTTTTGTTTTTATGATCCCTTTGGTGGGACAATATGTGAATATAGCCATAAGGGAGAGGGTACTTTAGAAATGAATGCATACCATAGGGGATTATGCCAAAAATAAGTTATTATATTTTCATAAACTGTAAATTTGAGAAAATAATTGCACGCATTTTAGTACTAAAATAAACATGATATGTGTACTATCTTCAAGCTTTATCTAAATAAATTTTCTTTTTGTTTAGAGACGTCTTTGTGTTCTTTGTAGTACTAATTGAAGCTTGTTCTTTTATGATTGTTACTAATCTTGCTGTGATGCTGAATTCTGTATGGATATGGGTGTGACGAGAGTAATCAGCAATGAAGGCATAGGAAGAAAGTCCAGAAGCAAGTTTCAGGCAACTTGTGAAGCCACTAGAAAGTTATGATTAGAAATTGCCATCTAAGGCTCGAATTGTGGATGAAAATAACTTGAAGAAATACTGGTTTACCTAGTTACTAATTTTGTGAGCAAGACCAGGTTTCTTGCTGTTTAAGATTGTTTCTTTTTTTTCTTTCTTATCTTTTATTTGTCTTTCTTGAAATTACTCTGGCACTTATACATTTAATTAATTTGTCACCTTTACGGTACTTATTAGCCTCTCATTTTCGTTTCTTTGTTGTATTGGACATATTTCTTTCATTAAAGATGTTTTTGTTACAAGAGCTGAGCATGAGTTTTTTTTTTTTTCTCCTGTTGCTTTTCATTTGTGTATGAAGTTCTTATACTGGTTTACTATCTGCTTATGAAGTTTAGTTCTCTCTGGCTTGATACACAACCATATTTCTTTAATATATGATGATTTAGAATTATGCATATGATATAAGTTTAGTTTACTATCAACTATGATGTTTTGCATTTGATCTTTATAATGATTATTATTAAAACTCATTTTGATTAAAATTCTTTCGACTTAAATTCAAATAGTACTATCAAAAGATTATCATTTTTTAAATTTGTGTTCATTTCAAAATGACATATAGATAGGGGGAGTTTAATTAGAATTTTATCATCAATTGATTGTCATTATAAAAAAAGGAAGAGATTGTTGAATCTCGAATTTTGATGATAAAATCAATTAATGAGTTTATGGACTAATAAGCGTTTGAGATAAGTGACATAAGAGAAACTTCAATCATGGACTTAAACCGTAAATTATTGAAGTAGGAGAATCAAACGTTAGGCTAAAGAGCATCATATCAAAGTTTGGATGTCAGGCCGGAGGATTGATCGACATGCTGGAGGATAGACTTCATATCATGAGTTTGAGCATTGAGCTGGAAGGATCTAATATTGCGCCAAGAAGATCAGATGTTATGGGAGGCCAACATACTGATTGATCAAGCAATACGCTGAAGGAAAAGTGTGTCAAAGGTTCGGACTAAGTGCAGATGAATAAATATCGGACAACATGCTAAAGGCTTCATGATTATAAGTAGAGTTGTTAAGTTTTGATCAAAGTCGTTTAGAGTTTAATTGAGTTGATTTTGGGGCATAACCACACCAACTTGATTATGAGCCCATTGAGCTTAAACCAGGATCGAATTAGGCTTGTTGGAAGGCCAATTCAATGGCCTAGGGTTAGGCTGGGCGGTGGTACCGCCAGGCTTAAGTGATCGTACCGCCTGAGAGCCAAAAAGTAATGTTTGTGCTTTTCCAAGAACCCCGATGATAGTACCGCCTAATATTGATGGTGGTACTGCCAATAGAGATAGTACCACCAAAGCCTTCGATAATAGTATCACCCAGCGCCTGTGGTAGTAGTACTGCCAGTACTTAAAATATTAGGGATTTAAATTTTTGGTTCTATTTTTTAAGCCATTTAGAGTCTATAAATACTCCACTCATACTTGCTAGATGGAGTAAAAATTGTTGAGTATCTTCCTCCTTGAGTTTAGAGGTTATATAATAAGGAGTATTAAATTTGTAAAAATGGATAAAAAATGTAATATTAGATGTATAGAAAAATAAAAGGTGAAGATAAAAAATACTTATTAACAATAATAAAACTATGAAAAAATAAAATATTTTTATTATTTATTTAAAGAACATTCCGTACATGGCTTAGCTCTAATGATTGATGATAGTATTAGATTTAATAAATATAGATTTTTTTACAAAATTCAAGCTAGTAAAGCCAAAGATGCCTTAAAAAAGATGAAAATACATGATGATTTCTCTACTGAGGTTTGAAAATTTTAGGAGATTAAAGAATAGCTTAGTTAATTAATTATTTAATAAAATTTTGAAAGTTAAATAAATATGTGTTGAATGAAGAAAGAGTTTTTTAATGGATAGGGGTGATATATAATATTATTAAAATTATAAAGTAATCAAAATTATAAGCGACTATGAAACCTTGGAGAAGAGTTTTCGAAAGTTTTAGAAATATAGAAAGTTTGTCTAGTGAGTTTTTTATTATTATAGGACTACATCAAGAATTTGCATTAGGCCCCTATACATTTGACAATAGATAAATCTATTAGTTATTTATAGAATAAACCTTCTTAGTGTATAATATTTGCTAATGATATTATGTTAATTAATAAGAGTCTGAATGAACTTAATTCAAAGCATAGAGCTAATCCTTAAAAACTAAATGTTTTTAATTAAGTATGACTAATATTGCATATATGAGATATAGTTATGTTAAATTAATAAGAAGTTATAGTAAATAAAAATTTTAGATACATTGGATCAACTATTTAGTATGATAGAGAGATTGATGAAGATATTATTTATAGAATAAATATAGAATTACTCAAATGATGAGTCGACGGTCTTATATGATCATTAGATATATTTTAGATTTAAAATAAATATAAAATAATTATTAGACCAATAATATTTTATGGGCCTAAGTGTTTGATACTTAAGAAATAATATACATAAAAAATATATATTAGAAAGATGAGAATGTTGAGGTGAATGTGTGGAGCCACTTGAAAATATGAAAAAAATATATATATTTATTTATAATCAATTGGATATTACTTTGATAGAAGATAAAATGAGAAAGAATCATTTAAAATGAATACATCAGGAGACCTACCAATAAAAATATCTTTAATTGAACTTAATACATAATTTTTAAAAGTGATATTTTAGTTTAGCTACTAAAGACTTTAATAATTTATCATAACATTTTGGACTCAACTTTCATCTTCATCACTTACTTTAAAAAAGAAAAAAATCTTTACCATTTTATTGTTGTTGGCAGATTTTGATTATGGGTTGGTTTGCAAGTTAATATTTTGCAATAATAAATTTAAGTTACAATTACCAAATCGAAAAACATTCTTACACAAATTTAAGTTACACCTAACTTGATATTTTCTTCCTACTTTTGCTACCTAATTGGAGATGACCGCAACCTAATTGCTACCTAAGTGGATATAGTCCATTATTCTTAGATTAATATTTAAAGTGTAATAAAATATATTGAAATAGGTTTTAAACCCTAACCTTTAACATGATACATCAGGTTTGAAACTTTAAACCTTGATAAATAATAATTTTAGGTGTAAGATGTATATAATAAGGTTTGGAACGCTTGGCAAGCCGATCTAATACATCGTCATCAAATCAATATCTTTTAAGTGTAAAAATATGTTAAATAAAATTAGGAATCCTCAGTCTTTGATAAATAAATCTAGCACACCAAAAATATATATGAGATAAGATTTTGATCCGTCATCCTTTCGTTCCTCACCCTTTGATAAGTGAATCGACTGTGGAACGAGATTTTGAATGGTCAATGGCTATAAAATATACTGGATAGATTGAGAATTATTATCTTTTTGATAAATGAATTTGGTTCATCATCATCAAATTAATATTTTAAATTAAAAAAATATTTTAGACGAGACATATCATAAAATGTAAAAGGCAATGTTTGAAAGCTGTAGATTTGATCCACGATCAAATTTCCTACATCATATCATCTTATACATGTACATATATCACCTTTCTCTTATCGAACTTGGTGATTTCCTTCGCTGCAGTCGTGATGGAGCCCTCTCTGTGGATGCTGCTTTCACTCGGTGTCTCCGTCCTCCTCCTCCTCCTCCTCCTTTCTAGAGCCACAAAGAGGTCATCAAAGTCCCGCGGTCGGCGGCTTCCACCTGGGCCGACTCCACTCCCAGTTGTCGGCAACCTGTTCGAGCTCGGCGAGAAACCCCACCGTTCCCTCGCCCGCCTCGCCAAGGTCTATTCCCCAATCATGACTCTCCGCCTCGGTCAAGTGAACACTGTGTTCGTCTCGTCCCCGGAAATGGCAAGGAAAATCCTGCAGGAGAACGATGCAGTCCTCTCCAGTCGCTGGATCCCAGAAGCTGTTCGCGTGTTGGCCTTCAACGAGGCCTCCATGGTGTGGCTTCCGCCGTACCAACGATGGCGGAACCTGCGTAGAATCTGTAAAACCCAGCTCTTTACTACACAAAGACTCGACAGCTACCGATCCCTTCGGTGCGAAAAGGTACAGGAACTGATGCAGTACATCTCTGACAGCGCGTCGAAGGGATTGTTGGTTGACGTAGGGCGAGTAGCGTTCAGCACCACGCTGAATTTGATTTCTCGCACTGTCTTCTCCGTCGATCTCGCCGATCTCTACGGAGAGTCCTCGCAAGAATTCAAGCATGTGGTGGAGGGGATCTTGGAGGAAGCTGGGCGGGCGAACCTGTCCGATTACTTCCCACTGCTCGCAAAGCTCGACCCGCAGGGTATTCGTCACCGTTCCACCAAATACTTCAAGAGGCTGCATGAAATCTTCGATGAGAATATAGATCGGCGTCTGCACAGGGAACGAGATGGAACCACCGCCCGCAATGATTTCTTGGATGAGCTCCTGGAGCACCAAGTTCAGGGAGACGGCACCAAGTTCGATCGACAAGCACTGAGATGTTTCTTTTCGGTGAGGACACATTCTCGAACAAGTAACGGTGATGGGGTAAACTCTATTGCTACATCATCTAAACCACGAAATGGCTTCGATTTGGCAGGACATATTTGTGGCGGGGAGCGACACGACCTCGAGCACGGTGGAATGGGCTATGGCGGAGCTGCTTCGGAATCCCCGGGTCATGGCGAAAGTCCGTGAGGAGATCGTGCGAGCTATTGGCTTCTCAAGAGAAGTGGAGGAAGCGGACATCGGTTCACTCCCCTATCTGCAAGCCGTGGTCAAGGAGACGTTGCGTCTGCACCCACCGGTGCCACTTATGCTACCTCGCTTAGCAGAAGCGACCGTGGAGGTACACGGCTACGAGATACCCGAGGGCACGCGGTTGCTCATCAATATCTGGGCGATCGGGCGAGACAGCAGCTTGTGGACGGAGCCGGAGGAGTTCTTGCCGGAGAGGTTCTTGAACAAGGAGGTGGACTTCAAGGGCCGCCACTTTGAGTTCATTCCGTTCGGGTCGGGACGCCGGATCTGCCCTGGATTGCCATTGGCGTACCGGATGGTGCACCTCATGCTCGCATCCATGCTGCAGAGGTTCGACTGGAGGCTTCCGGAAGGGAAAGAGCCGAGGGATTTGGACATGGAGGAGAAGTTTGGAGTGACCTTGATCATGGCTTCTCCACTCAAAGCTATGGCCGTTCCCACTAAATGCTGTTAGACTAGGATTCATCTTGTCAATTTAACTTTCCACCAATGAGCTCTCTGCCAAAGCAATAAGATTCAACTTACAAACAAATTTCAAGTTAACTTACTAGTAAACTTGGTTCATGTTCAAGTTAGCATTTGCGTCCAAGTGATGATTGGAAATAGGGTTTCCGTAAATGTTGGACCTAGAGAAGAGTTCATAGTTTGTGTTCTCTATCTAATTGGATATGCATCTGCATCAATACCAATACTGTTTATCCCATTACCTTATGGATTGATTCACTCCCTATCACTCAATCTAAGATTTAGACTGGCCCTTCATCTCCTCTCTCTTACGTTATAATGTTTTTAAGCAAATGGCTTCTCCTCTTGCTTCCCTTCACTTTCGATGGCTTCCTCTTGAATACATAATCTTATTGATAAATGAATAGTGTCTCTACTTCTCCCCTTTGTACAACAAGAGGACTCATCTTTCCTAAACTTCATTCTGAATATTGTTGGATTGAGGGATCTTAATGGATAGAGATGTCATCGACACACATCGGAAGTTGCAAATTTCAGTGCAACATTTGTTCCCATCGTGTCATTTACACAGGATTTTGGATATTCTCCTTTTATTGCATCCTATTCAAATATATTTTTCAAGTTATGCAGACAAACAAAATTTAGAATGACCCATAGGTTATGTGTGTACCCTTAAACACAGATTACCATTGGCACCTAATAGTGCTAAGAAAAAGTTTTATGCACTACAATTCACTTAAGATACTCGAGAAGTATAGGATGGCATTCAACAAGAGGGTAAGTTTCAGATAATTGGGAATATATATATATATATATATATATATATATATATATATATATATATATATATATATATATATATAGTGTTTTGCTATTGTTACAATATTTCCATATATGTCTTATGTTATCATTATAGTGTTTAATCATTGTGATATAATGTTTTAATTTGGAAAGTGGTTACAGTATATTTTTTATAGGTTCATTTTATGAAACATAATTTAAAGTGCTGAATTTAATGATATGAAACTGTTGTGTGCGTTCGTAAGATATTGCTACAGTACTTCACAATATCATCATAAAACCACTATAATTGGGTTTCTAAAACACTATAAAGTATTGAATGAAGTGAATATTCAATTCTATTTGTTTGATAATCTTTACATTACATATTTGACAGGTTACATTTATAGTGTTTTGCTATACGTCGCAATAACATTGTTTTTCGACACAGAAACACTATAAAGCACTGAATGAAGTCATTACTGGTTTATGTTATATATTTGACAGGCCATCGGTTACATGTATAATACTTTGCTAGACGTTATAATATCATTATAGTGTTTTACGATATCATTACAATGTTTTTCTAGACATCGTAAAAACATTGTATTCTAGCACAGAAACACTGTAAAGCACTTAAAGAAGTCAGCATTGGATTCTATTTGTTTGAAAACATTTATAATATATATTTGACAAGTTGTTGGTTACATTTACAGAGTTTTGTTAGACGTTACGATATTATTATAGTATTTTACGATATCGATACAATGTTTTGCTAGACATCACAAAAACATAGTTTTCCAGCACAGAAATACTATGAAGCACTAAATGAAGTCAGTATTGGATTCTATCATTACAACATATTAGGTTATATTTAAAGTGTTTTGTTAGACGTTACGATATCGTTATAGTGTTTTATGATATCTTTACAGTGTTTTATTAGTCATCACAAAAACACTGTGTTCCAAAGTAAAAAAACACTGTAAAATATTGTAATACATGGTGCAAAAGATAGATAGATATTTTGGACCTTGTAAACTACTGTATTCTAGCACAGAAACACAGTAAACCATAGTAATACACTATATTCTAGTACAGGAACATAGTAAAACACTGTGATGCATGTCAATATATGTGATTATTCAACACAGTAAACGACAGCATTACACTGTATAAGTTAACATTTACACTGTTTTCATATAAAACATAGTAAAACATTGTGATAAAACCCACGTAAGCCCTAATTGATATAGTGGTTAGACAATTTATCTGCACGAAGAAACATTATAAAGGGATCATTTCATTCATTACACTCCAAACAAGGTCAACTATTAAAATAAGATACAATTTATATTGATGTATTCTATATAAATTATAAAAAGTCATTTATGATATTTTGGAACGTCATTATAGTGTTTTCATTCATATACAAAAAACACTGAATCTAAGTAGAAAAAAATTGTAAAAAGTTCATTTCCCAAAGTCTTATCATCTATTCCACTCCATACAATGTGACAAATATATAATTTGCATTGTTGAATTTCACATAAATCATAAAAACATTATTTAGCATATTTTGGAATGTCATTATAGTGTTCTCATTCATGTACAAAAAAACACAGTATCTAAATGAAAATATTATAAAGGGGTCATTTCTCAAATTTTTATCATTCATTCCACTCCATACAAATGGGAAAACATGCATCTGAAGTTCATTCATCTTCATTGTGACTCTTTCTTCAAATAATAGAAAAAAATGTTCTCATGTGAAATTATAAAGATCTCAACATTTCTCCCGAAAGATTCTGAATTAATGAACCCAAAAGAGGAGCACTCATGATAAACTTTATCTGTTACTTGGATTATTCTCAGGCAGTCTAGTTTAGATTATTGCACTTCAGGTTTTTTTTAACTGAAAATGTCATATATATATACAGGCTTACATTACATCGATATTTGGTAAATGAATTTGGTACATCATTATCACACCAATAATTTATATATGAGGTCAAAAATACTTATATATATCCTAACATCTTTTTTTTCGCCAAACTTCAAAAAAGAAATAGTAGAGTTGGTAATGCGTTGGAATCGTTCTGAAGTTTATCAAATGGAAATCAAACATGCTCCAAAACTAGGGAGCGATGTGACAAGAAGAGGGAGAAGAGAGGCCTCGGTTCAATGGACGGTGTCCTCTCGCCTCACATGCCATCGCTAAAACTCGTACTCCCATTGAAATCGTAGCCGTGGTTTGTCCCAATAAGGGCAATCCTTTTCTCCCGTTGTCTTCTTCCAACCCACAACGTGGTCATCCATACCTTCTTCTTCCCCGCGTTATCCCAATCTAATGGTTTGTAATTCTGATCTGAGACCCAAAAACACAAAAAAAAAAAAAATGGTAAGAGACTTTCTTGGACGGGTTGACATCCATTCGCACATGCGCTTTGAAGTTTTTACTCGGTGGACGGAGGCTTCTCTCTTCTCCAAATCAAGTGGGCGAGGGTTGGAAGGACCATGTATTCTCTCGGTGTTTATTATACGTCATATATGAATAGACATAAGATTCAGATATAACAAGGTTAAGATACTGAAAGGAGCTCAAATTTCTAATAGCTGGACGAAGATTTCCGCTCCATCCAATTCGAGTGGGCCATTGGTAGCGCACGTTTACGACAATGACAACGACGTACAATCTTTCAACTCGTGGCCGCACTAAATCAACCCTTTTCCCTTAATTATCCCAACGTGAATGGCTGCCAATAATTAGTGATGACAAAAGCACGTGCGAAGTGACAAAAGTAGCTTCGCTATTCGCAATTACGCATGTGTGTTAACGTGGAATGAAAGGACACTTTACCACCCTCTTTCGAAAGTACATATTTACATGCACTAATCGTAATATTAGCAACATGTTTTGTCCTCAGAGTTGCTATCTATCGCTAAGACTCCAGTAAGCCATTGTTACTATTTATGTTGGTTACTAATCAATATAAACAAGTCATCAATCTTCTTTTTCCATAGGTATTATATTTCGTCCTCTCTCATTGACTCGGTTTTATCCTGTATTTTTATCTTTCTCATAGTTTCTTTTTTATTTATTTTCTTTCACATTTACATTTTTAGCTTCTCTTTCAAATTTACATTGCATGAAGATGACCTATTCTTTTGTCAAAAAATTTTATGAATTCATTTTTATGAATCTTGCGGTGTTAATTTCAGAGAACATTTAAACAATATAATTTTTCATATTACGTCTATTAGAGCATGCCACATTTTTTGTTTTCCTTTTTCTTCACACTGGAATGATTAGCAATTTTGGGGAAGAACAGCCACATTGCATGATAGTATAAGGCATATGACTCCAAACTTTTCACTCACTTACTAGTCTATGTTTCAAAGTTGATTGCGAGAAATTAAACCTTCATTTCAGCCCCAAACAGTCTTGCGTTTTTGATCCAATAGAAAGCAACTGAAGCACCCTCTGATGTGCATCACAATAAGCCACAAATATAACGTGGATTAGCAATTTTAAGAGAGAGAACGAATGGTGCGAGGAAAGGGGACCTCTCACTGTACCATATGTGTACACCAAGACAATAATAGACCAAGAAGACTAAGCAACATAAACATTAGAATGGTTGGTAGAGTACTATTGAATCCAATATAAATACTTATATATGAAATTAATGCTTAGAAAAAAATAAGGTAATTTTTTTATAAAAGTTTTTTTCTTTTTATTTTTCCAAAAGGTACCTTTTTCATATTTTTCAAAAATATCTCCTATTTTACCATAGATTAGTTCATAGGGTAAATTAGTCTAATTATTTAATTATAATATTTTTGAATAGACTTACTATATTTTGGTGGAGATATACTTATACATGGAAGTCTCTCTATTTGGTTGTAAATATTCCTAAACGAATAAGGATGTCTATTTGAAATTTTATTTTTACATATGAGTCGATTTATTTTTTGTTTTGACTTTATTTGTCTTATTTTTTTAAAAAAAAAAATTATAATCCTTTGGCGGAGGTGTAAAAAACACTGTAAGACTATTCAATTGATATGTAAGTCTCCCTATTTGGTTGTTCAAACCAATAATTATACCTATTCGAAATCCTATTTTTATATAGAGTTTATTTTATTGGATTTTACGTCTATTTATCTCAATTATAGTATTTTTGAATAGGCTTATAGTGATTTAGTGGAGTTATTAAAAATACTATAAGCCTCAAAAATACTATAAATGATAGTATAGGTTGTAACCAATACTGCTCTTGTTGTCTTGTTAGAAAGGTATTTTAGAAATAATGTCAAATAGAGGATGCCCTTTACGAAAGATGAAAAAGAGGATATTTTCCTAAAAAAAAGTGCAAAAAAAATTCTTAGGAAATTTTTTTAGAAAAACTCCTTATTTTTCAAAATACAGTATCTTTTTTTCAAAAATTCTCATAGAAAACCTCAATTTTTCAAAATAATAAAAGTAACTCCAAACCACTTTTTATCTTTTTCCTTAAAAGTTGTATCTTCTCTCTCCCCTTCACAAATTTAACCAGACCACTTAATTGAACCAATCTAAAATTTGGATCGATTTAAAATAAATTATGCTAAATAATTAATTAATATATATCAATTTATATTAACAAAAATAATAAATAAAATCCATAAATAATTACTTTAGATTGCAAAATTATAAATAATAAACTAAAAAGTAATTTTATTAACTATAAAGTAATGAATAATATAATGATACTTATATATTTTAAAATAAAAATATAAAATATAAATATTTTAAATGTATAGAGAAACTTCAAAATAAATTTTTACTCTTAATAAAATTTAAAATTAAATAGGTTTTATGGATTTTGACACTTAAGTTGTTAAATTTATCTATAAAATATCAAAACATTATCATTTAAATTCTCAAATGGAAAAACATTATGTTTTCATCACCTGAGATAAATTTTGATTCAAAAGAATCAATATTTAGAACCACTTACACTAATTTTAGGGTCATTCAAAAAAATAGTGTAACTAGGTCTAAACCTAATCAAAACAAACTAGAAGTTTTAGAAAATATTTGAATTAATCCCAAATGAACAAAAATATTACTTTATATTGTGAATATTTTGAATTTTTAAATCTCTATAAATCCATTAATTTTTGATAAAATTTGAAGCTTTCATGCAATGTTTAGTAACATTTGAGCTTTTAAAGGGGTTTGAAAGCTATTCGAAATTTTGATCCTAAAACACAAAAATTTAGACCCACTTATGCTATTTTTGGCAATTCAAAAACAGCATAACTTGGTCAAAACCTGGTCAAAAAAAGTTGAAACTTTTATAAAATATTTAAATTAGTTTCAAATGGAACAAAATATAACTTTTCGATTTTTAAGATTTAAATGATAATTTTTTGGTTTTTTCACATTGTGAATACTTCAATTTTTTTCAATTTCATTAATTTCTTGATATTTTGTTAAATTTTGATATTTTCATGTAATAATTTGTAACATTTAAGCTCTGAATATGTTTGAAACCTACTTTAAAATTTTGGTCCAAAAGCACTTACATTGTCCTTTGGGGTAAATAAGTGTAACATCGTCTAACATATTCAAAATAAGTTAAAATTTTAAAATATGTAAATTAGTCCCAAATAGACAAAAATATAAATTTTCTATTTTATGAATTTAAATAATAATTCTTTATTTTTCACTTTGAGAATATTTTGAATTTTTTAATTTCATAAATTACTTCAATGTTTGTCAACATTTGATACTTCCATATAATATTTTATAATATCTAAGCTTCTAAATAGGTTTAAAACCTATTCTGAAATTTTGGCCTAAAACACTAAGATTTAAACCCACTTAAACTGTTTTTTATGGCAATTCAAAAACAATGTAACTAGATCTAAACCTAATCAAAATAAATTAAAACTTTTAGCAAATATAATTTTTATATTTTTAAAAATTTAAATGATATTATTTTGATTTTTTAGACTGTGAAAACTTTGAATTTTTATAATTGCTTTAATTTCTTTAAATTTTGACAAAATTTGAAGCTTCCATGTAATATTTTGCAACATTTGAGCTTCTAAGTAGTTTTAAAACATATTCTAAAATTTTGACCTAAAAACACCAAGAGAAAAATGTAATATTTTCCAACATTTGAACTTCTAAGTAGTTTTGAAACAAATTCTAAAATTTTGACCCAAAATACCGAGATTTAGACCCACTTATATTATTTTTGGGGTAATTAAAAAATAATATAACTCAGTTCAAAACAAGTTGAAACTTTAAAAAAAAAATTGAAGTAGTCCAAAATAAATAAAAATATAATTTTTTTAACCTTTTGAGAATTTGAATGATTATTTTTTGGTATTTTCACATTGTGAATACCTTGAATATTTTAATTTCTTCAGATTTTATCAAAATTTGATACTTCCATGCAATGTATTGTAACATTTAAGCTTTTGAATAGATTTAAATCCTAGTCTGAAATTTTGGTCCAAAAATATAAAGATTTAAACCTACTTACACCATTTATAGGGGCAATTAACAAAAAGTGTAACTCCATCTAAACCTAGCCAAAACAAATTGGAACTTTCAAGAAACATTGGAATTAATATTATATAGATAAAAATAATTTTTTTATATTTTTAAGAATTTAAATGATATTTTGTGATTTTTCACACTATGAATACTTTGAATTTTTCAATTTCATTAATTTCTTCAAATTTTACCAAAATTTGATACTTCCATTGAATATTTTATAACTTAAGCTTATACGAAACCTATTATGAAGTTTGGTCCAAAAATACTAAGATTTAGACCCACTTATACTTTTTGGGGGTAATTAAAAAATAGTATAATTCGATCTAAACCATATCAAAACAAGCTGGAACATTAAGGAAACATTTAAATTAGTCTCAGAAGGATAAAAAAATAACTTTTTTTTTATTTTTTAGAACTTAAATGATAATTTTCTACTATCTTTACATTGTGAATATTTTTATTTTTTAAATTTCATCAATCTATTCAAATTTTGTCAAAATTTGATATTTTCATGCAATGTTTTGTAATATATGAACATATAAATAAGTTTAAAATCAAATTTTGGCCTAAAAACACCAAGATTTACACCCACATACATTATTTGTGGGGGAAATTCAAAACAATGTAAATAGGTCCAAATTTTGTCAAAACAAATGGGAACTTTAAACATTTGAATTAGTCTTAGATGGATGAAAAATATTATTTTTATAATTTTTAAGAATTTTATGTTGAATCTCGGATTTTGATGATGAAATCAATTGGTAAATCGTTTGATATAATCTATATATTGAGAAAAGTGTGTAGGATTAATTATAAAAGCGATAAGACATAAAGCAAATGTTGTGCTAGAGTCAAGATCGAGATTTTGTTGAGAGTTCGAGAGTTCATCGGAAGTTCAGATGTTTGTCAGAAGTTTTATTGTAATTAATCGAGAAGTCCAAGAGCTTGCCGGAAGTCCACTGAAACATTACCGAGAGATTGTCGAAAGCTCATCGGAAGCTCGCCGGAAGAACAATTGACATACTAGAACTAGAATGCTTTGTTAAATATCTTAATTATCGTAGTTACACCGTAAATTGAGTTAGGATTGGGAGGTAATCTCACTAACTCAATTAGAGGTCAATTGGGCCCTTAACATGGTTGAATTGGGCTGGATTGAATAGCCCATTTAGCACCTAAAATCACGGCCGGTGGTGTCACTGGTTGGGACTCGGTCTCCTAGGTGTTCTAGGCGATGATACTATTGATAGTTAATAATATCAAGCGATGGTACCAACAAAGCTTGATCTCCGAGCTCTGTCAAGCGGTCGTACCGCCCAGACTAAGTAGTGGTACTACCCAGTATCAACTTGCAGGCGATAGTACTACCTAAGAATTGTGATGCTACCACCAATACCTCGAATATAGGGAAGTGATATTTTTTTGCTCCAATTCTAAAGCTATTGGGGCCTATAAATATCCCATCCTTTTTTACATAAAAAAGTAACAAAGTGCAATCAAAAGTATGAAAAAATATTAAGTGTTGGGGGTATTAAAAGTGTTGTAAAAGTGAAAAGAGTCATTCTCATCCCTTTCTTAGCTTTGTAATCATCCAAGAAAGAGGAGTGAGGCTTGTAAGGGTTATCTCTTAAACCCATGAAAAGGAGAAAGCGCTGTAAAGAGGTGGTGGGTCTTTTCTTATTAAAGGAGGACCAATAGTCGATGTCGATGACCTTGACGAAGGAAGAATCGAAAGTACATGTAGGTCACAACGATCGAACCACTATAAATTTTGGTATTATATTGCAAACTGCCCAACCTTCTCTTCTTTACCTTATTCAAAGTAAAACAAACAATTTTAGTCGAAATCGATTTTTATCATACGAAGGCTTTCAAATTGACATAATTTTTTCACTGCACTAATTCACTCTCCCTCTTAGTGCCACTCTTGATCCTAACATTTTAATGATATTTTTTAAAATTATAAATATTTCATTTTTAACTTTTTGATTTCTTTAAGTTTTGATAAAATTTGAAGCTTCTATGCAATGTTTTGTAATATTTTAGCTTCAGTAGGTTTAAAATTCAAATTTTGATCCAAAAAATGAAGATTTAGTCCACATACACTGTGCTTGAGATAATTGAAAAAAACAAGTTGGATCTTTTAGGAAATGTTTGAATTAGTCTCAAATGGCCTAGAAAATACAATTCTTTCTATTTTTGAGAATTTAAATGATAATTTTATTTTTTTTTCACATTGTAAATACTTAGAATTTTTATTTAATTAATTTTTTAAAATTTTATCAAAATTTGATACTTCCATTCAATGTTTTGTAACATTTAAGCTTCTGAATAGGTTCAAAACTTGTTCTGAAATCTAGTCCAAAGACACCAAGATTTGGACATATTCTATTTTGGGGGGAATTCAAAGATAGTATAACAGAGTCCAAAACCTGGTCAAAATAAGTTAAAATTTTGGTAAACATTCAAATTGATCCCAAATGGACCAAAATTTTTTTTATTTTTAAACATTTAAATATTAATTTTCTGGTTTTTTTAAATATTATGAATACCATGAATTTTTTAATTTCATTAATTTTCTTCAAATTTTATCAAAATTTGATACTTCCATGCAATGTTTTGTGACAATTGAGTTTCTGAATAAGTTTGCACCATATTTTACAATTTTGGTCTAAAAACATTGAGATTTAAACCCATTTATATTGTTTTAGGGATAATTAAAAAACAGAATCTAAACCTGATCAAAGCAATCTAGAACTTTCATCAAACATTTGCCTATGATAAAAATATAATTTTTGTATTTTCAAGAATTCAAATGATAATTTTTTGGCATTTTCTATACACATTTAATTTTTTTAAGAGTCAAAATCAGTAAAAAAAAAACTATTTTTAAACACTTAAAAATAAAAATAATGATTATATAGATCAATTAAATTTATTCAAAGATTTTTTAACTATCTAAAAATTTTATATATTATTATTATTTTTAAACTATATAAATTTTTATTATTATATTATTCTTTATTTTATAATAAATAAAAGTTTTTATTATTTTTATATCTATTATCTATTACATCTTATAATTTAAAATAATATATTTTTTCATTAATATAAATTAATATATATTAATAAATTAATTAATATAAATTTATTTTAAGTCAATATAAGTTTTGTGTTAGTTCTATCCGTTCAATCGAGTGGTTTGATTCGATTTGAAAAGCAAGGAGAAAAGATAAAAAGTGATTGGGTTATTTTGTCATCTTAAAAATTAAAGATTCTTTTATAAAATTTTTTGAAAAAGAGAACGCTAACTCGAAATTTTGTAAAATAAAATATTGTTTCTAAAAAAATGCAAAAAAACAAAAACTTTACCCCAAAATTCCGCCCTTATTAAAAAATAGAAACGAATGATCTTTATTTTTATCTTGTTTTACTTTGTTAGACGTCCAAAACCTATGCAAGTGGAAGCATGTCTTTCCTCCTCCTTTCCTCCCCGTACGTGAATGCAGTCGACACTTTGACTTTAGGCTCCTTTTTGACCATTCCACCAAGGCGTGTACGGCCTCCCCCTCGGAATAAATTCTCCTTTTTTTTTATCTCAGTTTTGATCTGTCTCAATTCGAACCGCACGCTAAAACGCTGTTTATTTTGGTCAACTAAGCCGTGGAGTCGGTCAACCTGGAAGATTTCTTTCAAACGTCGGAGTTCAAGCGTGTACCACAGCAGCTTGGAATTCTTCTCGTGTTGACTTCTGATCGATTCAATTCAACAGCTGAATCCTGGTCATTAAACATATATTCCAAATTGTGGAAAGAGTCGAACGAGAAAACTTATGTACTTGGCAGTTTATTGTAGAAAATTGTCTCTGAGTTCATATGGACAAGGTAAAATAAATATTGGTCGGACACTGTTTCTAAATCCTACCGGAAAGTATTTGGCACGCATGAGGTGGGCTTTTCCGGTGCGCCTTTCGATAAGCTAAATTTGGCTGCCAAGTCATTTGAACATCCGTAGATCAATAGATCATAATGTGAGATGTACCAATTTGTTAACTCAAAAAGTCCATAACTTATCCAGGATGATCTGACTTGGTTTGAAATTCGAATCTTGATGATGCAATGTGGGAATCGCTTCTATGTTGAATCTTCGAAAGTGGAAACAGACAAGTTGATGGCAAGGATGTTTTAGACTATGTTAATGCTTTTCTATCTCCTCCTACAGTAAAACTCATATTGGGAGCACTTTTCGACGTGATCCCTCTAATATTTAAATCAGAAATTTTTAAAATAGAAGTGTGAATGAAGATATCTTTTTAGTCAAGCGGTCTCAAATTATTTGCATAACTTAAAGATTATTTTCTATTTTAATTCCAACTAATATATCCATTCATTGTCGGTTGCAATCGGTGACTGTGGCAGCAGAGGGTGTCACTGTTTTTGTTACTGCGTACTCTATTTTTGTCGCACGAGAAGGAGTTGGCCGAAAGGGCTGGGGGCAACACCGCCAAGGGCTCATCATTGCGGTGGCTATGACGGTGCGGATGGAAGGCAGTGTTGCTCTGTCTCTGTCGCACTATAGAAGGAGGCGCTGATGACGCCGAGGGATCATGTGTAGTTGAGGAAACAATGGTGGTTGTAGCGATTGTGGTTGCCTTGTTTTGATTGTCGCGAAGAGGGATGGTGGAACTACTACAGTTGCAACCCAAGGGGAGGCAACGATGGTGGCACAGTTGAGGGCAGTGTCACCGATGGTAGAAACGACAAAGGGGTTGGTTTGCTGGTTGGGAAATAGTGACCGCGGCCCTTCTCGCTCGAGTAGGGTGGAGCAGTAAGGAGGGAAGGCTGCTGGCCAGGGAGTAGCGATAACAGTGGTCGCTGACAGGAAAGCAACGATGGCGGTGGGGCTGGCCGAATGTAGGGGAAGCAAGGGCCCCTTTTGAACATATAGGCTTTAGATGGGAGAAGATGTGGTTATGGCGGTTACGGCGCAACGAGGAGGGGAGGTTGCTTGCTAAGGGCAAGGAGGCTACATGCAAGTTGAAGGCTGGGTGGCTGTGACGGCATTGACATGGTCGAGGGGCAGCGGAGGGTCTGATGGCTGTGGCAGCAAAGGATGTTTTGTTGTTGATGCCAGTGGAGGAGGAGAAGTGGTGGTCACCGAGGCTAGGAGCGAAAGGGAAGACGGTCGTGGGGCTGCAATGGGATGGGACGTTGGTAACATCGTCTTCGGAAGGATGACTATGGTGGAAGGTAGGATGATGCGCCCTTTTCTCGCTCAAGCAAGATGGGGGAGGGGCGTTGGCCGGGAAATAGTGGTAGCGGTGGTCAAGCAGCCAAGAAGCAACGACAGTGGGTGGGCTAACCGGAAACAGGGGAAGCAAGGGTGGCTATGACTTCTTCTTCTTCTTCTTCTTCTTCTTCTTCTTCTTCTCTCTCTCTCTCTCTCTCTCTCTCTCTCTCTCTCTCCTTTAAGATGAAGATAACTACAGCGAAGATCACTGCTCTGATACCAAATGAGGTCTTATCGTAAAAGAAAAGAAGATAAAATGAGATGATCATTTCAAGGGGATCGACCTCCTTGATCACTTCGAGGGGATACCCAATGATAAGATCCTAAGGTCTTATTGTAAAAGAAAGAAAAGAAAATGGGATGATCACTTCGAGGGGATCGGCCTCCTAGGGTTTGTTTGGAATAACATTTGATTGATTGATTGATTCCAAAAAAAAAAGATTACATCACTATTTATAGAGTTCCACCCAAAGTCCACTATGACTTGGACTCTTAATAATAAATAAATATTAAATAAATCTCTATCCGATTCTAACTGAACTAAACATACTCAACATATATTATTCAAAAGCTCATAAAATAAAAAGATCCTAACAGATAGGTGAGTGCCTAAGCAAATAGAGAGATCGTTTGATAAGCCCAGTCTCACATGCAACTGAATCAAAATGAGAGGAAACAAATGGCTAGGGCTCGGGTGACTCGAGGATCATTGGTTGAACAAGGCCAACATGATGGATAGTTGCTATAGTCAACATCTTTGACAAAGTTTGCATAAAGATAACTGACACAATAAGACCAATATCTTATGCAGTTGGCATAGAAGTAGACATAGAGGTCCTTTGGTTATTTCAGAATCTATCTAGTAGTGTGTTTTCTACGGTTTCTAATAACATATAAATCATATCCAAAGATGTTATAAAATGAACACCTCATCGGTCTCTAATCATGCTCTATCATGACAACAAAATCTTTAGTATCATCAAGGAAAAAAATATAACACATCAAAGAGGTCAGAATCAATAAAATCCTTAATACATATCTAATATGCTCCTTATTACTAGTGAGCTAATCTAGGGGTCTCCCTATACCGCTCGCAATAGTAGTAAAAAATTTAGACATCCACATTAAAAATAAAAAAGATTGAATATTTTTACCTAGATTAAGATAGCGGAAAAATCAATCATCTCTAACTAAAAGTTGTCAAAATATAAAAGCTTTGTTCTGAATATATCACGAGCTAATCTCAAGTATCCCTAAGTCGAAATATGAAATAGGAGTCTCCCTATATCGCTAACAATAGTAGTAAAAAATTTAGGCATCCACATTAGAAAAAAAAAAGATTGAATATTTTTACCTGGGATAGTAAAAAAATCAATCGTCTCCAATTGAAAATTGGAAGATAAAAAATTTATACTGAATATATCACGAGCCAATCTCATGTACCCTCATAAGATTAGTACGATCCTTTAAGTCAAAATATAAAATAAGAATCTTTTTATACGACTGACAATAGTACTAAAAAATTTAAACATCTATATTAAGAAAGATTAAATATTTTTATTCAATAACAAAAAAATCAATCATCTCAACTGAAGGTCATAGTCTCGAGATCGGAAGATAAAAAATTTATTTTGAATATATTATGGGCGATTAACACGATTCCTACTTCAAAATATAAAAAAATTAATTTTTATAAAAATAACATCCAAAGAATTAGACGATTGTGCTCGATTTTGAACACTCAAGAATGACAAATAAGAGTCTACAAAATAACTAATCAGAGGATCCTTCCATACTCCTCCCTCTCAAGGATATCCACATCACAGGCCTGGATTTGAAGAACATCATCTTGCGAGGAGGAGGCTGTATGAAATAAAGGGCAGATACTTGTGTGGTTTGGAGGGTTTAAGTTAAAAAGGGAGCTCTTGAGCGGAACTCGTCCGACATGGGGTGCAATGCACAGGAGCTGCCACTGCAATAGCATAGGGAAGAAGGTGGGGCCCTCTTCTCGGTACGGGGGAAGGAAGCAGCGGTCTGCAGTGAGGAAGCACCGTCGGTACGGGGGATTGCGACACCTCCGCCGGAAGTAGCAAGGAGAGCCATCCCCGACGGCGAGGAGACGATGCCACCATCAACGGCCAAAAAGGGGACGACTCCTCTGCCCCACGAAACAAGGACCTCCGCAGGCGATGCGAGAACCACAGGCGACGGGAAGTCAATCGCAAGCGTCGGTGGTGCAAGATCCACATCCGGAGGACCATCGCTGCCGCAGGTTACCGAGGGGAAGCGAAGACCTAGCACTGGCCGGAGAAGGGAGGAGCCTCGCAAGAGCCGTAGCAATTGAGGAAAACGGAGGCAGTGGGTCCTTCGCGACCGCACCCATGGGAGAAGACAAAGCCGCCGGCGGGGAAAGGGAAACACCACCGGCCGACCATATCCCGAAATTGATCGGCGCCGAAGCCGGCACAACTATCGTCACAGCATTGTGCGTCAGGCCAGAACTAACAACCTTGAAGGAGGCCGGAGAAGCCGGTGGGAATGATCCGGATGCCAAAGGTGCTGCCAGATCGGGAGTGACATCATGCAATTCGGCCACCGACAACAAAACCGAAGAATCAGCCAACAGAGGAGAGGTCTCAGGCGGATCAATCGCAGGGAGGGAGGAAGGGAGCGGCTGTCCGCCGGCCCTGCTCGCTTTAGCTACTATTGGAATGCACACAACCTTGAAGCCACGCTGTAACCCAACGCCAGTGACATGCCTAGTAGCATGGAGCACCACCGGACAGGCACCAACAGCATCGCGGCGAGGGAGACCATGTCCCATGGGGCCTGCAAGAGTGAAGGGGCAGTGACACATCGTCGGCCCGTGAGGAGGACGTTGTCATCAGTGAGGGATCATCGGTGGCCATGGAAGCATGCCTTCCCAATATCTCAAACCCTAGCAGACCCTTTTTCTCGTGATCGCCTCGCAAAAGAAACCTTCTTCGATCGCGTGCGGCTTTTGATTGCTTCAAAATATAGAGAAAAAAGGGGGTTCATATGGCGCGAGTTTTCAGAGGCAAATTCATGGTGAAGAATAAGCCACCACATTTACCACAGCGAGGTTCGATCAACCTTAAATTGCGGTTTGAAACAATCAATCTTTGGTACATCACCAGTCTTGATCAATAATTATCTTTTCTTAATCGAATAATTTATTATATTTAGATCGATACGTGATAAAAATGATATTTCATTTTTTTTTTGGAACAAAGTAAAAAAATTATTAACTGGTTACATAAAAACCAAGGGAAGAACACAATTGATCAAATCAGTAAACGAAATATTGAACAAAACCCAACCAAGTCGAACTAAAAAATTAAATATACACCCTAATTTTAGGACGGAGAAAAGCACGAGTTCCACCTTAGAGTTTACACGTTGCCATGTCACCCTCCATGGTCAACATTTACTCGCACCGGCCACCGCGTTTCCCACGAGTCAACAAACGTGCCGCACGAGAACGCTTGCGCCTTTAAATGCTTTTTCCAATCATCCACCCGTATAAATCATCGTTTTCGGCTTCCTCCACTAAACACCTACCAACAGCTCCTCGCTCTCTACCCCTCGCAACCCTGTCCAACCCCTCGCCCCTGTCCAACCCCTCGCAACCCTGTCCAACCCCTCTCCTCCATACCGCTTCTGATTTCCTTCTCGGAGTTAACAAGATCTTTGGCCACTCGAATACCTTGTTCGACTCATGGGGTTGGTTGTGGATGCGCTAACGGAGGTGTTGAGGAAGCCGACGATGGGCGGCGTCGTGGCAGAGCTCGCGATCCTGGCCGCCCCGCTCTGGATTGCGGCCCTCGTGGGGCTTTTGCTAGGGTGGGCGTGGCGGCCGAGATGGGCCACCGGCATCGCTGCAGGTGGCGAGAAAGCTGCCGATTCAGTAGCGGCCTGCTCGCCGCCATCAGATGGGTTGGGCAGGCCCTCGTTGGATCAGCCAATGGCTTCGCTGCTGAGCTGCAGCGGCGGCTCTTCAGTCCCCCAACAGCCGGATGGCGAGAAATCGGCGGTGACTGAAAAGGATCTGCAGCATCTGTGCCAGCTCGTGGAGATGACCGATGGTGGCCCGGCGTGGCGCAAGATGATGGAGAAGTCGTTGCCGAACATGAGCTACCAGGCCTGGCAAAGAGATCCTCAGGTAGACCATCTGACATGCCTCCACACTATCATCCATAATTGTATATGCCACAGTTTGATTCTTCACCTGCTCGTTATTGGGGTTCTCATGTGCCATGTATCTTGCAAACATTTTGCAGACCGGCCCTCCTCAGTATCGTAGCAGTTCCGTGTTCGAGGATGCGACGCCGGAAATGGTGAGGGACTTCTTTTGGGACGACGAATTCCGGATGAAGAATGGGTGGGATGACATGCTCCTTCAACATTCTACCTTGGAGGAGTGTCCATCCACAGGGTCAATGGTAGTTCAGTGGGTCCGAAAGGTGCGAACTAATTCTTGGATATTCTTAGTGGAACTGAGCATTTGCCATCTGTTATGCTCGCTTAACATCCCTTCTCTATGCAGTTTCCCTTTTTCTGCAGCGATAGGGAGTATATCATTGGTCGTCGGATATGGCAATCAGATAGGAGTTACTACTGTGTAACAAAGGTTTGTAGTAAATATAATTACTGCGTATATTCTTGTTTAGAGGTTCACCATATTATAGTACTTACTGTAGAGATTGAATTTTGAAGAAATTATGTAGAAGGCTTCAACACTTTGCGAATTTTGTTCTTCTTAATGTGGACTATGCAACACCAAACAGTCTCATTGAACCTAATATTCATACTGGCATTTGGGTTCCCATCCCCTAATTACAACAAAGAAACTCTATCATTTGAGAAAACAATTACAACACTAGTGCAATTGACAACTGCACACAACCATAAGCTATGAAGGGGAGCAAGAAAACAAGGTGAAAATCCACTTTACCTTCTTTGAAGCTCCTTTTAATAGCATAAGTCTTTTCAATTTCTGTCATAAAAAAATGTTATGGACTTAATCTGTTGCATAACTGGAAGAGGCAAATTGTCAAGGTGGAAACCAAAAATTTCAAGTGAAAAAAGGAAAAGAAGTCTTTCCCTTAGTCTCTTTTTTTTCTCATATCCAATGTTCAAAAGAAAAAAAAAATTATATGGATGCGTTTAAGCTCTCCAAAACACCCTACCAGCCAGATGGCACACACAAGCTAATTGACAGATATGAATCAGTAGATACATTTGGCTAAACTTTAAAAAACTGTTGCAGGGTATGCTTTTAATTTATCATAAAAACATAATGTTTAATTAGATAACCTTGAATGAGTGAATAACTTGCTCTAACCACATTGGAAATGTAAACAACCTAATCAGAAGAAAATGTTGGTGCAAATACCTTGGTTCCTTTTGCTCTTGCCCTTGGTCTAAGAACTCAGTGCTTGTAGAAAAGTTGCATTGATGTTAAGCCTTACAACATGTTGCTGAGTGGTCTTTCTATTTTTATTACAGACCAGAGTTCTGAAAAAGGCATAGCTATACTTTTGAATAATTAAGTGCAATTTGAATTGGATACGCAGCAGGGCATGATAATTCTACAGCTGATGTTGTCTTGTCCAATTCAACACATTTTGTCCTGGTATAAATCCAGTTGATCTACATCTAGATTCTAGCTGTTGTCTGTTATATATGCTATATATGTGTCTTCTTTTGATCCATCAGACTGCATCAATGCTTTTTTCTTTTTCAATTAGTTCCTAACTTGTGGTGTCGCATTTTCTCTTAGTCCTTAACAAGGTTAAAACTTGTTAAAAAGTTTCGGTATTGGTATTTTTTTTTCACCTATTGGGCTAAGATCAGAGCTATAATAATTTTTTTAGTGCAAACATGTTATGATGCTATTTTTCATGTTAGTTTGCTGTTGGCAATTATGAAGTTACATTTCTCATTCATATTACCCCATTGTGTATTTTTTAATCATTGTAGTCTGTTGAATTAATTATCGAAATTTCCTTAAAAATTTTCAGGGAGTCCCATGTTCCTCTGTTCCTCGACACAACAAACCGAGGCGTGTTGACTTGTATTACTCCAGTTGGTGCATTCGCCCAGGTGCATAACCTCGTCCCATGTTCTCTTTCTTTTTCCACAGCTGATTAGCCTCTTGAATGACAAATGCATGTTTTCTGATCTTTGTTGGGTCAGTTGCATCAAAGAGAGATGGCCAGATGACTGCTTGTGAGGTGTTACTCTTTCACCATGAGGATATGGGCATCCCATGGGAAATTGCAAAGCTAGGTGTCAGGCAGGGAATGTGGGGTTGCGTCAAGAAGGTCGAACCTGGTTTCCGAGCCTACCAGATTGCTAGGACATCCAACGAGCCAGTATCTCAAAGTTCTTCCATGGCACAAATCACCACCAAGTTTGATGCGGACCATCTGAGGTCATTTGAAGATAATCCTGTTTCATCCTCAGATGTCGTTGAAGTGGAGAAGCAGAAGCACTGGGCTTGTAACATACCCAAGTTTCTTGTGGTTGGTGGTGCTGTAGCTCTTACCTGCACCCTTGACCGTGGCTTGGTTACCAAGGCTGTTATTTTTGGAGTAGCAAGGAGGTTTGCAAAACCAGGGAAGAGATTGTGAGAGGAAATTAAATATCAAGACCAATCATTCAAACATCTCTACAACAAATCATCTTGGTAAAAAGATGATATACGAGAGAGAGTATTTATATTTTGTGTCTTGTTTCTGTAGAGGAATATCAAATTTAGAGTTCATCTCATGTATACAGTAGATCCTACATAGGAAGCAATCGAAGAATCGTTAGAAATCCAATTTGTTTCCACTCTTAAGGAGACATATGACTCATTTGAATGTTAATTCTGCAAATTGCATATTGTATTTTAGTTAGCTGTTTTCGCCTTTCCCATATTTGTTCCCACATCTCCTGCCACCCATACATACTAGCATTCTGGTCTGCTAGAAAGCTCACCAAGTCGGAAGGAGCTTAATAATTTTAACAATGAAAGTGATATGCATGCTGTTGAAGTTATTCCAAGAAATGCATGTAAAATCGCTATTGCACTTGGAAGAGAACTGTGTTCTCGCTGGATCTTGAAAAAAAAAAAAATCAAGAGTTCAACTAGTTTTGAAAATGAGCAAAGATTTAAATTGATCAGTAATAAGTAGATACATGTATTATTGCTAATTTAGATTTGAATTATCTTGGATTCCTTGAAAAAGAGTTGAGTTGTTGTTTGTAATAGCCTTTGCAGATTAATTTTTTCTTTATTCCTTTCTACACTTGCCATCACATTCCTTCATGTTACTGCAATTTTTTGTTGCCTGAGTTGGAATGAATTTTGGAGACAAAGGTTTTCCCTGTGTCAATCTCAAGTCATTACCTTGCTAACCTAGAGGTATCTATCTGCAAAGTTAAATCAAGGTATCTGAATTTAAATTGTTTGGACGAATTAGATAAGCTCTTTAGGAAAACTTTTAATGTATGAGGAACTTAGGCAGTCCCTTTTATAAAGGGCTCTGAGAACTGAGAGTCCCAAGATCATCAGCAGCCATGGGTAGTGATTGAGCATCATTCTCTGATCGAATCAGGATAACGATATCGAGGTGCGTCGAATTCGTCACCTACCTTGACTAGCTTGATGCAGCTTGGGGACATGTGGTGTCAGATATTTGCCGTCGATGTAGTTTCAGGTGGTTGGTTGTCAGCCATACGTGGAGTCACGTTGTCAACCATGAGGTGTCAAGCACACATTCCATTCATCGCCTCAAATGGTTGACATGTTAGCCACGTGTTATCTATGTGGCCCTAATGTGTCGACCATGTTATTAGACATGTATCACTAGTCCCCTCGCTCTTGGCTCATGCGAGCGCTATCAAACCGAGAAGCGACTTTGGCCAAGACAGTAGATATTGCAAGGGGGGCGGATGGTAATTGGTTGAGGTGTCATGAATATGCACACTTGGCTACTTGGTTGTGCATTGTTTGGTGCATGTTTTTGCCCGTTCAACTGAGTCATTGATATGCATTCGATTGTTTGGCTATGTATCGTCAATAAGCTCATTCGACCATTCGATTATACATCATCGAAATATACATTAAGCTCTATTCGATTATACATCATCCAAATACACATTAAGCTCTTAGGCTGCACGTTGATATGCACATTAAGTCATTTAGCTATACATCGTTGATATGCACATTCAACCATTTGGCTATATGTCATTGATATCTACATCATGTATTTGACCATTGGATTATGCATTGTCACTATATACATTCGACCGTTTGGTTGCCTGTTGATATACATATTTAACTATTCACTGCACACTTTTTATATGCCCATTTAGCCATTTGGTTTTGTATTATCTATATGGATATTTGGTTGTTTGATTATATGCCACTAATATGTGCATTTGGTCATTCGGTTATGTGTTATTGATATGTGCATTCGACCATTCAACTACTGAGAAGACATTATTTTAGGTTAATACATGAGATTTTCTTTATATGAATCAAGAACTCTTACTTTTTATTCTCGTATAATTCTTATATTTTATTAAGAATATTTATCCAAATGAATTATGATTTTTCTCTTGATTTCTCAAAATTCATGACTTCAATTTCTTTTTTTGAAAATCTTTTACTATTTGATCTCCTAAGATTTATTTTTATTTAAGAGGTGATTTTCCAAAATAAATCATGCCTTTTAGTATTCATGATTTAATATTAATATCTTTCATATCATGATTTATAATACTTTCTTGTATTCATAAATTATATATCTCATCACTTTTGATTTAAATTTATCTTTTTTGTCATGATTTGAAAATTGATATAAAGGGAAAAGAATTACACCATTATATCCTTCCATTCTTTTTGATAATGACAAAGGGGGAGAAAATATTGCTAGCTTGCATATTTCAAAATAAAGAAAACTTGTTAGCTTGCACATCACAAAATAAAAGTAATATTTGTTAGTTTGCACATCTAAAAAGAAGTAAAATTGCTAAACTTGTACATCTCTAAAACTTGCTAGTTTGCATGTTCTAAAGTGATGTAAAACTTGCATGTTTCAAAAACTTGATAAGTTGCACTTTTCTCCTTTTTGTTGATGATAAAGGAGAAGTTATAATGATAATTTGAATCATGCATGGTATGAGATGCCTTGATATTTTGAAATTATGATGCATGCAATGATGTGATCAATTAGTTCATTCAATACTCATGATGCATACAATGATGAAATACTCATGATTATCTACATTAAATTGTTTATTTCAATATGGCATATTGATAGGGGGAGTTTAGTTTAAACTTCATTATCAATTGGTTGTCACTATAAAAAAGGAAGAGATTATTGAATCTCGAATTTTGATGATGAAATTAATTGATGAAGTTATAATCTAATATGTGTTCGAGTGTCTCAGGACTATCTTCGATCGGAAAAGGAAAATCGATCAAAACAGGAAGAATCGGATGTTAGGCCAGAGTGAATATGTCAAAAGATTAGACGTCGGGTTGGAGGATCAATTAACGTGCCGGTAGAAGGATTTCATGCCATAAGTTCGAGCTTCGAACTAAAGGATCGGATATTATATCAAGGATATCATATGTTACGAAAGGTCAACATACTGATTAAGTAATACACTAAAGGAGAGGAGGATGCGTCAAATGATCGGATGAATCATCAGAGATAGGTCACGATGACCGAACCACTATAAATTCAGTATGCTATTTTTCTTTGTTGTTTACCTTTATTACTTACTGATTTTATTGTGCACTCCAGTTTATACTTACTCGAGCTCACTTTTGATATCGATTTTCATTGAACATAATTTTTTAAATCGACGTGATTTTTCGAAAGCATTAACTTACACCCTCCCTCTCTTAGTGTCGATACGATCCTAACATAAGCGAGATTGATGTAATAGTTGGGGGGCCATTATGAGGAACTAGCGCATATGCCTTTATGACCTATGCAAGGGAACCTCAAGTGAAGAGATTCCATCCCTTGGGTGACCCCCCATTGTGTTAAGAGAGGAGGTAGAACACATCGATCCTGATACATTTGTCATTTATCTTATGGTACATTAGTAAAAAGGATCCTAATAGATATTAGAAGTTCTACTAATATCTTATTGGATGCCGGATGTCCTAGTTGCATTAGTAAAAATCATGTTCTTGTTGGTTGATGTCCCATCGACATACATCAATGTATTTATTACATGAGCTTGAAGTTTCTAACTAGTTCCAGGGTTGAGGAGCTCAGAAGTGACCCACGAGAGTCCCACCAATGCTATATGATGTTGGTTACAATCCCAAAGAAGACATCCTCTTCATTCAGTAGTTGGACCCGAGGGTGCTGACGCCTTAGGTTGCTCACTCTGACGCCAAAAAACTCTTAGTCGAGATCCCATTGGATTCATCCAAGCCTGGTTGGATAGTCAAAATTGGCTTGTCCCTATCCAAAGAAAAAGACTGAACTCATCAACTTTTTTGCATCACAACTTCGAGGTTTTTGCATGGATGCCTAGTGACATGTTTGAGATCGATTGAGTGATAGTGCAACACTGGTATGGTAACTTTATTCTTGAGATCCATTATATAAAATGGCTCGCTAATATAGTATTTATAAAAAAGAATAATAAAAAGTAGCATATATGTAATGATTATACTGATCATAACAAAATTTGTCCAAAAAATAATTTTCTTTTGATTTGGATTAATCAATTGGTTGACTCAACTTTTTGGTGATGAATGACTCATCTTCATAGATATATTTTCAGGTTATAATAAGATAATAATGATATACCAAAGAAAGTCAACAATATATTTATTATTAATTAGAAATTATACTACTATAAAATTAGATCTTTTGAACTTAAAAAGATTAAAACGATATATGAAAGGATGATTAACAAGATGTTTCAGTCCCAAAAAAAAAAAAGAAATATGAAGGTGTAAATAGATGACATGTTAGTCAAAAATTGAACACTCACTTAGTCGACCATTACGAAACATTTGCTACTCTCAACAAATTTCGGATGTGGCTTATTCCCACCAATTGTGTCTTTAGCATCGACTCAGCAAATTCATGGGAACATCATCATCTATTCAATCCCAGAAGATCACGGCCGTCGATCATATCGGTGTAGCTACCTATTGTCCCACATCGTCTATTTATTACAGATAAAAATGAATCATTAGAGTCCGAGCGAGACAGAAAAATACGACCTTACTTGAACAGGATCTGTTCTATAGGCTCGTACAACTGTTTCTTCGAGTACGAAGCAGACAGGCAACATAATCTGGTTGATGAGATAAGACCTCATAATCAGAGCGTGATTAATGGCTTAGATCGTACGATTGAGGTTGTAGAGGATCGTTCTCGGCTGGTCCTTCCACCAGCTGAGGTGATTGTGGGGTTGTCTGACAGAGCCAAACCTGAATATTTTTAATTTGTCTTTTTTTCTTTTTCAAAAACACACTTTCTTATTCAAATAGATTATTTCCAGCTGTTTTTGTCTTTCCAAAAATTCAAGTTTCTATCCCATCAATCAGTGTTTATTCAAAAAATATTTTTTTTATTTGTGTTTTTTGCAAAAATACATTTTCTTACTTGACAGACCCAAACCAGAAAATTTTTAATTAATTTTTTTTTTCAAAAATACACTTTCTTATTCAAACAAATTGAGGTTGTAGAGGATCGTGATTAATGGCTTAGATCGTACGATTGAGGTTGTAGAGGATCGTTCTCGGCTGGTCCTTCCACCAGCTGAGGTGATTGTGGGGTTGTCTGACAGAGCCAAACCTGAATATTTTTAATTTGTCTTTTTTTCTTTTTCAAAAACACACTTTCTTATTCAAATAGATTATTTCCAGCTGTTTTTGTCTTTCCAAAAATTCAAGTTTCTTCCCAACAATCAGTGTTTATTCAAAAATATTTTTTTTATTTGTGTTTTTTTGCAAAAAAATACATTTTCTTACTTGACAGACCCAAACCAGAAAATTTTTAATTAATTTTTTTCTTCAAAAATACACTTTCTTATTCAAACAAATTATTTCCAGCTGTTTTTTTTCTTATTTCAGGAAAAAATAAACAAAAGGTAACAGTATATTTTTTCTTCCCAAAAAATTCAAGTTTCTATCCCAACAATCAGTGGTTTTTTCGAAAAAATATTTTTTTAATCCAGGTTTTCTTTTCTTATTTCAGGTACTTCTTCCTTCCAAAAAAAATACAAAGGCAACAAAAATACAAAGCTCAGACCAATCAAAATTGCGAGTTGCCGATTTTATTTTTTTTTCCTTCCAAAAAAATACAAAGGCAACATAGCGTCCGACAACCAAAAACAAAACAGAGAATTCTCACACAAGAATATGTGAAAAGAACATTGACCACCAAAACCAAGTTTCCTTTCTAACAAACAAGAGAACTTATTTTCGATGCAATTTAATTGGCAATACAACACACCATTAATCAACCTCGACGCCGCAACTGATAAAATAATGAAAAAATTGAATAACCTAATATATCACAATACAACCGACTCTTCTCACCCTTCACATGGGGTGAATATTCTAAAGCTAACCATTGTGATTACAGATGAAAAAAGAATGACTACCTCCTTAGGAAAGAATTGTTTAAGAATGAAGGTACAACAGTGAAGCCAAAATGCTTGGCTTGCATCTCGAGTGGAAAAGAATTGACTAATTTACAAGACTCCTACGACGATAAGCACCAAAACTGCCAGGAGACATGACTTCCGGGTGACAATGATTAGGTTACCATCTTATGTTAATTCTTCAACTATAAAAATGTAGTAAAGAATAGCAATATGCAGCCCGAATGGGGCCTGCAAACTTTGAAAGAATGGTGCTCTCGCAAGGGGGCAATGAAAAAATTGAGAAACTTGATTAATTTTTTTTTATAAATTTATTTTTATTTAAAATATAAAATAAAATTTTTATCGCTTTGGTATTTAAAGAAAAAGTCTTCTTCTCCAAATCATTCATTGATTTGAAAGACTTTTTAAAATCACTTTCGTCCCATTAAATATAGAAGGACGAGTAATAGAGAATTTCTCTAGATTACCGGTAAAAATCATTCTCTTATGTGTTAAACCATTTGAGAAAAACTTAGCTCTGATCCCAACTGATAGGATGGTATCGGTACTAAGGAGGAGGAAGGGGTGAATTAGTGCTTTCGAAAGATCATGTCGGTTTAAAAAATTACATTCGATAAAAATCAATATCGAAAGTGAGCTTGACTTAGAGTAAGTGTAAAGTGGAGTGAGCAAAAAAATCAGTAAGTAATAAAGATAAATAACAAAGGAAAAGAGCATATCAGATTTATAGTGGTTCGGTCATCGTGACCTACGTCCACTCCTGATTTCTCTTCACTCAATGCCATCGACATCTACTATCGATCTTCTTTTCAATAGGCAAAGATCAATTATCCTTAGAACCTTTACACATCTCTGTCTTACACTTAGACCTCACTTCTCCCTTTAGAAGAATTTGCTAAATACTAGGAAGAAGTGACTCTACACTTCAACAAATATTACAATTCTTTTTCACAAAGATTCTCTCCCCCTTTATACTCTTATTCTTGCTGCACTAAGTAAAAAAGAGTAAGGTATTTATGAACCCCAAATAGATTCAAATTTGGAGTCAAAAAATGTCTCATCTCGGGTTTCCGATGGCACCACCACTTATTAGTTTAACACTGGGCGGTACCATAGCCCAATCTAGTGGTACCATCGCCTAACACACTAACACTAGCGGTACTACTGCTAGTCTAAGTGGTATGATCGCTTGATACAACCTAGAAGACTGTGTCTGAGCGGTACCACTGCTAGTCTGGGTGGTCTCATCACGTAGACTACCTAGGAGGCCGAGCCTCAAGTGGTTTTACTGTCGACCCTAGTAGTGCCACCGCCTAACCTGGCTCCAAGTCACTGAATGGACCAAATAGTAAGCTCAATTTAGCCCCAATTTAGTCCCAATTGGCCCCTAATTGAGTTAGCATGGTTACACCCAAAACTAACTCAATTATGACCTAACCTACTTCGATCTAAACAAATGATTACAAGCATAAATCCTATGATGTCATGTATAACATTGGTTTATCTAGCACATCGTTCTCTCCTTTGGCGTATTACTCAATCGACATATTTACCTTTCATAATATCCGATCTCCTTGGTGCAATGTCTGATCCTTCAGCCCGATGCCCTAACTCATGGCACGAAATACTTTTGCCAGCATGTTGACCGATCCTCTGACCCAACATCTGATTCTTCTTACTTTAATCGATTTAACTTTTCTGATTGAAGATAGTCCTACGTCACTCAAATGTATATTAGATCATAACTTTATCAATTGAGTTCGTCATCAAAATTCTAAGATTTAACAGCTCGATGTATCTTTAAGGTCTTGGGGATGTTCCTTGAACCATGTGGAGATAATAATGTAGATGCACCTTTTGAATGAGCTCTTTGATTTATTAAATTATATCATAGTGATCCTTCATGTCATGCCCATGGTCTTAATAGAACTAACAAAACTTTAATTGATTTTTTTTTTAGTAGGTGGGGCACGCAAAGGATAAGATATATGGAGGAGTCCCTTCTCCCTTATCTACATAAATACATTAATGTGGGAAGTATTTAGTAGGGTGAACTCCGAGGGGTACTTGATCTCCCCTCGATCCTTCATTTCGCAACTAATCTAATGTCTTTTTTCATTTATCATCCTTTTGTGCTCTAAGCTCTTTTTCCCAATAATAATATATTCAACCATAATATGCTAAATTTCTTTCTTACAACAACTCTAGGGATTTACCTTAGAATAACACATGAGATATTCCTCTTATGATACAAAGAGAAGATGATCATCTATTGACACTCAATAGCCCTCGTAAGATTGGTTGTCACTCCCGATTACCGGTTGTGCTAGATCTAGAACTTCCAAGTCTGTAAGTTTTGTATAAAAAAATGGAGTACTCATATAGGACATTCTTGATGTCTTAAGTCTAATAACCAGATATACCATTAGGACAACGGAATCATTATCTGACAATGAGGTATTATCAATCATCCAACATTCCGTGAGTAGATCAATTAGTGAACTCATTCTCCAATGAGCACTTGTATTGTATCCCTAGTATCTCATCACGAACAATTATGAAATCGTTGCCTCCATCATATGGATGAGTATATAACATACTAATCTATCTGATTATCTCGATGTCCCTCTCGAGTAACCTGAGACCGAAATTATTTAGTTTCTGTGTTTAAAAGCGAATCAGTATCATGATCTCATCATGATTTGATTCCCATTGTATAGATTCATGAACATCACAATATATATAATAGACAATATAAAGTAAAAAAAATACTAAATATATAATAAGTAAATAGAATACGTATCATGTCATACATGTCATCACTCACGTGATTGGCTTACAGAGCACTTATGACTAATAATTATTTTCTTGAGATAGATTGTTTGAAAGAAGCCTTTACTACACTACTAAGTTGGGAGCTTTAGTATGTGGGGTTTGGAATAGGTAGGTTATTTGTTAACTTGTTGGGTAATGTTATGAAATTTAACTTGTTCGGTAACGTTATGAAAGGTTTTAATAGGAATAGTTATAATTTGGGTCGATGAAGTTGGTTATTTATTAAGTGATGGTAGGTTGACAATTGAATATTGGAATAATTGAAAAAAAAAGGTAAATAATCAAGAATTTGGAAAGTGAGAGGAGTGTCACTGATCCAAGCTTACTGTATATTGGGAGAATCAGGACAAGCGTGTTTAGAACAGGGCCATTCAACAAGGTTGGACTTAGTCGATTCAGACTCGAGTTCTCATGGTTCAACCGTGAAAGTCTTAGGAAGTTTCCTTGAGATATCTCAAGCCCTCTTTCTAATACTTAACTGTTAGTATAGTTTTCAATTATCTAAACTAGAATCAATTTCAGAGCCAACTAAGGTTTCTCCTGTCAATCTCAGTGTAGATCATAGTTTTGGATGACCTAGAGGTACCGAACGTGCAAAACTAAGTTGAATACATTTTCAATGAATACTTCTATGACAATTAAGTCAATATCAAGTTTAGACTATTCGAACAGATCAAATAAGCACTTGAAGAAAACTTTCAATGTGAGGGAAATACACATAGGGAGTCTTTTTTTATAAGGGTTTTGAGGATCATTATCGTTGTATTCATTTATACTCAATAGGGAGTGATTGTGCATCATTTTTGAATTGAATCGAGATAGTAGCATTGAAGTGTGCCAAATCTGGCACTTGTATTAACGAGCTTAACTTAGCTTAGGGATATGGTGTCAGCCATGTGTCGTTTACGTGGTTTGACGTGATCGACGTGTCAATCATAAATCATTTATATAGAGTCACATTATCAATCATGATATATCAATCACATGTTTTATTTGTAGCTTTGGATGATCGACATATCAATCACGTGTCATCTATATGACGTGGATACGTAGATCAAATCATTAGCCACATAGGACTTTCCTTATTGTAAACTTAACACGAAGAATTAGAATAATATCTTTGCTCGAAGTTGCAGCAGTGGAGAGAGGTTGGCACGGAATGGGACATTGCTTTTGTGGAGTGCGTCTATCCTTTAGTGGAGGCATCAAACTTTGCCTAACTTGAATGCAAGTTAAAGCTAAAAAGTAATCCTACCATGATTACTTCGATCACGACAAAATATTTTTTAGCACCATCACAAATGCACAATCATGACAAAATAATGTTTTAGCCACTTTTTTTAGAACAATATTACTTTTATCCGTGTGGACGAACTCACTGGTTCATTTTCTTTGTGGCGTTGACCTACTCCTTGGAATGCGTAAGGATCACATATGGCAAATGGGCTCGGCATGGGACACTGCTCCAATTTCGAGCCACTAGATAGTATTTTTTATCTCTAAATTCAGATTCCGGGAAGGATAAAAAATTTAAATACGAAAAAAATTATTTGTAAAAAAATAAAAAATAAGAGTATGTTGAAGATCCTAAGATTACTTTTTATTAAATCTATAAAAATATATATTTCTAATACTTATGTGAGAGGATACAGAAGAAACTTTGGGATTCAATTTGAACTAACTCATATAAATTATTTTTTACTTTAAAATTTTATTTTTTTTCTCGATGGATATAGATAAGGAATATGAACCTAGTAAAATTTGGATTACTATTATTCTATGTTTGTTTCATATTTTTTATTCTGGATTGTTATTTTAATCTCAAAATTTTCTTATCATAAAATAAGATATTTAAGATGATTAGAAATGGATAATTTACCTAAAAAATCCTCACTAATTCTTTTTTATCATATGATGCCCCACTATTAAGAATTTACATAGAGATAATTTTTTTATATCCCAATTTTACCCTTCTATACCAATCTTTTTTTTTATTTTTTTAACTGATTTAGGTCAGCCCAATGTCTTACCTCCTCCATATCTCTCTTTTTCGCCTTTTCTTTTTTCTTTTTGTCTTCTTCTTCTTCCTCCTCCTATTCCTAGAAAGAGAAGAAAGAAGGGGTGTAATGATGATAAGGATACTGTGATGGAGGAAAATAAGATGATAAAAAAAGAATGAAGGACTAATAAAGGACGAGAAGAAGAATAAAGATGAATAAAGAGCGAAGGGACAAAGGAGAAGAGGAATGAAAGAAAAAAAATTGAGAAGAAGATTAAACTGGATCTATCCAATTCTCTTTGAGGTTATTTACTCCTTTTATTTGACATAAATCAATTAATAAATTTGAAGATCTAAGGGGGCATATTTATTCATTCATGAAAAAAGAGCTCCTAGAAAAGTTCTTAATGGAGGGGTACTATTTAATAAAAACTAATTAATAAAGACTTCTCTAGGAAAACTACCCATTAGAAATTCAACAAAATATCCTCAGTTGCTTTTACTATAAATTTGAAGGAAAAAAATTTATCTAGAAATAGTTAAGAATTTCTTATTTAACAAAACAACATGAGATGAGTAGATAAGTTTGAAAGGACGGGATGAGTGATGAAGATTCAAAATACCATGAAATAAAATATACTTTCTTATGGGAGGTAAAATATGATAAAAAATGATGATGAAGGGAGTGTTGGTAAGGATATTTAGATTTTAGGAACCTTTAGAGGACAAGAAAATTCAGATATGGAAAGAACTCTATTAACAAAATGAAAGAAACACTTTGAAAACTAATTGTTTTATAACTATCTTATATATCTCAATATTTTGGACGGGAAGAGAATGCGTGCTGCTGATATTTATCCATCTTAATAGCATTAAAAAAAAAACAATTCTTCTATATGAGATGATACACAAAAGGATTTAAGTTTGTGTTTCAGTTAACAAAACTCGTTGTTCATTTTCATATGATCAATATTTCACTTTTTATCCATTAATATAAATAACAAATGTGGAACCACCTCGTTTCTTATATATTACAAATCTTCCTCCACTTTTTTAGGCTATCATAATGTCAGCTAATAATCCATAAGTAAATAGAGCATGTACATATATATATATATACATATACATATATATATATAAGAGAGAGAGAGAGAGAGAGAGAGAGAGAGAATCAAGGCCCCCACATATCCTGAAAACTAGACTGGAAGTAGACGAGGATCAGCAACAAGACGACGACTGCCGCGACGCCCCATGGCGAGCTTCCCACCTGCGGTCGTTCGTTGCTGCCGTTGTAGTAGCTCCTCCGGCGATGGTCGTACGAGAAGAGGCCAAGCAGGCTGTCATCAAGCCTCTCGATCGAGGACAGCCATCGGATGACAAGGATAAGCAACACCGGGATCACCAGGAGCGCCCAACTAATTTGCTCCTCTGCGTCGTCGATGAAGGACTCGTAGTGGAAGAACCATGATAGACTTAGGAGGCCGAGGACCATTAGCAGTATCAGCAGCACATGATATGGAAGAGGCGACAGTGTGAAGGCAGCACACACTGAGGACTGTCTTCTTTCATATGCCATGGTGAGAGAGACACACACAAAGAAGGCGAATTAGTGGTACGCTTAGAGATTGAGAAGGTGATGTATATATTATGGGTTGGGTTCGTAAAGTGAAGGTGTGACCCCCATTTTAGGGCAGCATAAAGGGAGATACGCTGGATTCGTCTAATATGGTGGGGCCTATATTATGATGCCTTTGGTGGTTTCCATGAGGTTTCTCGTAAGGATGTGCATGAATTCAAAAGACACATCATTGAGATTACAACAAAATAGATAGATCTCAACTCACTCTTATTGGTCGAGTTCTTTCTTAGTCAACTTGATGGTGTGATTCGAACGAATTCTAAATCAATGGGCATTCTCCTTTGAAGCATCTTCATTTAAATGTAAGACCAAACTGGAGCACTAATTCTTCATGATCATGAAAACTCGATGGTTTTGGTGAAAAATATTGAACCTATGAGTTCGTGTTTCATGCAAGCATCATGAATGAGCCCACCTATGAGTACTTTAATCTGAGTTGGGTGGGTCACATTAGAATGTATAAACTATGTTACCATTTCTATATACGTGGATTCAACTCGCACTTCAATTTGTATCCATTCTTAAATTGCAATTAAACAGCTAGTTAAAATAACCACACAAATAAAAAGGTTTGTCCCTTCTTAAGACGATGCAGACAAATTTTAGGTTAGATATATAAATAGAGTCCTATATGACCCTATTGACATGAATAACATATACTCTTCCTCTCTATATTCTTTAATTATATTTTTAATATTCTCAAATCACTTTAGGATTGTGCCCAAAAGATGAATTGTACCGATTAAATTTTGAGGTGAAAATCTCAAATATAAGATTCCACTTTAAGATATCAATTACATGATTCTGAATTTTTTCTAAACCTTTAAATCATTTAGCTTGTTATTTAATATTATTTAGTTTCTTAATCAAAAAATATATATATATATACCCTAATTTTTAACCCAATATAAATTCATTTCTCCGATAACTTGTCCAAATAGTCTTTTGTACTCAAAGACTTTGTGCATTTACTTTTTCCCACACCCGAAAGCTTCAAACGAGTTCAATTGTATTCTTGTATATGATATAAATAGGTCTGAGGAAAAAATAATTAGACTATATCAGTCTAAGAGGAGCTAATGTTGGGAGAAGAATATTTGACTAATTAAAAGGGAATTTGATAAAGTAGTGTGTATGAGCTCTTTATTATGGATATCTAAAATTATTTTGTAGACTATTGAGCATTTATCATCCTGAAATTTAAAAACACTTCAACGACAGGGAGACAATCATACAAATTAGAATCTTACAGTAAGTATAAAAATTTTCAAACGGTATTAAATAAATTATCTCGTCAATGGCAGATAAAGAGTTTAAATATGATTCTCGGATGTGAATTTAATTATAAACCATGTTTGAAGAGAATTTTCAGAGTCAATTAATTTCAAGTTAAATATTCAGATGTATTAAAACCTCAATTAGAAAGGGGTCGAGCTCGTAATCTTTTAGCTCCAACAAGTTTAATTGATATGATTAAAAACTTATATGTAACTCCCATTCTAATTTGTACTTATAGTTACAAAAAATTGAATGAAATCTCGAATACTATGCCCACTATGCCATCAGGAGCTTGAATCCAGACATGACTTGCCCCTTCTCCCTCAAGTCTACAATACTAACTTCAAAACCACCTGGTCTTGAGTAGTTTTGGTTCTTCCATAGGTCACGAAACCCTCCTATTGGTTGTGATTGTAAATCAATTTTGATTCATCAGAAAAAATCAAAAAAATAAAATCTTTATAATGATAAGCAAATCTTTGCCTAGTGGGTGTAGGCCAAGCTCTTACCCATAATAAGATCCACCATATCTGGACGCAATCGAATTACCAACTCTATAAGAAAGACTTCGATGGCAATGACCCCCCATGGCGAGCTTGGCTTGATGCTACGCAGAGGACTTGCTTGGGGACCGGACAAATATACGTCTTTGATAAAATAAATATACAATATGAGGACTTGATAGTTAAAGGAAAGTTTGTCTTTTGCTTTAGGTTTAGGTATTGTTTCTCTCTATGATGTCCTTATATTCGTCATGTAGAATTGAACATTTAGTGCACTTTAACTATTGTTAGGGTTTTTAATGGTACCAAGAGAAACGTGAATTAGTATTATAAAATTCAATTGAAATGAACACGTACCTAAAATATGAATTAACCAAATATAAATAAGAGTAAGAGTTGAAAGTAAAGTGAATGATACGAGCAAAAGCCACAAACTAACCTATGTCCACTCCTAATTCTTTTTTCATCAAGACTATCAATTTTTATTATCGATATTGCTTCCAACAAATAATGATCAATAATCCTTTCCAACTTTTCTCTTTTTTATAAATTTTGGAGAGAACCCCCACACTTATTCTTTTACAAGTTACCTCTCACCTCCTAACATTTAGTATTATAACTAAACTTAAGATGAATGAATCAAATAATGCTAAAAGCGAAAGAGCTATAATATTTCATAAACTTAAAAATGAATACTCCATCAATAAAGTCTGAGTAGGGGCATTTATAGAGTTTAAAAGTTTTAAAAAATAAAGTCAATTTTAAATTCTTAAAATTTTGAAATACAGATGGAACTACCATTGACATCAAGTGGTACTATTGTCGTAATATTTAAAACTTAATTGTAATAGACTCTAGTAGTTCTCTATTGCAAATTTTGAATTCATTGTTATCCTAGGTGATACTACCATCGCCATATGAAATACCATTGCTAAAAACTTTGACAAAGCACAAATGGTTTTATCGAAGAACTCAGGTAGTACTACTACTTGGGTTTGACAATACTATCACCCCAAATTAGTTTAGGCCACTTTTTTTATCTTCTAATATGCTCAATTCGGCCCAACATCAAGTCCAATAGATTTCATGATAAGTTAACTTTGTTTTGGCCCAATATCAACTTAAATTGAACTAAAATGACTTTGATCAAGACATTAACAAATCGACCACCTATCTAACATATCTTCAAAACTTTCGCATGTCGTCCACTCTTTTAACATATTATCCTATCTATTGGCACTTTGTTCAAACTTCTCATATATTGTCTTATCCTTCGGCATATTATCCAGTCCTCTAATATGTTGATATTACCACAACATCTAATCTTTTAGCTCGATATTTGATCATCCAACATAATATTTAAACCTCTAGCACGAAGTTCATTTTTCAACACATCAACCGACCCTCTAGCTCGACATCCAATTTTTAGCACATCACTCTTCCGACACAATATCTAAATCTCCTACTTAACAGTTGGCCCTTTGGTAGTCTAAGTATATGATCAAAGTATTTCCTGCATCGTTTATCTCAAAAACATATTAGTTCATCAAATTCATCAATTGATTTTATCATCAAGATTTAAAATTTAATAATCTATCCATTTTTTATGATGACAATCAATTGATGATGAAATCTTAATAAGACTCCTCCTATCTATATGTTGTAAAGTTATGATGAACTTAAACTCAATATAAAAGAGTATATATATCCTTTAAATGATATTCTTACATTCAAATTGATCATGTTGACATTATTTCAAGTTCAAATATCAACGTTTAATCAAGTTCCAAATTTCAATAATTATCAATATATAACATCAAGCAAAAGATAAATATAAGTTAACCATTTACATAATTACACACGAGTTGTTCAAACATGCATCATTATTTCTCTCCTTTTGTCACCAATAAAGATAAGCAAAGTTCATAAGTTATTACTTTTCCCTTTTTATCATCAACAAAAAGGAAGAATATATATATATATATATAATAACAACTCATGCTACTTATGTGGTGATAGTCCAAAATACCCAAATAAAGTCTAAAAATATTCATCAAAAGTCTCAAGATACTAGTGAAAATATTTTTCCTTTTTCTATTTCAAACCTAATATCATAGTTAAGGCCATGTGCTATCATCAAGAGAAATTTAATAGACCTAATTCCCTTCAAATAAAATAAAAGTATTCCTCTCAGGGGTTTAGCAAAGATATATGTAATTAATATTTTATATTGATGAAATCTAAGATATATCATAAATGCTAATATAAGTACTAATAAATTTGTGCTTAATATCAATATGCTTAGTGAGAGTGTTGAATATGATTTTTTATCAAGTAAATTATACTTATCTTATCATATTTTATAAGATGTTTTTCAAGCAAAGTCATAGTCTTCTAAAATATATTTCATCCAAATTACCCATACACAATATGCACTTATTGTGATATATTCAACCCGTATAATAGAATTTTACTTTTTGGATGATTAAGAAACAAATGTATAACTTAGAATTGACTAGTTTTAAGAGTACCTTTTCTATCATATTCTACATTCTACGAAGTTAGCATTAGTACAAACAATCAAATCAAAATTATCAAATTTAAGTATCATAATCCAAAGAAAGGTGTTCCTATTTTTTTTAAAAAAAATTTATAGTCTTAAAATGGGACTATTTTGGATTTGATTCAAATCTAACATAAAGACCTAAAATGATATCAGGTCTCACAGTAGTAAAATATAATAAACTTTTTATTATACCTCTATAAGTCTTTTGATTAAAATATTCACTATTATTATCAATATCTCATTTTATGAATGTACTCATTAGTGCATTGATGGCCTTAGAATTTTTTTTGTTAAATCTTTTTAAATAGGTTATGAATGTATTAGTTTGATTGATAAAAATATCATTCTTAGATTGTTTAATTTGTAAGCCTAAGAAATATATTAGTTCACCCATTAGGCTTATTTCTAATTCTTAGCTCACACTTTTGACAAATGATTCATATAAAGTTTTATTAGTATAACCAAGAATAATATCATCAATATCAATTTGAATAATAAAAAAATATTATTAAAATATTTAATAAATAATGTAGTGTTAATCTTACCTTTTAAAGAATTATTTTGATGTAAGAAAGAGCTAAGCCTCTCACATAATTCTCAACAAGTTTGTTTTAACTTGTTGAGAACCTTAGATAATTTATAAATAAGATTTAGAAAAAGATTGTTTTAAAATCTAGAGGGTTGTTTAACAAAAATTTCTTTCAAAATAAAACCATTAAAAAATACATTTAACATACATTTCAAATAGATTAAAAATTTTAAAATAGAGATAAGTAAGAAATATTCTTATTACTTTAAGTCTAACTATAAGAGCGAATGTTTCTTCATAATCTATATTTTCTTCTTAGTTCAAACCATGACACCTTATTTATTTTTATTTTTAAAGACATATTTAGTACTAGTTTCAAAATGATTAAATTGATTTAGCTTTTCATATATTGCTGAGACCCATGAGCTATCTCTAAGAGCATCATTAATCCATTTAAGCTCAATTTGAGATAAAAAATAATATTTAAATTAATATATTTTTAAAGACAAATGAGTTTGAATATCTTTTAATGTATCCCCGATAATTAGCTCAATTAGAATATGTACTTTCATTCATTGGATAAGTTTTCTTCAGAAATAGATATATTCAAATTGCCTTAAGGAGTAAAATTATTATTCAAATTTAATTTTTCAAGTTCAAAACAATTATTATCAAATTAATTTTCTTAATTTAAGGAGATTCATAAAAAATAACATGAATAAATTGTTCACTAACTAAATATCTTTTGTTAAAAACTTTATAAACTTTAGAAATAGAAGAGTAGTAAAAATAAATACCTTTATAAGATTTTGTATCAAATTATTCAAAAGTATTTTCATTATTGAAAATAAAATATTTATAACCAAAACTTTTAACATATGAAATGTTGACTCATAGAGAGTCTCAGATAAATACCACTTTATAAAGACCTTATACATGACATAGTAAGCTATGTTAACAGCTTCAATCTAAACATATTTGAGTAAGTTATGTTTATTAAGTATGGTCCTAATTATCTCTTGTAGCCTCCTATTCTTTCTCTAAATAATTCTATTTTATTATAGATTTCTTGAAGTAGAGAAGTTCTGGTTATACCCATTTAAATCATAAAACTCTTGAAAATTATGATTTTTAAAATTTTCACTATGATCTACCAATACATAAAATCATAAAACCTTTTTTATTTTTAACTTATTTATAAAACTTAACAAAATATTTAAAATAATTATTTTTATGTATCATAAAATATGTCCAAATGTATATACTATAGTCATCAATAATCACATATACATATTTACTATCTCATAGACTTATGATATCAATAGGTCAAAATAAGTCCATATGAATTAGGTGTAGTGGCCTAGAGGTACTTATTTAGTTTATGTGTTTAAAACTATTCTATATATGTTATAAATTTTATCTTTAAAAAATTTAATTTTAGGTATTCCTCTTATAAGTTTTTTAGTTTTAATTTGAGAAATCAATTTCATATTCTAGTCTTCTATGCCAAAGTATGTATTATTAGTTAAGGCCAAAAAGCAAGTTGCATCATGAAATTCATTAAGATCATAGTGTAAACATTGTTACTTCTTAAAACAATCAAAGATCTATTCTTATTTTACGTGTTTATAATGCAAGCATGAGATTTAAATTTAACTTGATATCCTTTATCACAAATTTGGCTAATGCTTACTAAGTTATATTTCTAATTCTCTACTAAAAATATTTTTCAATCAAAAGAATTAATTTGTTACCAATGTTTTCAATGCCAATGATTTTTCTTTTATTGTTATCTTCGAAAATAACGTATCATTCATCTAAATTGGTAAGTTTTGAGAAGTTTATAGGATTTCTAGTTATATATCTTGAGTATTCACTATCAAGATATCATCTTTTATTTTTATCTCTTATTTAGAGACATCTCTACAAAAGAAAGGGGGTTGATTTAGATACTTATTTAACTTTGGATTCTTTATGGTTAGATCTATCTTTTTTACCTTTTGGCTTTAAATTACTAATGATTCCCTTAAAAATCCATACTAATTTAATAGTTTAATATGACTATTTTTTAAGGAAGAATAAGTAAAGCTAATGATCAAATTTACCATGCCTTTGAGATAAGTAAGGTTTCTCCTTAACAAAATTAATCACACCACATTTGATTTTATTGAAACGAAACTCAATTGTTTCTCTTTTAAAAGTTTAAACTTATTTAGTTAAATCATATCAAGTGATTTAATTCAAGCCTCAAATTTATTTATAGATTACTTTAAGAATTTATTTTTTTTTTAAGTTCAAGATGGAAAGATTTTGAGTTTTCACATAAAAGGAATAAAAGATTTTGAGTTACATTTGTGATGAGTATTTTTTTAATGTATCAAACTCATTACTAAGTAAAGCATGATCCTTTTTCAATGAACTATATTTTTTTAATATTTTTTCTAAATTCTTTATATAGGTCATGAAATATTTTAAATAATTTTTTATACAATAAAGAAGTTTGCAAGGAATTAGTTACTTCATTGCCGAACAGCATAAGATCATAATTTGTGACTTTTCAATGATTTACTCTTTCACCTTTGTCCATTTGATAAGTACTTTACACATTATCTCAAAGGTTGTTAATGACCTTATGAGTTTTTCATGTCACTTTTCAATGATTTGCTCTTTAACTATTGATAAGTACTTTACACATTAGCTCATAGGTTTTTAATAACCTTATGAGTTTTTCAATGACTTCTCAATGATTTGCTCTTTAACTATTGATAAGTTTTCTTCTTTTTATTTAGGTTGTTAATAATCTTACGTGTCTTTCATGTGAAAGATTGCTTTCTCCAATTGTGGTGATGCTTGCATCTCAATTTTTTTTTGAAGTGACCTAAGGATCTTACTTGATAGATCATGATTAGAAAAAGATTTATCAAGAGCTTTTAATCAACTAATAATATCTAGGAATCAGGTAAACATATCATCAATAGATTCTTTTAGCATCGTCATAAGATGCTCAAGTAAATTTATGTCTTCATATGTAGTTTTCAAACTATGCCAAATATCAAAAATGTTTTCATATATAAGAATCTAATTAAACTCATGTCAATTGCATAATTTAAATTGTTTATTACTTTAGCATTCAAGTGAAATAATTGCCTTTCAGAACCCATTCATTCGTTGTGTTACTTCAAAATCATCTATGATTTTAAAACGTTTTCAAAATCTATTTTTAATAATAAACCATAAATCATGATTGTATGTTGGTAAGAAAACTCTAATTCTAATTTTCTAAGAAGTAAAATCAGTCTCACTAAACATATAAAGACATGTGATAGAATGATTCTATTCATTATAAAAAATATCATTATCTCTATTAGGTATTAATTCAAGTAAGATAATCATACTTTCATACCAATTGTTTGGATCTTAATGATACTAAGAGAAGGATGAATTAATGTTATAATAATTTTTAATTAATTTTAAAATTTAATCAATAAAAATATATATCTAAAATGTGAATCAACTAAATATGGAGTGTAAGAGTTGCTAAGTGAATAATTATAAGCAATTAAGTAAGAGAAATGATACAAATCAATTTATAGTATTTCGGTCTTCTTAACCTATATCCACTCTTAATTTCTCTTTCCTTGAGATCCTTTGAGCCTCTCAATGCTACTGACTTTCATTACTAATTTTACTTCTAAAAAATAAAGATCAATAACATTTTATAATCTTTTTTTCTTTTTGCAAGCTTAGGAGAAAACATTCACACTCACTCTTTTACAAAAGATCTCTCACCTTATACCAATTAGTATCACTACTAAATGAAAGAGAGATGAAGAGAGTCAAACAATACTCAAAAGGAGAGTTAGAATACTTCATATGTTTAGGAATGGATGCTCCATAAACAAACGCGAGTGAGATATTTATAGACCCTAAAAGACTTCAAAAATAAAACTAAAAATTTAAATATCCTAAATTTTAGGATACGAATGGTACTATCATTAACGCTAGATGGTACTATTACCGTAATATTTAAAACCTAATTATAATACTAGACTCTACCATCATAAAATTTAAATTATGAGTAATACCATTGCCATTGCCCTAAGCGATACTATCATTATCATCGATGGTACCATTGTCGGAAACCTTGATAAATCATAAATGATACTTATCGAGTGAATCAAGTAATACTACTACCTTTATCTGACAGTACCACTACCCTAGACTAAGTTGACTTTGATAATAAGTTGACTTTGTTTTGACTCAATACTTACTTAAATTGATCCAAAATAATCTCGATCAATATATTTGACTTAAGCTCTCATTTGTTTAGAACAAATATGGATTCAAATGTGATGACATAGTGTACAAAATCAAATTGAAGTTCTCAAAATTTTAAAGTATATTCTTTTTTTTTTTGACTTTTGGTAATTGTTTAGTTGATCTCATAGGTTGAGTGGGATATACGATACCGACGTCAGTCCATGTCAATGTGTTATCTTTTATGCTTAGAAGGTTTATACTCATTCTTAGTATCAGTTTTGCAACACTACACCTTTTTTTTTTTTTTTTTTGGCAATGTTGAATGGTAAACATGTGATTCGGTCATAAGCTATCATCAACAATAGAAGTTTTTATCCCAACTGATAATTTTAAGATTTGTAGAGTGATGTTTCAAACCCTCAAGTGAATTAGGTATACCAACTTTGGTGTCACTATACTAATATTTTAGATATAAATTTGTAACGTATCTTGAATTTTCCATTGAAGGTGAATCAGATACACTTATTAATATTAGAATCATATTGGGATGATAAAATTCGTATAACGAATCGAAACACCACCAAACAAATGCTTTAAATATAAAATTTTATTAGATTTTTATTTTTATTTTGCCAAAAAAATTTATATTAAGATTTCAAAACATAGCAAAAGGACCTGCAAAGGTCGTTCTGTAAAAGCAATTATAACTGAGGGGAAAAGGATTCCACCTATGTCAAAACAGATTTGTCTACTCTTATCTCTTCTTGCATGCATCCTAACCCTAATTACTCGCTTGATTACATTCTCGAAAATAATGTAAGATAATATAAATCCCAAATTTTGATGATAAAATTAATGAATAAATTTGATAAATCATATCCAATGGTTGTTGCTTAGTTATTAGTTGTTAAATCCCAAAAAGGAGGCTCTAAATAATAGTAAGTAAAAAAAAAACTTACTGGACCAATAAAAAAGGATTTCCCAGGTAAATTTATCCAAGCGGGAGTGGGTTTGTAACGAAAAAGGATTTCCCATTTATAAAGGGTAATCTGGACCAATAAAAAGTTAGAAGCCACCGACCCGGTCGCCCCCGCAGAAGATAAACCCATCCATCGGAAGATAACCGAACCCTAAGAATCGATCGACCTATCTATCAATCATGGCGACGATTAGCCTTCGAAAGGCGAACACCCGACTCCCACCGGAGGTGAATCGGGTGCTGTACGTGCGCAATCTGCCGTTCAACATCTCGAGCGAGGAGATGTACGACATATTCGGTAAGTACGGCGCCATCCGCCAGATCCGCATCGGCACCAATAAGGACACCCGCGGCACCGCCTTCGTCGTCTACGAGGACATCTACGACGCCAAGACCGCCGTCGACCACCTCTCCGGCTTCAACGTCGCCAACCGCTACCTCATCGTCCTCTACTACCAGCAAGCTAAGATGGCCAAAAAGGCCGACCAGAAGAAGAAGGAGGACGAGATTACCCGGTTGCAGGAGAAGTACGGCATTTCCACCTCTAAAGATAAGTAATTGTTGGAAAGGGTGTAACCTTCTTATATGTCTACTCTACTTGTGAAATCTGGGTTTCCGTCGTCGGTAACTGATTTGGGTATGTTGACCTGTTATGAACTCGACTGTTGAGCTATAAATTGTATGACTTAATGTAGTTTCACTTGAAAAACAAAAGAAAATGCTACTTTAGTGTATATGATGATCAAGTTGGTTGTTAAATTATGCTAGATTGCTTGGTTTGGTTTTTGCGTGTTGAGATTTGGCTTTAGCTACCTTGTAATGGTCATGTTGTTTATGATCGTGGTTCTTGCATGCCTAAGCACTTTTAATTTATCATACGTCATGCTTATTATGAATTGTCTTTGTGATTCAGTTTATTCTGTTTCTATATTTTGATATCCTAATTGGTATGTCAAAGATTGTTGATTAAGTTAGTGTAACATGATTTAGGAGTCATCTTCTGTAGACTTGCATCTTTTAGTCGTAATTATAGCACTTAATCTCAATGCTTATGTGGTCTTTTCTTGACATCCTTGGAAATATGTGTCCAATTTTCATGTTTAGTTATGGCAAATAATGTTTTGGAAATATGTGTCCAATAGTGTCCAATTTTCATCCTTGGAAATTGACATCCTTGGAAATATGTGTCCAATAGTGTGATAGGTTTTCCTGCTGCCAAATAAATGTCAATTGAAACTATTAATTGGTTTTCTTTGGAGTCAGCTATTTGGTTTTAGATGCATTAATGTTTTGTGAACTTTTGTAATACTAATAAGTCACTGAACTTAGTATTAAAGAATACTGGCTAATCTTTTTAGCATTAAGGACAAAATAATGAAATGATGGAGGTTAGCCAAGAAAGAAGGGAAAAGGAGGGTTGTTTTAGGAAGCTGGTACATTTAGTTGGGTGTCATAATGCTGGTTTAGAAGCTTGGAAAACCACATGGAGGAAATTAATTAGGTACAAAGAGTTTTTGATTAAACATGACATATGTGTTGAGGAGCTCCAAGTTCTCCAAACTCACTTTTGGAGGAAAATTGTGACCTCACACCACTTACATATCATGAGAAATTTCTCTTTTATTACTGGTCGGAACTAAACCTCTTTTTACTTTCTATAGACCGCGAAATGAGATGAAATAAAAAATTATAAGAATAAAGAAGGATAAATAAATAAATTACAGTTTAGAGTTTAGAATTGCATCTCTTGAATTAGAGTCACCTACATTCTTTCTTTGGGGATCATTAGATTCAAATGTGTTATGAAAGATAATTAGTCATGCTTGCAACTTTAGACAATATTTAATTGATATAGGTTCCTTATTTGTGGCCTCTTCAATCATTTGTGAACTTTCTTGTAGGAATGATAAGCCGAAATCTGACTTCTTTCATTTTTCACATGACTTCTTTTTCCTTAAGAAATTTGGAAAAAATAAAGTAGAAATATAGAGAATCTTTCCTCGTGACAAATTATTCTAAAGAAAAGAAATGTTTAACGTATTCTGAAGTTGTGGTCAACATCAATCCAGGTGGATTTGGGTTAACATTTTTTTTTCCTTTCCATGCCTTGATTGCCGTCAACCAAAATTTGTATTGGATTTGGAGATGACCTTTAACTTCAGTTGGTAATGTAACTATTATATGGAGTAAAAGAAATCTATTGAGATGGAAAACAAAAATCTCTAGATATATTATATGAGAATTTTCAGGAATGAGGTTCTTCACTATTTGAGTTTTTCAGTTTTCTTTTTCTTAATTTTGCTGACAGTTTCTTAGACATGATGGCTTTGGTCTTTGTCCCTCTTCTTTTGGAAATTTTCAACGTTGAATATGCTCAATAATACCATCCTAATTTCTGTTTTCCTTTTGTCTCATTTGTTTGTAATAGCAGTCTCTACTTATAGCCATTACAGCAGTAATGCAATTGAAGATGCACTAATATTTTTTTACTTTTGGGCTGTTTGACATCAATTGGAAATTAGTTTTTAGATTGGTTAGATGGGGTTAGGATACAGTTATTTTAGTAGCTGTCAAGAGATCGACTCTCTTTTATAGTATTGGTTTTACAAGACACTATGGTATTATGGATTTTTCTTTTCACTTTGACTAGAAGCACATTTACTATGACCTGCCAATGACTTTATAATTTCTCCTAATGACTGCCTGCCTTCTATACAAAAAAATAGGAGTATATGCTACCACTAATTCATGTTTTATGGTGGATGATCATTTTTCATGGGACTGCCATTTAGCTGTGTAAAATCATCTCTAAAGTTGTCAAGAACAATGCCACCTCTCATAGAGTTGATAAGTGGAGCACATATTGGTAGTTCCTACAGAATCCTAGCAGCCTTGAGGCTTCTGACATAAATTGCATTATCATTCAATCTAAATAGTATTTTTCTTCCTCAAATACATGTTTAAGGGCTTTTTATTTTTTGTTTTTTGGGTTGAAAGGAAAAGGAGCAGGAATTATCAGATCTGTTGTTGTTATGGAAATGGTATGTAACAACATGGTATTTAGGGATGTGTGAGGGTAAGAACATGTTATGTTCCAAACTGTGTTTGAATTTGACGCCTTTAGGCTTAAGTAGCTTGATCAAGTAAACCTTTTCTTGGTATGTTTTTGTGCTATAAACCGAAGGCACTGAATTTTGGTTGATGCTACATTCTTCAAACTTTGCTGCAGACCATATTTTTGACATAAAGTGGTCCCTTTCTTTTTGCATGGAATTGGCACTTGTATTGCTAGATTGGTATAGCTTTATTTCTTAAACAATAGGTCTGCAAGAGGTTGTATTCCATAAATTTATCACATGAGTGGATCTATTGGTTTTAAGTTTCTATCTTTATTGGAGTTAGGTAGAGCATATTTTCAAATAGAAACTCAAAAGATCAAACTTCTAATATACTGTAAAATAAGAGAGGGATATATATTGGCTGGGCGTTATAGTGCTGGTTTTTACTTATGCAAGATCCAAGGGATGGAACAGATTAGGTATAGAAAGGTCTAGGTGGAAAGACTAGGACACTTTGGCTTGATCAAGATTCATGGTGGGAGCCAGGATGATCTCTAACTTCAGTGGGAGACCTAAGTAGTAATAAGACGGAGTGCAGAAGTTGCTTCATATACTTGATGAGGGTACCTAGGAATGAGGTTACTTTTTAAGGTTTTATCTTTCTTAATATTATTGATAATTTCTTAAGATGTAATGGGTTTTGGTCTTTATTTTCCCTAAATAAGCCCACCTAAAACATGCTCAGTGATACCAAACCAAATAATCTGTTCTTCCTCTTCTCTTGTTTGTTTCTTCTTTTAGCCAATACTTTAAGAAAGCAACTCAAGATGCTCTAACATGTTTACCCTCAAGGTGATTGATTTTGATCAGGAATTAAATTTAGATGATTCTGATGGATTAGGATACAATTATTTGGAGTTTACTTGTCAAGAAACCATCAGGCTAGTACAGTGTTTGTATTACAAGAAACTATGGCATTATGGAATTTTCCTTTTTCATTTTGACTAGAAGCATATTTAGTGTGTGTGACCTCCCAATGGCCTATTGGCTATGATATTGTAAAGACTAACCTTTACACGAATGTAGTATATGCCATTAATTCATGTTATATGGTGGATGGCCATTTTTCATGGGACTCTACTATTTATCTGTATTGAATCACTAAACATTGATTGTCAGGAGCCATGCCCCCTCTCACAGACTTGAGATGAGGGGGCAGATGTGTGCTGTTCCTGTGCAGACAGCAACTCTCCCGGAGGTTACTACATATATCATGTCAACCCTGAAAATTAATCTTGTAAATGAGTCTAGTTGTTTTGCGACCTGCACAGTGTTCAACTTGTTACAAGCTTGCTAGAACTTGTTCAGCAAGGTGAATAAATCAAACTTGAGCTTGATTTAAAGCTTGGTTTTTTTTTAACATGACAATATTTGGTGCATGTAATCTCACTAGCTGACTCGTATGAGCTCGGGAACTAGAATCATTTGCAGTCTCATGTTTATAAGCTTGTGAGTACTTGCTAATAAGTTCACATATAGTTTATGTATCTGTAAGGAGGCTTATAAATTAATGGTAAATTTTTAAAAATAATTTTGTTTTATAATCTTTATTTCATATTTATGTTTATCTTTTGTCAATAGATTATCGGCTAGCTTAACTGTTCAAGAACCTAACGTTCTGTAATATTGATTAAAACAAAAACTTTAGTTAGAACTGGAGCTGACATTCAGCCCAAACTCAAATCTTGAAAGAATATAATGAGCTGAGTTTAGACAACATTTTAAGCTCGAGTCAAATTGGAGGCAATCTTGAACTACCTTAAAATAAGTTAAGTGGAGCACAAAAGAAGCATGGCTCGGCTGGATGCAAACCTACTGAAAGATTTAAGTGGTAATTTGTTGTGTAACTAAGTTGGAATTCTTCTTATATGCGCTTGCTTAAATCTTGTACATGGGATAGACCGAAAAAAGGAGTATGCTTAATTTTTAAATCCTCATTTAGACTTAGGTAGTCTGATGAGCCTAAACCTTGTCCTGGGCAAGACTTTGTTTGATATACCGAAGGCCTCATTTTTTACACTGCTTGGATTAAGGTTTTCATTACATGCTTTCCTTGTGCATACTTTAGAATCTGTGGATTGATTTTGGTTAGGCTAAGCTTATGTCTGAGACAACAATTCTAAAATAGGCCTATTCTTGAATGGAATTGATATGGCCCTTAGATGTCCCTGGTTATCCTTGGTTCCATCAAAATGTTTTTGAGTAGTTTATTTTTGAACTCGTTAGATGTGACTTTTATGTGTAGCTCTCTAGTTGTTTTTGTTCTTGGTAAAAATTGTTTATTTTAATTGGTGTAATCTTGTTTATATGATACGTAGGGATTTTAAAGCATTTATTTATGAATTTGAACATGTCATTTGCGAATTCTTATCTAAAATAACCTACATTCATGGTAAAATACATTTATAAGATAGAGTCCTGTGGTTCGGATTCTGTAAAAAAATTATAATATAGATGATGCTAAATTATGTTGTGTTACAGTGATAACATACAGATGGCCATTGTCTTACAGTGACAAAAGAGATTTTACTACTATCTCTGTGATGTTGTGTTATAAGACAACATGCTCTTAGGTAATGGGCTATAAGATTAGGTAGGTTTCATGATGTTGACTAGAATTGATGAATAGATGTAGTAGATGATTGTAGTTTCCTAGTTAATTCAACTATTTGCATGGTGCATGGAGTTCATGGTCATGTGATATATCAATGGTGCTAGTCTCACGGCAAAAAAGTGACATGTTTTGCTATTAGAGGTGGAAGGAATTGATTAATTTATCCATCTTATTCAATAACTTATTCAGAAAGTTGTTTGTTTCTAGATATCTTTTGTTTCTTGTGGGTTATCCTATGATTCTCTGTTTTCCTAATAATTACATCGTTGTTGCCATATTCAACACCCACCGAGCTGTAGATTGATGTTTTCGTTACAAGACATTGTTTTTTGTCTGCATTACAATGAATACTTTGGAGAACAAGGTTATTGATGGTACAAATGTTTAGTGTTTTTATGGGTTGCCCATTCAGGTTGATGACTCTCTTTCACACGGCATCTTTAACTGTTGCCCATTCAGGTTGATAATTTTTCACTCAGGACATTGTTCTTCTTTTACTTTCTCTGCTCCATTGTTGAGCAAATCCAGTTGACCACTAGTCAAGCAAGTCGTACGCAGTACTCTGGAACCCAGTGGTTGTCGCTTAGGTTACAGATTCCTGAGGAAGGCGATGGAGGTTTATTCAGATAATCGTCATCATCATCATCTAATTTTGGTCTTCCAAGAGCTGGAACTAAAGGTGCAACCTAACCTGATCGTGTTACATGTAGTTAGTGTTGGAGATCCTAGGGAACTTTGATCAGCGACTGGGCATATCGGGTTGTCTTTATGCTAACCCTCCCAACTCTGAGCCCAGAACAAGAGATAATAAACATGGCTAGAAACTCGAGTCCAAGCAGACACCATAATTCATCCAGTCTATCTACTACTTCCCAAATATATACTTTTGACCTTTTATGACAGTCGATCACTGTTGCAAAGACGATCATGCATCAAACGAGTATGGAAAACCCATCTTCGAGTTCGACGACGTCATTCCCAACGCCACTACTACTCTTCTCCACACCGGGAATAAAAAGAAGAACAATATTTCACTCAACCGGTGGAAAAGCCGTGAATCCAAGCTCGACGACGACGTCGTCGTCATTGCCAACGCCACTACTGCTCTTCTCCACACCGGCTGACCTCTTGACATACTCGATACAGTCCTCGACCGCCTCGCTTCTGTACGAGTCCGGAGGCTTGGAGGCGCGAATACTCGCCTTGCGCAGCTTCTCTCGTTGCGCCCCCGTTCCTGTGCTCTTCAGCATTGCAGACAGCATGATGAGCTTGAAGACCACCTCGCGTATCCGCTCCAGAAGGGACATGTGGGCGGTGACCGGTCGGTTGCTCCTCGCCCTCGGAATGCATCCGGCCATCATCTTCATCGTCTTCCTTTTTCGTGCCACCTTTGCAATTAATGCTTCCAACCTCTCTCTCTCTCTCACTGTCACTCTCTATACGTATTTATATGCTTGTACAGTAGTTGCTTGCTTCTCTGGAGATCGTTTGGCTTTTTGTTCGTGTCTGTGGCTTGGTTTGAACAGTCACATTTGTATCTTTGCAGGTAAATAAGATGAACGGTGCACCGAATAGTTTTGAGATCCCCAAATGAGATTTCATATGCCGTTCTTTGGGGCAATCCAAATCCTTCCAACGAAAGCGTTTAAGATCATAGGTGATGGTGCGGGAATTCCGTTCCGTTCCGTAAGATTCTCAACAAACGAAAGATCTTATCTTTAATTTTAATGTCTATGCATTAACTTCACATGCAATATATTTTCTAATATTGTATTCTCCGTCAATTAATAAATTTTAACATCTTACCAACCTATAGTATGCTTTTTATCGAATGAGAATATAATAATATAGACTTTGCATAAGTATATAATTAATTTAATATAAACTTATGATATTATTTTTACAATATATTCCATAGTGACTAATCAAGAGTGTTACTTTACTAATGTGTTAATAAATTTTTTTGTTTATTGTTTCACTTGATAAAGTTAACTAAAATGATAATGATAGTATTAAATTATTATGAAATATAATTGGATAAATATTTAAAAAATTAATAAATTATTTACAAAAAATTACTATGATAAATATAATTATTGTACCCAACCTCTAGCGTAACTCAAGTTTTGGTTCCCGTTCCAAGTTCATGAATCAATTTTCTTTCAAGGATGTTGGATTCTAATATTGCCGCAATTCAAATTCGATTTCAGGGATAAACAAAGACTAAATAAGAAAGAACCAAATGTATGTTTTAGGGCAAATTCCTTTTTCTGAAAATTCTAGTAGAGTCTCAAATTTTTAAAATGGTAAAAGTAATCCTCAACATTTTTTTATCTTTTTTTTTTAATAAAAAGTACTCTCTCTCTCTCTCTCTCTCTCTCTCTCTCTCTCTCTTAAATTGAACTGATTGAACCAATCCCAAACTTGCACTGATTTACAATAAATAAAATTAAATGATTAAATAATATATATTAATATAATTAAAATATATAAAATTATTTCATGTTAAAAAATAAAACAATAAATTAACAATAATGTTATCAACCATAAAGTAAGGAATAATATAATAATAATATTTATGTATTTTAAAAAATATTTATATATTTAAAATATTTTTAAAGTAAATTTGAAAGGTCTTTATGATCATTGTTTTTTTATTTGTAAGCCTTTAAAATATTTTTCAATTAATTATGACCCTTTGAAAGTTAATATATCCAAAAAATTACCGTAATTTGCTTTAAAACACCCTTAAAATAATTTCTAGATTGGTTTGAAATCTGTTCTAAAAGTGTGGCCACAAAAATTATGATTTAGACTCACTTACACTATTTTTTTGGATAATCCAAAAATAGCATAATCAGGTCAAACCTATTCAAAATAAGTTGAAACTTTGAGAAATCCTTTGAATTACTCCTAGATGGGCAAAAATATAAAATTTTCCATTTTAGAAGATTTATTTATTTTTTTAGTATTTTCAGAACATAAAATTTTTTGATTTTTTTCTAATTTCTTCAATTTTTGATAAAATTTGATGCTTCCATATAATATTTTATAACATTTATACTTCTAAATAAGTTTAAAACATATTCTGATAGTGTGGTCTAAAAGAATCATGATTTAAACCCACATATATTATTTTTGGAGTAATTCAAAAATAGTATAACTGGGTCAAAACCTAGTCAACACAAGTTGAGACCTTTCAGAAACTTTTGAACTACTATCAAGATGAACGAAAATATAATTTTATTTTAAAAAATTATTTGATATTATTCTAGGATTTTTGGATTGTGAATACTTTAAAATTTTCTAATTTCTTTAATTTTTAATAAAATTTAATGCTTTTTGTGCAATATTTTGTAACATTTGAAATTTTGAGTAGGTTTGAAACCTATTTTGAAATTTTGATCCAAAAAAACCATGATTTAGATTCACTTATATTATTTATGGGGGCAATTCAAAAATAGTATAATCATGTCAAAACCTAATCAAACAAAGTTGAACCTTTTAAGAAACCTTTGAACTATTTTCAGATGGACAAAAATATAATTTTTATATTTTAATAAATTTGTTTGATATTTTCAGTTTGAGAAATATTTTGATTTTTGATTTTTTATCTTTTGATCAAAAAATTAATAAAATAATATGCTTCCATTCAATATTTTCTAACATTTGAGCTTTTAAAAATGTTTCGAAACCTATTATGAAAGTTTGTTCAAAAAAAAAATCATGATTTAGACCCACTGACATTATTTTTTGGGGGCAATTCAAAAATATGATAACCAGGTCAAAACTTGGTCAACACAAGTGAAAACTTTTATAAAAACCTTTAAATTACTACTATATAGATAAAAACATAATTTTTTTATTTTTAAAAAAAATATATTTAATATTTTTTGGTATTTTCAGATTGTGGATACTCTGAAAATTTCCGATTTCTTTAATTTTTGATAAAATTTAATACTTTTATATAATATTTAAGCTTCTAAATAAGTTGAGACCATGATATAGACATTTTAAATTTATTTTAAAGATTTTAAATATTTAAAATTCTTTATTTTTATTTTTATTATTTTAAAAAAATATAAATATCATTTTTTACTTTGTAGTTGATGATATTATATTTTTATTTTTATTCATATATTTAGTAAAATATAAAAATAATATATATTTAATTATTAAATTTAATATAAATTGATATATTATTATTATTTATTTACTTTAAATCGGTGAGGGATTGATTCAATCGGTTCGATCGAGTGGTTTGGTTCGATATAATGAATTTGGAAAAGAGGAAGAGAAAAAAAATGAAAGATGATTGAGGGATACTTTTGTCCTGAGAATTTTTGGAAAGGAAACCCTAAGGGGGTATTTGGACTTTGGTAAAGAATTTGGCCTACAATTTTATTGCCTCTCGACATAATTATCAAATATATGTTTTTTTAGTACACACAATCTCCGAAACCACTCCTCCTCCAATTCCGCATTCAATCATAGCAAATGCTTCATTTGATGGGCGAAATTTACGCTGAGGAGGAGAGAATTCCATAAGCTGAAGTATTATTATATACTCTGATTCATTCATCAGGACATGGTTTCAACTAAGTTACTCGTATCACTTGGTTTTTGCCAACAAACACAAGATAATGTATGCATAGAATAACGAAGCCCTTATTTCCCGTGCTAGTTTGTGTTCTAAATTTATTGCTAGGATTGACCCCTTCTTGTGTAATCTGACACCATCTGTTTGGTTTAAGGGAGACTGACTTCATTTGTTTAAAGCAATGGCTAATAATTTCTTTCCGGGAATAATGCTACAGACTTTAATGATCATAGAATGTTTCAAACAAAAGCTTGCCAATCTCCTCAATCATCATAATTTAAAATGCTACAGACTTTGTTTTTTTTTTTTGACATTGACTACGACAATTACTCTATCGTAACAAAGACTTTCAAATCAAAATTATTAACTAAGACTACTTCTAAATAAAAATCTTATCTAATTAGATAGTTTAATTTAATACTCCAATATCATCTCATAAATTAAATTTTATTAGAAAATATTATGAGAATGAATCCTCGAAGCTTAGTGTAATATCTTTTAACGTTATCACCATATGTGTAGTATTCTATAAAATCGTTGACTTCTGAACTATGCAATCCATAGTAATTGTCTGCTTACTCAATTTGTGTCATTTGGCTAAATCAATCGTAAAATTTTGATTTGTCTCATATAATTTTTGTCATATTTTTATAATACAATATAAATCTTGTCAACATAATTATTTTGCACAAATTTCTCATTTCTTCATCATAGAAAATTCTTTAACTTTTGAATCTTAAATACTGATTGAACATCTTCTTCCGAATCTTCAACAACTAACTTATCTAACTAATTCTTCATTTCCATAAAGAGATCAAAATACTTTTATACTACTAATAAAAATAAAATCATATAATCTAGTAAAATAAATACCATGATAATCTTTTTACATGATCTTGAAATCTATCATACTAAAGTCTCTTCTTTATGTTTACCTTTATTAGGTAAAGGGTCTTACTTCTTTTAGTTCTGCATCATGGTCTTCTTCTAAGTTATCTTCAGATAGGATGGATGATATACACCTCTTGCATAGATATCTTCTAAACCTAACCAAACTTCTCTTCCGGTCTTTGCTCCACAAATTTGTAGAAAACCTTTATCTATTATTTCCTGATAGATAAATTCCAGTGTTCTTTTATCTTCTATGCTATTAATGATAAACTCTTCATTTTGTGCTTTAGAGAGTGAATTAAAATTCTTATCATTTGTCACATCTTTAAGACTATCTAGAACAAGTTCTTTTAAGTCTTCTAATACAAGAAAATTTCTCATCATACTTTTTCCTCTTCAAAATTTTTTTCATTAAATCTAGATAGTAAGGAGATTAAAAAAACTTAAGAAAATTATCATTTGTATCTTCATTCTTCTTTCTTAAAGGTGATCAAACTTTCAATCTGTTGATCTTCCCTTATCAACTTATCAGTGTTGTGGCAATCTCTTATGTTGATTTCCTTTTTTTCTATTGTAATCTAATATGATGAATGTCTTCTTAATCTTGGTATATACTTTTGTTTTTCGGTGGTTGTAAAGATCAAATATGCTCTTTGTTGATGTTGTGATCAATTCTTGATGGAACCGTCCCAAGATCTCTCTTTGGTTTCTTTTTCATATAGTTTCGCTCGCTAATAATTTATCTCTCTACTCAATTTTCTCTCTCTTTAGTTTTCCTTATATGCAACCTCTCTTTTATTTTTCTTTCTTATGTTTCTCTCTCTAATAGAATCTCCCTGTAATATAATCTCTCTTTTATTTATCTCTCTAACACGATCTCTTAGCCTCTCATATTTCTCTCTCTAATAGTTTTTCCTTTCTAATGTTTCTCTCTTCAAGAGCAACTTGACATTAAAGATCAAACTTATAGGTTTCGTTGAATCTTGAATTTTGATGATAAAACCAATTGATAAGTGTTTATGATTTGATTTACGTTTTAAGTGACGTAAGATGCTTCGATCAGGTTGAGACAATTAAAGCAAGAAGAATCATGTTGGACCGGTGGAACATGTCAGAAGATTTGACGTCGAGCTGGAGGATCGATCGACGTATCGATAGAAGGCTTCGGGATATGAGTTCGAGTATTAGGCCAAGAAGAGCAGATATTGCACCAAGGATATCGGAGTTGCGGAGTCAACTAACCGATTGGGCAATAGGCCGCAAGAGAGGACGATGCGTCGAAAAATCGGACGAAACATCGATAGATTAATGACATGTCGGACAACATGATTCATGCTTAGTATTAACTATTTAGATCAAAGTGTGTTTTTACATGTGCAAGATTAACTACGATAGCAAGACATAAAGTAAAATGAAGTTCCGAAGTGAAAAACGTGATTTTGTTGGGAGTTCGAGAGTTTGTTGGAAGTCCGAACATTCGTCGAAAGTTTTAATGGAACCAATCGAGAAGTCCTAGAGCTTGCCAAAGAAGCTCATCAGAACTCATTAAGAAGATCATCGTGAAGTTCAGGAGTTTACCGGGAGTCCGCTAGAACATTGCCGAGAGATCATCGGAAGTTTGCCGAAAGATCGCTAGAAGAAAACTTGACTTACGGACTCTATTTAGCTTAGTAAATGTCTTAAAATTCATAGTTAGCATATAATTAAGATTAGAATTAGGCAAACCTAATTAGGGGACAGTTAGGTCCAAGTTTGGGCTGGTTGGGCCAAGAGAAAAGCCCAAATAGTGACCAAATAGGTGAAACTGTCATGGCATAGTCTCTGAGACTGTGTCAGGTGGTGGTATCACCCAGACATAGTCTTCTAGGCAGTGGTACCGCCCAGTGTCAGACTGCAGGCGGTGGTACCGCCTGTACCCTAAAATTTCGGGGGTTTGAATTTTGGGCTCCAAATTTGAATATATTTGGGGCATATAAATATCTCAGCTATTCCTACAATGATTAGTAAGAAATATTGAGCAAAACTCTATGATTCTAAAGTTGTAAATCTTAGAAAGTTTAGTTCCCTCGTCCCAAAGCTTAAAGAGAGTTCTAAGGGAGGTGTGAGAGAGATACTTTGTAAAAGAGGGTTATAAAAGGTTGTCTCTTAAACTTGTGAAAAAGAGAAGAGGGGTATAAAAGGTGGTTGGTCTTCGCCTATTGAAGGAAGACTGATAGTGGATGCCGGTGGCCTCGACGGAAGAGGAATCGACGGAGTGGTTGTAGGTCACCACGATCGAACCATTATAAAAATTTGGTTTGCATTTCTCTTGAACAATTTACTTTAACTGCAAACCACTTTACTTGATTTACATCCACTATGCTCTTCTGTACACTTTCAAAGTTATTACCTTTACGAAATGGTTTTTCGTCGGAAACAGATTTAATCGTAATGAAGTTTTGAATCGACATAATTTTTACTGCTGCACTAATTCACCCCCCCCCCCCTCTTAGTGCCAACTACTTTCCTAACAATTGGTATCAGAGCCTCGTTATTTCTCATTTGGTTTAACACCCAAGAGAAATGGCTCTTTTCGACTTTCAAGAGGGACTTTCTATCATTCATCCTTCCTTTTTCAATGGGACAAACTATACATATTGAAAAACTCGAATGAGAGTTTTCTTACTTTCTTTAGAATTAAATTTATAGAGTATTGTAGAAAATAGTTTTCGAATGTCTTCTCTTCTAATAAACCATTGGAATGATTTGGAGAAGAAGATTTTTTCTTTAAATGCTAGAGCTATAAATGCTCTATTTTACGCCTTAAATAAAACCAAATTTAATCGAGTTTGTACTTGCGAAATAACTTTTGATATTTGACATACTCTTAAAATTACACATGAAGGCACTAGCAAAGTTAAAGATTCAAAAATTAACTTTTTGATGCATGATTTTGAACTTTTTCATATGAAACCAAGTAAAACCATTGGAGACATGTATACCCATTTTATTGATGTCATCGATGGTTTAAAAGTACTTGGTAAAAGTTTTTCGGACTTTGAACTTGTAAACAAAATTTTACATTCTCTTAATAAGAATTGGGATCCGAAAGTAACCATAATACAAGAGGCAAAAGATCTTAATAATTTTTCACTTGAAATAGTTTTTGGTTCATTAATGACATACGAAATGACGCACAATGCATAAAACAAACTTGAGAATATCCTTCCAAAGAACAAGAAGGATTTCAAACTTAGAACAATCGAAGACCACTCGAGTATAAGCTCAAGTGATGAGGAACTTGAACTCCTCATAAAATTTAAAAGGTTCATGAAACAACGATTAAAGAACAAAAATAAACTTAAAAAGAGCGGAACTATTTGTTATGAATGCAAGAAGAAATTGCCAAAAGACGAATCAAGCTCATCCGAAGACGAGGAGAAAATCAACAAAGGTGAGGTGGCAAACTACGCCTGAATAGCTTTCGACGATGAGGTAATCAAAATCTCTTTAGTTTATTTTGAAATTATATTATGCTTTTCATGAGTTATTTTTAATTATTTTATATGTTTAATAATGTAATAAAAATAAAAAAAAATAAAATGGGTTCATGCTTACCTTTCTAATGATTTCAAAAATAATCATGAAAATTACATGTTTTATGATAAACAAACAAAATGATTTTGAATGCCTTATTCATAATTGTACACCTAGTAAGATTAATTTTATGATTTTTAAAGAAATTTTTTTTTCTCTATCTTATTGATTTTGATGAATCTATTTGTATCATTTTTATGAATCTCTTAAAAGTGACTTTGTTGATTTAACAAGTTGAATGATTTGAAGATAAATGATGAATTTTCTCTTGATTATAACTTGTGATATTTTTTATATGAATCATCATCTTGATTTCTCGATATTTGATACATGAGATTTCTCTATGAATCAAGATCTTGTTTTTGAACTCATACGTTTCTTCTTACCATTTTTCTAAAAAAGAGAGATTAATGAATCTATTTATGTCCTTTTTATGAATCTCTTTGATTTGATGATTTGAATTATGAATGAGCTGTATCTTGATTTTTTGAGACTTATAACTAGAGATTTCTTATGCATCAATCAAGATATTATATAATTTTTTCTCCTATGTTTCTTTTTGCCAATTGCTAAAGAGAAAATAAATTATCAAAATGTTGAGTTAATTAAGGATGTATAGTACCAATAATCATCAAGTGATAAATACTTTAGTATCATGCATGGGAGTAATGAAGTTTGTATCATGTTTGATGATTTTATATTTTGAAATTATGCATGATGAGTTGAAGTGATGTTGTTTTAAATGTATGAATCAACAATCTTTTTGTCAAATGAATCATGATTTTTTTTATGTAAATTCTTGAATTATGACTTAAATCTTATTATGAATCAAGATTTTTCATTAATCGTTCTCCTACTATTCTACTTGCCATTTTCTTAAGAGGAGATTTTCTAAATGAATCATGATTTTTCAAAATTACAATTTTTATAATTCATAATGAATTGAGAGATTTTATATTCATGAATTAATATCTTGTTCTCCTACAAGATTGAATGAATTTTATCTATATTATGATCTTCTAAGAATTCTTTTCGTTATTTATTTAAAGAAGAGATTTACTATATAAATCATGTCTTTTGGTATTCAAGTGGTCTTATCTTTCGTGACATGATTTCTTTGTATTTATGACTTGTATGCCTTGAAATGATTGAAATATTCTATACCATTATGTTCTTCCCTTCTTCTTCTTGTTTACAATGACAAAAGGGGAGAAAGAAAATTGCTAGCTTAAATGAGAAACTTAGACATGTTAGATCTTCCAAATGCATAAATTCTTTTTATACATTTTCCAGATTATGATCTTGATCTCTTGAATTTTAGACTTGATCTTTCATTTTTGATGATTGAAATAATGGTTGGAATATTGATGTAATTATGAATGATGATTTGGAATCATACATTTTATATTTTAGAAATATACATGATGATTTGGTATTATGCATGCTATACTTCAACTTATGATAATGATACATGTAATGATGAAATATTCATAATGAAAAATTGTTTGACATTTTTTTTTTCATCTTTGTTATTTATCCTTTGTCATGATTTGAAAATTATTGTAAAGAGAAAAAGAGATACAAAATTATATTCTTCCCTTCTTTTTTATAATGACAAAGGGGGAGATAGCTAGCTTGCACAAGTCGAAAAGATGCACAAATCTTGCCAACTTTTATATGTGTAAAATTTGCTAGCTTACAAATTATAAGGGGAAAATTTTGCTTGCTAGCTAGCATATCTAAAGAGAAGATGCAAACGTACTTCATGTAGCTTGCTTCATATAAAACATTGTATCTTGCTAGCTTGTTATCTTGTATTATTTTTTAAAAACTTGCTAGCCTTCATACTTAAAAAAGAAGTAACACTTGTCAAATTGCTAGCTTGTATGTTGTAAAATAATGTAAAATTTTGTTGCACTTTGCAAATGAAGCAAAAATGGCACTTCTTAAAAAAAGCTTGTTATCTTGCCTATCTCAGAAGCAAGACTTGCAACTAGCGCATTGCAAAAGGAAGCAAGAATTGCTAGTTTGCACACTTCAACAAGAATGTTATCTTGTATTTATTTTTGAAAAATTACTAGCTTGCATGCTCTTAAGTGATATGAATTTGCTAGCTTGTATGATGATTAAACTTGAGATTTATTATGTAATGATTTAAATTTGAACTTGTATGTTTAAACACTTGCTTGTTGCACTTCTTCTTTTTGTTGATGACAAAGGGGGAGGAGTATGATGATGTTATGCATAAGTTTTATGATAACATGTTGCTTGGATTTTTGAATCCAAGAGCTCTATCAAATATGTCATATTGATAGGGGGAGTTTGTTTAAACTTCGGGAGTTAAGGTTAACTCCATCATCAATTGGTTGTCATCATCAAAAAGGGGAGATTTTTGAATCTCGAATTTTGATGATGAAACCAATTGATAAGTGTTTATGATTTGATTTGCGTTTTGAGTGACGCAGGATGCTTCGATCAGGATGAGACAATTAAAGCAGGAAGAATCATGTTGGGCCGGTGGAACATGTCAGAAGATTGGACGTCGAGTCGGAGGATCGATCAACGTATCGATAGAAGGCTTCGGGCCATAAGTTCGGGCATTGGGCCAAGAAGAGCGGATATTGCGCCAAGGATATCAGAGTTGCGGAGTTAACTAGCCGATTGGGCAATAGGCCGTAAGAGAAGACGATGCGCCGAAGAATCGGACAAAGCGTTGATAGACCAATGATATGTCGGACAACATAATTCATACTTAGTATTAATTGTCTAGATCGAAGTATGTTTTTACGTGTGCAAGATTAACTATGATAGCAAGGCATAAAGCAAAATGAAGTCCCGGAGTCAAGAACACGATTTCATTGGGAGTTCGAGGGTTCGTTAGAAGTCCGGACGTTTGTCGGAAGTTTTGCCGGAACCAACCAAAAAGTCTTGGAGCTTGCCAAAGAAGCTCATCGAAACTCACCAAGAAAATCATCGTGAAGTCCAGGAGCTTGCCGAGAGTCCACTTGAACATTGCTAAGAGATCATCGGAAGTTCGCCAAAAGATCATTAGAAGAAAACTTGACTTACAGACTTTATTTAGCTTATTAAATATCTTAAAATTTATAGTTAGCATATAATTGAGATTAAAATTGGGCCAACCCAATTAAGGGACAATTGGGCCCAAGTTTGGGCTAGTTGGGCCAAGAGAAATGCCCAAACAATGACCAAATATGTGACACCGTTGTGGCATAGTCTCCGAGACTATGTCAAGCGATGGTACCGCCCAGACACAGTCTTCTAGGTGGTGGTACTATCAGAGTGAGCAGTGGTACCATCCAGTGTCAGACTGCAGGTGGTGGTACCACCCAGAACAGGCGGTGGTATCGCCCGTACCCTGAAATTTCGGGGGTTTGAATTTTGGGCTCCAAATTTGAATATATTTGAGGCCTATAAATACCCCAGCTATTCCTGCATAGATTAGTAAGAAATATTGAGTAAAACTATGTGATTCTAAAGTTATAAACCTTAGAAAGTTTAGTTCCCTACTCCTAAAGCTTAGAGAGAGTTCTAAGGGAGGTGTGAGAGGGATACCTTGTAAAAGAGGGTTGTAAAATATTGTCTCCTAAACCTATAAAAAGGAGAAGAGGGGTGTAAAAGGTGGTTGGTCTTTGCTTATTGAAGGAAGACCGATAGTGAATGCTAGTAGCCTCGACGGAAGAGGAATCAGCGGAGTGGATGTAGGTCACAACGATCGAATCACTATAAAAATCTGGTTTGTGTTTCTCTTGAGCAATTTTCTTTAACTGCAAACCACTTTACTTACTTTATATCTACTACTCTCTTCCGTACACTTTCAAAGTTATTATCTTTACGAAACGGTTTTTCATCGGAAATGAATTTAATCACAATGAAGTTTTGAACTGACGTAATTTTTACCGATGCACTAATTCAACCCCCCCCCCCCTTCGATCTATCGTATTTTTCTCTCTAAAAGTATCTCATTTTTAAATTTCTCATTTCAAGATCTAACTTGAAATTTTAAGTTATAGTTGGGATTTAACAACTATAACTAATTTCTCATGGTTAGATTTTGGTAGTAGCTCTTGGTGTTTAATACTTGATTTTACCTATGTATTGGACCATAAAGAGAAATAAAAGGAAAGTAAACTTTTAATAGTTATCATATCCAATATTTTCATATTTGTGTTGTCTATGCAGGCTTGTGTGATTTAGTTTTTAGAGGTCCTAAATTCTTTAGTATCAATAGAAATAACTTTGCCCGTATTTAAGTTAGGCTAGATAGGGCCTTAGCTAATTCTAGTCGGTTTGATTTGTTTGGTAAATCTATTGTTTAACACCTATCTAGATTAGCTTAGCTTTTGATCACTGTCTCCTTCTTTTTTTTATATTTGTAATATCACCAAATGTTGAAAATAAATTATTTAGGTTTCAAAACATATGAGTTGATTACTCCCAACTTTTCAAAAGACATGATTTTGATAAGATGGCCCAATTTTTTCCGTAGCTCTATAAAGTAATTCTTTTCTATGTTTAACGAGGCATATAAAATAAGTTATTTTTTCCGTAGCTCCATTAGATGACCCAATTTCAAGCATCCTTTCTTTTTCCAAACGATTAACGTTAGGAAGTTTAAAATCCTTTCTTTTTCCTAAGCAAACTAAAAAGACTATAAACTTTCTTTTTTAAAGGAAGCTTCTCATTCAAATACTCAAATATTATGATCTCCCATCAAAGCTTTGTCTTATGGATTTTGACTTCATTCTCAGCAAATTAAATTTAAGCAGCTTAGTTCTATTAGGGTTAGTAAATATTATATTTAAATTAGTTGAGAGAATCATAATTAAATTAAGATTCTTTGGTGAATTATGATCTTTTTAAGAGGATTGAAAGAAAAGTTTTTTAGGTTTATGTGAGAGATGCGTAAGAGAATTTGTATTTAAGTAGAGATAACTCGGATCTTATAATTGATCTCACATAGTAAAGAATTTGATTTTCTCTATCGATTTAGGTAGGGATTTGTCGAACCATATTAATCTTGCATAAGCTTTTTGATATGTTTTTTTTTTTGTTGATCTGTATAATTTTTTTATTTTAAAAATCTTCTCTCCCTCCCCAACAAAGTAGTATTAGAGCCAAAAAAAAATCTGATGATTAGAGATTCAATGAAGATATCGTCTGTTGTTTATGCTAACTTTATTATAGAGAAATTTTATAGAAGAAGTAGTTTTAACCTAGAGGAGGGTAAAAGATCTTCTTATTCAATAAGGCCTAACAAGAACATAAAAATATCAAACAAGCAAACTAGAAAAGATGATTGAGAGAAGCTTAAGGCAAAATGAGTACTATTCTTCTTTATATCAATGATAATATAATCAATAATGTTATTGATGCTGACTCCACTCAAGCTTCGTAGGATAAGTTAGAAAAGCTTATTAATAGGTTATATCTAAAGTGAAAGTAATATAAGTTAAGGATGGAGGAAGATGGAGACTTGATAAAGCATATGAACATATTCAAAAGAATATTTGATCAACTAAAGAAAGTTGATGTGAAAATTGATGAAGAAGATAAAATATTGTTACTTCTTATATCATTTGTCAACTCCTATAACAACTTTGTAGAGATGTGAAAAAAATACGGTAATTCTAGAACAAGTTGAAAAAACTTTAGTATCTTATGTTACTAAGAAAAAAAATAAATTTAGGAATATAAAATGTGAGGCATTAGCTACTCAAGGTAAAGATCAACGAGGATAAATTTTTAATAAGGGTGGATCTCAACATGGCAAGTGGAGATCACAAGTGAAGTCTTTAGATGATATTAAATGCTATAGATACAAAACAAACATATTAGGTAGAATTGTTCGAAGAAATTAAAATATGAAGAAGAGACCAATGAGTATTCTGTTTGGATGATGATGAAGATATCATCACAATCTCTAAAGATAACAAGGGATGGTATAATAAATACATCAAGGGTTAATATCATACGAAAGAAAGTATAATAAATACATCAAATAGTTAAAAACATATTGCATGTACAAGGGATGATAAGTATTTACAACAGCAAGCTTTATTGTGGTATAGGAAATAAAATGTAATATTTATGGTTTATAGGATATGAACAATTATGAGAAAACAAAATTATTAGTGATAAGATAGTGAGATGAAAGTCTCTTTTTCAAATTAAGTAGATTGATTTAATTCCAACAACATATGGTACATTTGGCGGGTTTATTGGAATTGAATGTTAGATCATGAACTAATTCAATTTATGTATGATTCTTCAAGATAATGATTCAATTTATATAGGAAACACAAAGTTAGAAAATACTCTACTAAGGTAGAAATTGTTAGGATATAAATATTTTAAATTATATTTAAATTATTTGAGAGAGTCCTAATTAAAATTAATTTTTTTAGTAAATTAGAATTATAAATAGACTTGAGTCTCAAAGTTTTGGTGGGAGAAAGATTACAAATACTCTATTAGTATGAATAACTAAAATGAATTATAATTATCTCACATTAAAAAGATTAATTTTCTTCATGAGTACCGGTAGACATTCATTGAACCATATTAATCTTGTGTTAATTTTTTAATTATTAAACTTAATAATATTTTATTTTAAAAATCTTCTCTCCCTTTCCAATGAGCTCTTTCCTCTCTAGGGCTAGTAGAGTTATCCTATTAATTCTCTCAACTCCAACTTAAATGTAATTTGGATTATCAAAATGATGGATTCTTATAGTACGAAAAAGAAAATGATAGAGGTAGTCTGCATATTCATTATCTTAATGTTTTTTATTTTATCCTACATGTTAAAAGAATATATAATATTTTTAAAAGATAAATAACGAAGTCAGGATTACTAATAAATAGCTTTAGAATATAAATTTTTTTAAGAAAATTCTTGTTATTCTTAGAACCCACCTGTTTTTGTTGGAAACCTTTAAATTGTAAACTTCAAACATATAGTAGTAGCACTATAATTAGAATATATAGAACTATTTTTGGGGGTGAGAAGGAGATGACTAATCCTCTCTTTTAAGCTAGATCTTGAAAGTCTTATTGGCTACAATTTTTGGTAAGTTTCAAAGACTAGAAATGATTTGTGTTTAACGGGTGGTTCAGCTACTATTATTGTCTACAAAGTTGTAGCTGACATTATGATAAGTCCCTTGAGATTGAGTCTGAAGGTAACAACGAGGAGACACACCATACTCCAGTCTAATTGACGAAGCAATAGTGGTAGATGGTGCAAACTTAATAAGGATACAGCCTTTTTAATGAAAATAATAAGATGGTATTGGTTTTGTGACAGAAACTGATCAGATAATTGTATCATTATAAGCTGCATATATATCTTAGAATGAAGTTGTTGGCTCCATAACATTATTACAATCAAAGTTTGTGTAGATGATGCCTTAATGTAAGGCATTTAGAAGATTGTATTTGAATTTGATGCTGCCTTACTTGTGTAAAGGATTTAAACAAGAAGGAACAACCTCCTTAGTGGATTTATAATTATGTCCCAGCTATTTTTTTTTATCTTCGATGATTTTTTCAAAAAAATCCTCCTTTTTACCCTTTTTAACCCTATTATTATTATTTCTTCAAATGATACTCCTATTTCAGATAATATTAAATTATACTGATCTCGTCGAGCTCGAGAAACCCTATCTAACATTGGTCCATAGGGTACAATAGTCTAAGTCGATGAACCAATTTTTAAGTAGGCTTTACAATATCTTAGTTATGGTGGTCAAAATATTATAATAGACCAATTTTTTATCCTCATTTGAGTAATATTATTCGTGTACTATTATAAATACCTATTTAAATTTAGTGTTATATGTCAAATGATTTATAGTATATTTTTACACAAGTTTGTAGTGTATTTTGATTTTATTTACTTACTTATAGTATTTTTCAATAGCATTATAGTGTCTTTATTAAAGTAGTGAAAAACATTATAAGACTATTAAGAAATATTATAAGTGATATCATATTATATCTTTTTTATTGATGTTTCTTATAGATCATCATGATATCAAATTTTTAGTATTGTAATTCGTTTTTACAGTATTTAATAGGCTTTACAATATTTTTATTGTGATGATCAAAATATTATAAAATATTTATTATTATTATTATTATTATTATTATTGTGTTTTGATTTTATTTTGGCTCACTTATAATATTTTTAATAACATTATAATACTTTTATTGAGTTGCTAGAAATATTATAAAGTTATTTAAAAATACTATAAGTGACATTATCTTATACTTTCTTGATTGTGGTTGTTGGTGGATCATTACAAAACCTAATATTTTGGCTTATAGTTAGTTTGGATGAGGTTAAAAAGTGTATTTGGGCTATATATAATATTTTAAAGTAAATTTTATAATATTTTTAGTTAAACTTTATAATATTTTTGAACCGTGCACTTTATGAATCATTGTTGTAACCTATGGACCAATGGTTCATTCCGTAAAGTATTTCTGATGAGAACCGTATAATTTGGTGTATTATAGAGATGTCTTCGATATCATTTAAAATATAAGTATCATTTAAGAAAAATAAAAATATGAGGTATGATTTAAGAAAAAAATAAATATGTAAGAATGTTTTTATTTTTTTCGAGTGAAAAATATTTTTCTTAAAAAACATATTTAATTAGATAATGTTCACACAGGAGGTGGAGCATATCACCAAAACATAGGGGAATGTTCTCTCTCAAAATTTGCATGGTTGTAAGCCCGAGTATTACCGTCGTTGCATTGTAGAAAATGTCAGTATAGAGAGAGTGTATTTATCACGGAATGGTGATGGGATTGGATCGAATGTTGGTTAGTGTTTTCCACTTGTAGGGTCAAAAAGGGAGAAGAATTTGTTGCATCCCTAAAAATGAATTGATTCCTTTGATCTTTGAGGTGGAAATTAGTACCTGTTAAGGAATAAAAAAAAAGGGGGGGGTCAAATGAGTGAGTCCTCACAATAAAGATCGAAAAGATGATCATCATTGAGACAGAGATCTGAGACCCATTCCCTTCGGTCCCCTTAGTGTGGATGCCGAAAACAATACCATTATCATTGGTGAGGGCGATGACTTTGCACTGTACAGATTCAATTTGATCATTGGGGTTACGAAAATGATAATAATTTTTATATTTTTTAGATTGTTTGTTATAGAACTAGTTGTAGATTTAAGTGAAAAATATATTACATGCTTATCGAAATCAACATGGGCTACGATTGTATATTTTGTATGTAAATGCAAGCTAAAGTTATACTTTTTGTTTTCTTTAGATAAAAAAATTGACAAAGAATGGGAAATTTGTGATGGCTGACGTCAACCGTACGTCTCTAATGCCAGTCCAATAGCGGGACACGTTGAGCCAGACACGGAGGATTCCTACTGTTCTTCCACCGATGATTCTGGGGCACAACAAAGATGAGGACGTACACGTGGACTGTCATTGTACACGTGCAATGGTTTCCACACGAAAGCCCCGTTCTACTACAACTTGTCGGCCCCACATTTCAGGTACTCGAGAGAGCCACCTAGGATTATAAAGGTATAATATATATATATATATATATTGTTTTTAAAGTATATCAATATAAACCGAAGAAGCAGAAAACAAAAAACCAAAAAGTTGCTCCCGTCAATCTCAATTTTCCCTCTCTCCTCCCTCGCCCCTCGACGTCGTCTTCTCTAACTCTTTTTATTCCCTTCTTTCAAAACCCTACCGCCTCCCCCCTTTCTCTACGCTCCTCCTCATCGGATCGCCATGTCAAGCGCCGAGGACTCCGTCAAGCTCCCACCGCCACTGCTCCGCCGTTCCCACATCGCTCTCCCGCCCTCCTCTCCCGCCGCGGTGGCCGCCAACCGCCGCTTCCCTGGCTCCTCCACCACCGTAGATCGCCCTCGCCTGTTCCTCGGCCGATCTCCACCAGGAGCCGCGGAAAACGATAAGATCCCTCCTCCCGACACGCCCGTGAGTGATCCCAACCAATCTCTGCCCCTGGCCCGCTACTGTGATCGCCATGTCCACTATTGCCTTTTTTCAATTTCCTTGACATAGAGGCAGTTTGTCTTTCTTTGTGATATCGTTGATTCGTTTTCACTTTGTTTTTATTGATTGCAGTATGCTCTTTAGTTTCTACGAGTTCTGTACTCCCTAGTATCATACTCTAGATTCATTGTATGGTAAATATAATATTGATGAAGATCCTTATTGCCCCCTTTTGTTGAAAGATCAGATAGTTTATTAAATTTGGTTGTGCATAAGCTTAGCGTTTATCATCAAATTTCATATGAACTTCAAGGATAAAGTAAGGTGAAGACATTCTTTTGGATCATTGTAAAAGTTCTATTAGATTCGAGTTATTACATGTATGTGTCAAAGATAAAGTAATATTGGAGTCAAGTCTTTGACAAACAAGTCGCAGAAACAGAATCATGGACTTTCCGAGTTCAGCATTGAGTGCCATGCTATAGAGGTCTTAGAGTGTCTTAGTAAGTTTCAAAATATCCAATTGACTTATTATCTGATGGAATAGATAGTTGTTTGTTTAATTCTTGATCCCTGAGAGAGAGTCCGTTTGTAATAGTGGTTCGACCTTTACATATCCACTGGTATTTATTGGTCACCAAGCACCGGAGACAGATTATATACCTTTGTACCACTTGGTAAACATTTTTTTATGATTCTTGTCAGTGATACAGATGGTGCATGTTGGTATCTACCTGTTCAACATATTGTCGCAACCTGTATTTGATTGTATTGTATTTAAAACCTTAAAGAGAGTGGTATAAAAGGTACACCGTAGCACTCATGAGTTGACATGCAATATTCACAACAAAGTGATACTTGCAAATACTTCTTATTTCTGCTTTTGGTTATAGGAATCATTGACATATTTGGTTTTTTTGGAGGTAAAATGTGAAGATATTTGTTTTATTGGTCAAAGCTTATATCTAAAAACTAATCATGATGTACCTATGAATGTAATTCTGAAAGCATATTTTGAACTAATTGAGAGTGTGAGCTTTGGTGCTATTTAAGGTTGTGCCTTTTTGACCTGCACTGGTCTGCCCTTTTATATCTTGGACATGGTTGACTTATTAGCCATGTTTTGTGAAAACTAAGAACCTAGGACTTCATCTAAAAGACCAACTAATTAAATCTAATAGCTTATGCAGTTGTGGCTGCAGTGATATGATAGAATATAAGTTAATTATTAGCTACTCCAAACTTCTGTTTTAGTACCCACACTCTTTTAATAATTACTGGATATTATGGAAGGTTACTACTTGACTGTATAAGTTTGTAGTGGTACCACTAGTTAGTGTTAGAGGTTTTATAAAAATCTCTCTCATGTTCAAATTTTCCATGTCTACGACTTCACATCAATTCTTATCAGGGGTTTAAATAGGCGCTCGAGCGGTAGGGTGAGGCAAGGCTTGAGCCCCTCAAGCCTCGACAAGGCGATGCGCTTCAATGAAGTGCCACCTGGGCACTTGCCTGAATCCAGGCACTGGGCGCCTCGGGTGAGCCCTCGGTTCAAATGAAGCAATCGAACCAAACTATTAAGTTTGGTTCAATTGAACAATTCGAACCAACTAAGCTACATACTATTACTATACCTACAAATCCCACCCCCCCCCGCCCCCTTGTGCCACCCCGGGCCATAAACCCTTCTGTAACTACTGCCTTCGCTGTCGATGCTTCCTCTACTGCTATCTCCATCGCTAACGCATAGGACCGATGCTTTCTTTGTCGCCAACGAACGGTTCCAACGGGCTAGCTTTCATGCACAGTTTCCTTTAGCGCTACTGCTTCTGTGTGTAGCTCCTTTCACCGTTGAGGGAGAGAACTATAGCTTCCTCCGCCATCGACGAACGCCTCTAAAGCTTCCTCCGCCCATGACATCGGCGTTAATAGCTTCCGCCACTATAGTCGCTGCTGTCGTCCGTAGCTTCCTCTGTCGTTGCTGTCGTCATCCGAAGCTTCCTCTATCGTTGTTGCTGTTATCAGAAGCTTCCTCTATCACCGCCACCGTCATTTGAAAGTTCCTCCATCATCGCTGCCCTCTCCTTCCCTACTTTCGACTGTCAGTGACTCTTTTCTTCCCCTCTAATTGTTGTTAACAGTAGATAACTCTTTTCTCCCCCTCTAACTACTGTTAACAATAGATAATCTATTATTAACGATAGATTGTTAACTACTGTTATCATATAATAGTTTTTATTTAGATTTTAATACTGCTAATCTCTATTTATTTAAAACTGTTATTAGGGTTTGAGGATTAATGGCAAGTGTACAAAGCAATTTAGAAGATTCATAAAAAAATTCAAGAAAGGATCTTGCTTGGAAATACAATTATCTAAAGGATCCTAAAGATCCTAATGCAGTTACTTGAATCTTTTGTGATAAGACTACTTGAAGGTGATATTTTTCATGCAAAGTAACATCAAGTAATGAACTTCAAGAATGCATCAACATGCAAGAAGTGTCCATCTGATGTGAAAAAAGAGTTGCTGACTTATTAACTGAAAAAAAGATGCAAATAAATGAATCTTATGAGATTTTACCTGAGGATAATGTTGAACATATTAGAGATGATGAAGAAGATTATTTAGAAAGTATCAATTTAAGTGGGAAAAGAGTATATGACAAAAAAGGAAAAGAAGCCATAGTTCTTAAGAAGGGTAAAAGGGGATCGATGGACTTATATATGTATCGAGGATCACAGAAGCAATAAGGGCAAGCAGAAGTAAAATTAAGACAAACAACTATAAGCAATGCTTGTGATAAGGAAATAAGGGGAAGAACAATTCTGCATATTGCTCGCTTCTTCTATCAGGCTGGCCTTCCCCTTAGTACTTGTTGTTTATACAATTTTAAATAGATGATTGAAGTTATTGGAAGATATGATGGGGGATTAAAACCTTCAAGCTATTATGAGTTGCAAGTTTTATTACTGAAAAAAGAGTTGGATTATACAAATGACTTATTAAAGGGCCACAAAAAATCATGGGTAAACCAAGGTTGCTCTATTATGTCAAATGTTTGGACCGACGGGAGACATAGGAGTATAATTAATTTTATGGTCAACAGTTTTTTAGGAACCATATTTATGAAGTCAATAAATGTATCATCTTTTATGAAATCTAGAAAAAAGATATATGAGTTGCATGACAAGTTTGTGGAGGAAATTGGTGAACAAAATGTCGTCCAAGTTATAAATGACAATAAAAGTAATTATGTGTTAATTGATAAGATTTATCTTTTGAATTTTTTAATCTTTGAATTACATATGTATCCAACTTAAATGGAAGAACTATGTGACTCCTAAGTCTTATTAATTTTGTTATCCTTTGTCTTAGATAAATTACTTGAAGTAAAAAGACAATATTCATATTGGACTCTATGTGTGACACATTGCATTGATTTGATGTTGGAGGATATTGGAAGGATTCTTGACATGAAGAAGACTTTAGAAAGGACAATCCTTGTCGTTGGATTTCTCCATAATCATACTGGAGCTTTAAATATGATGAGAGAATTCATAGGCAATAAGGAATTGGTGAGATATGGTGTCACCCGATTTGTTACTTCTTTTTTGACATTACAGAGCGTGCATCGTCAAAAACAGCCTAAGAAATATGTTTACCTCGGAGAAATGAGTGACAACCAAATAGGTAAAAAAAGCAAAAGGTAAGAGGGCCGGTGATATCATCTTAATGTCATCTTTTTGGAATCTTATAGTTTATACATTAAAGGTAATAAGTTCTCTTGTTTGAGCCTTTCGGTTAGCAGATAATAAAAAAAAGCCTATAATGAGATATATTTATGAGGCTATAGATATAGCAAAAAAGGTAATTCAAAAGTTTTTTGATGGAAATGAAGAAAAATATAAGAAAATATTTACAATCATTGATGAAAGATGGAATTGTCAACTTCATCGTTCATTATATGCAGTACGGTATTATTTGAAATCAAAATTTTTTATAAGAATACCTCCATTGAGTTTGATGCAGAAGTTGTAAATGGATTATATAAGTGCATTGCAAGATTGATTCCAAGCCTTAAAGTGTAAAATAAGATTATACGTGAATTATTTTTATATAAGAATATTGATGGTCTTTTTGGAATTCTAATGGCAGCTCGATCTAGGACAACTATATCCTTAGGTATTAATAAATTTGTATAATTAATTTCATATATAGTATGTTATTGCTAATAATAAAGTAAATTTTGCAACTAAATGGTGGAGTCTATATAGAAATTCCGCCCTGAACTTGTAGTAATTGGCTATCAAAAGTCTTAGTTTGCCATGTAGTGCTACGGCTTGTGAGCGAAATTGGAGTATCTTTGAGCATATAAGGATCACAGAATATTTTTGCTTTAATTAATCTATTCTTTTTTAGATAGATGCATTAATATATTTTTAAATTATATGACATGATAGATTCACACAAAGAGAAGAAATCGGTTAGAATATCAACGATTACATAATCTTGTTTATATAAAGTGTAATCAAGCATTGAAGGCTCGTCATGATTTATGAAATAACATTGATCCAATCTCATTACAAGATATTGATGAATCAAATGAGTGGTTGGTGGGGGAAATGAGTATGAACTTGTAAGATGCTGAAGATAAACTTGTATTTGAAGATGATAGTTTGATATAGTATGACATGAGTCTCAAGGGTTGAAGAATTATAAACATGCACAAAATAGATGACAATGAGAAAAATGAGTGCAAAAGCCTTAAGCGCATCTCTTGCCATTGTCGAAGAGGAGGAAATATATTTTGATGAAGATGGACGAGAGGAAGAGAAAGATGATGATATGTTTAAGAATGACTATGTTGATTATGATGATAATTGAATTTGATGCAAAACTTTATTGTTTTGAGTCTTTTAACATTTTTATTATTAGAAGATGGATAATGTGACTTGATGCTTTGGATCATTTTAATTTAATATCATATTTTAATTTATATAATCATATTTATCAATTATATTATATATTTTTTATGTTTTAATATTTTAGAGTGCCTCGCTTCGCTCGGGCGAGCACCTACTGCCTCGTGCATTTTGGGACCTTGGTGCCTTTTGGCCCCTAGTGTTTTTTAAATTATTGGTTTTTATAAAGTATAAACAAGCATTAAAGGCTCATCATGATGTGCAAAATAACATTGATCTAATCTCATTACCAGACATTGATGATTCAAATGAGTGGATGGTGGAGGAAATGAGTGCAAACTTATAAGATGTTGAAGATGATAGCTTGACATGGAGAGATATGGCAAGAGCCTCGGGTGTTGGAGAATTGCAAATATATATAAGACAGATGACAGAGGCAAAAATGAGTACAAAAGCCTCAGGTTCATCTCCTGCCAATGTCGAAGAGGAGGAAACCTATTTTAATGAAGATGGACGAGAAGAAGAGAAAGATGATAATATGTTTGAGAATGACGATGTTGATTATGATGATGATTGAATTTGCTGTATAACTTTATTGTTTCGAGTCTTTTGACATTTTTGTAATTAGAAGATGGATAATGTGACTTGGTATCCTAGATCTTTTTAATTTAATATATTTTTATTTATATAATCATATTTATCAATTGTATTATTTATTTTTTATATTTTAATATTTCAGAACATCTCGTTTCGCTCGAGCAAGCACTTAGTGCCTCGGGCATTTTGAGATCTTGATGCATTTTGGCGCCTAGCACTTTTTAAATCACTGATTCTTACTAGGACTTGGCATTAGTTTCTGTAGTCAATCAAGGATTTTACTCAATCTTCTACATCCTTCTCAAGTTGGGAGCTTTTGTAACTCATGGAAAATATTCAAGAAGATTATGAGCATGATCAAGTTAAAGCCATTGACCTTTCAATGCAAAATTTATAGGTCAACTTGGTGGATGTTGCTGGGATTTCTTATAGTACTATACTAGTGTCCACATGACATGACATAGGTATTGGAGTGAAATATGCATAGTTGGACTTGGCTGAAAAGAGAATTAGTAACAAGCATCCTATAGTCAGAGGCATAGAAGATGAGGAAAGGAGAAAGGGTAGCGGGAAGAGACTAGTTTTGTGACTTTCTAAGTCCCATTACCTTCTTGCTTGATGGTATGCCTTAGGAGTAGAAGGAAGAAAAGAAGAGAAGAACAAAAAAGAAGAGAAAAGATAACAGACGAAAAGAATAAGAAATGTTATTAGCTTAAGAATATTTTTGGATCTTTAATATTTTGTTCTAGATTTTCTTCCTTTTAGTTTGTATTCCCAAATCTTAGATCAAGGTATCAACTATGTCGAGCAATCCATATCTACACTTGAAATTCCCTTTGTTGATCTTGAGCAACACAAGCTTGGTGTATGCTTACTTTGTGATAGTTCTTATAGTGAGATGTAATGCTTTAGTGGATATAAATTTTAATTAATTATTTAATATTTTGATTGATTTGTGTTTTTCTCTCAAGTGGAATAAATTATATTCATGGTATTGAACAATTCTGATATGAACACTCTAATCTGTATTGCTATTCTGTAGGACTCATTCATTTTTAATAGTATTTTCTTCCTTAGAGTGAGAATTTGGTTGGGATTGACTATAATTGTTCAAACCCCACCGGAGTTGGTTGATTTTGGCCAATCCTAAGTTATTTGACAACACTAAAAGAAGACAGTGAAGAAGAGTTGATGGAAAGATTTAAATAAGGGAAGCCATGACTGAAAAATTGTAGTTGAAGGCCTATGACTGTGAAACAGAGAAAACACTGTTACAATGTTACATTACAAGTTTACAACCATTGCATTGGTCACCAATGTTACAATGATCGTCATTCATTTCCAGGAAAGCAGAGAGAAAAATGATATATCAGGAGAGGAAATGTGAGAACAAAATGTCCCACTTATCCCTTAAGGAAATAGATTCACTATAACAAAGAAGGAAGGTGTCATGATATTCACAATTAATCTCAAGTTTCATGGGCACCCACACCGAACAAAGTTATCTTTTTATTTATGCATTACTAATGCCTCACTCACATGGTGACTGGCTGGAAAAGAAGAAAACATGGTGACCGGAGAAGCCTTGAGAAAACAATGGGTCTATCACATTGGCAGAGCTACATGTGGATGAGTGTTATGCTTTTTTTTATGACACATATAATTGTTATTTACTTCATTAGTATCTTTGTCAGATATATTTAGTATTTATATTCTAATATCATAAATATTTTATGTTATTATCTTTTACTGTCATTTTTTGGTTATATATTTTTTTAACAAATTTAGATATTTTACGAAATATGCATATAAAAGAACTTTGAAACATACATATTTTCATTTTTTCTCAGATCTTAATTTGAATTTCAATATTTTGTTAATTTTTAAAATTATTTTGTTAGTCAATTCCAACCCCATTGATTTTATCTAATTGATCCTACCTATCTTGATCATATCGTTCCTAACTGAATATAATATTGGTATTGATCTTGCGTACTATAGCACAAACAAGATGATCATTTTAACAGGGTGTTATAGTATTGTAGCCTCAGATCATTGGCATTATGTGTTAATTTCCATGTTGGTCTTTGTAATCTTAAGTCTTAGTGCATGTAAGTCCTTTGAGTTTGTTTAGCTACAACAAGATGGCTAATTTTAGGTAACCAGTCATGTATTGAGTCGCTTATCACAGAAGGCTTTTAAAATGTTTTGGATTTTCCCCTTGTCTCCTTCCTTGAATCTATACTTTCTTTTTGAAGTCTAAAAGAAACTTTGTGCCCTTTTTATTAACTTAAATCTTTATATACCTCATCTTAGTTTTCTACCAATTCTACTCTTTTTTTTTGTGAATTTTGTATTTACATGAATGAACAAGCCTTTTCTCTTTCAATTAAACTTTTCTTTCTCATCTGACTTAAATATAAGAGTCATGACATGCAATTTTAAGTGGACTGAATAGCAAGGAACGATTATTGAACATCAGTAGGATGGATGACTCGATAGTATGAATATTGAATGATAATTGAACTTCAGAAAGATGGATGGCCCAATTATTGAACGGTTATTCACCTGTTAAAAAATAATTTAATTAAAAATCATTTTGAGCTAAATTGAACATTCATAGGCACAAACCTGTTTGACATCAATTTAAACAAGTTGTCCACTGCGAGATGTATTAGTTTAGTGCAAGTAGCCAAGTGGTTATGAAAGCCCATGAAATCCTTTTCACTATGTTTGCTTTCTTCTTTTCTCCCATAATTCTATCTACTATTTGCTTTCACATTTATCAATGATCAATCTTTAAACTCCAAATGTGCTTATTGGTTGTATGTGCATAACACACTACCAATGTATAACCTGCTATGATGATTTCGAGTGCAGTGTTTTTTTTTTTTCTATTTTTCTCAAAAGCATTGACCTAACACAACTTACAACATGGTTGGCTTTGCAGTAAGTAATTTAAGATATATAATTGGCATTTCCCCCTCTTTAGATGCTGACATCATCCTTGACATTTATTAGCAGGTGCTTTTGCAATAGGAATGCTTTTAGAATTTAATTATACATAAAAAACCAGAATCTAATCTATATCACAGTGTTATCTTTTTCGGTCTACACAAAAGATTTTATTTAGGATTAAAATCCAACTTCATATTACTTGTAAAATGTACACGAGAGTTGAAGTATGAACTCCATTTTATGTTGATATATTGTAGTTCGGCATCAGTTAAGGTTGGATTTGTCCAGATCTAACCTTTATATACATAGATGAAGACCCAAGCACATCCATGGAGGATCCACATGGATCTCGATTGGTTTAGTGTGGGCCTGTTCTAGATTTACATAAATGTAGCCTGAATCGATGTGGTTTTAGGCTAAATCTGTGCAAAACTGCTTAGTTCTATCCTTGCAGATCAAGCTTAGATCTTGAGCATGTTTAGAATGAACAATCAACCTATGGCATGTGCTTTGAAGCAAAAGGTTTAACTACAAAATGTGGAGTGTGCAATCCAAGACGTGTGTAATCCAAGCAATATGTCTTCGCAAGTCTTAAGCAAGAAAAGTAAGCATCAGAGCAAGATGACAAGGTTTAGATTTACCTTGATTTGGAGAGAAGAAGCAAGTCTTAAGCCAGAAAAGTAAGCATCAGAGCAAGATGACAAGGTTTAGATTTACCTTGATTTGGAGAGAAGAAACTGATTGCAGAGAAGTCTACACTTTAGCAAGAAAGAAAGGATCTAGATTTAATCCCACTTTGAGAAATTTGAAGAAGGGACAATGACCATGAAAAGAAGAGAATTGAGGAAAAATGTTATGAAATTGCATTGGAAAGGGTTGATAGAGGGTGGGAAATATGCAGTAAGCCAGGGTTGATGGAGTGTGGGAACTGGGCGGGATGCTTACTACTTATTTACATATGTACTGTCTGGTAAACCTGGTATGCATCAATATGGACAAAATCGTCTGGTATACACATCAATTTGCGATTGAACTGGAAATTACCGATCGTATAGACCGGTCCAGTCAAAACTTAAAGCCATGCTGGTATATTAGATATTAAGTTCTTTATCTTTTGAGTATAAATAATTATTTAATGTTTTTAATTATTAGTCCCACCTCTTGTGTCTGTGGAACTTGTTCTCTGGCCATTCGAACATTCTGCTTTTTTAGTATCACTCGCACTTAGTTATTATGAGAAATTTTGTTTGACTTTCTCATTAGAATGCTAACTGTGAGGTTCATATATCAGGGTTTCTGAAATTCCTTCATAAGCTTAAGTTATTCTTTTTTTCAAACCCGATTGATCTATTACAGTCTGGAGTACATTTGTGCAGAACAAAAAGGAAATGCATGAGGCAGAAAAGAAAGATATTCAGAGTGCTGATGGAGCAATCAACCAGGCACTTAAGGAAGAATTTAATGGTAGTACAATTCCAACTGGGTTGGGAATTGCTATTAAACGGCAAAGGAAAACCAAGTTAAAGAGTAAACATCTTGAGCTGCATACTTCAGGATCAACTGATGGTAACTCTGGTGGTCATTTCATTCATCTACTGTATGATATTAGATACACATGTAGTGTTTGTAACCAGTTGTTGGCAATGCTTTTTAAATTGGAGAATGATTTGTGATGCTACTTCATTTCAGGTACCCATTTAAATCCTTTAGCTTCTAACAGCTGTCGTTATGATAGTTCTCTAGGTAATACTTCTTATTTGTTCATTATGGTGTTAATAGATTCCATTTTCTTTAAGCTACTTTCCCTTGTAACTTTTCATGTTAAATAAGCTTGTTGTGGTTTGTCAGGTTTGCTAACAAAGAAATTCATTGATCTGCTACATAAAGCCAAAGATGGGAGTCTTGATTTGAACACTGCTGCAGAAACATTGGAGGTTCAACTCTATTCTTTGCAAATAATCTAGGCTTTCTAAGTTTGTTCCTTATCTTGTCCTTATTAGCTGGAATGAATTACCAATAAATTAAATTGCTCTTTTACTGCTTTGATAGGTTCAGAAGAGGAGGATTTATGACATAACTAATGTTCTTGAAGGAGTAGGATTGATTGAAAAGACTTTCAAGAATAAAATACGCTGGAAGTAATTTTTAGATCCCCTTGTTTATTTTTGTTTGATTGAGATTTTTTTTGTGCTTATAAAAGATTGTTGTGATAAGGGGAATCGATATGTCAAGGCCAAAAGAATTGGATGATCAAATTGCTCGGATGAAGGTATGTCATCTTGGTAAATTTGTTCCTTACAAATCTATACTGGTTATTGCACTTTTTTTTAAATTGCATCTAAACACATTATTACTTAACACTGGTTACCTGTCTCATCGATATCATACTTCTTTTGCATTTGAGAAAATGAGTGTGGTCTTGGATTTTCATATTTTACCAGTATACTTGTTGAACTAGTGGGATGTTGATAAGATTTTTATGAAGAGATAAAATGCTCAAAGCCAAATTAGAATGATTGATGAACATGATGTTCAAGATATCACAGTTTCAAGAACTTCTTATTATTAGTGTTTGGCAGAGATAGCTATGTTCTCAGATCTTACTGTGACCCGCTTACTGGGGTGTCTTCTAGTTAAGAGAGTGTGGGTTTAGAATTAGGGCTTGCTATTCAATGAATTCAGCAAAATGATTTTGCTGAACAAGAGGTTCTGCAGTGAGTTCAACATCTTAATGTTGTTACAAGACCAATTTTAGTGAAGGGATTTTAAATTCAATACCCAAAAATTGATTTCAGCACCTTGAACCCAGTGAATTGGTAATGATTGCGATAAAAAACAGGGATACGTACCTCTGAGTTCATATGAAATCATTTACTGAATTTTGAGTGAATAATTTCAACCAATTCAAGTTGAGTGAATTTATGAAAGTCGACTATCTTCTACTAATAATTGGACTGGCATGCTTAAGATCTGTGTCATGGCTTAAAAGCTAAAGCAATGTTGGAAATGCTTGCAAATCATGAAAACAATGTACAAAACTTGAAAATGATCTTAATATCTTGACATAAACGAAGAGTGCCATCCACATTTGGAGGATTGAGCTAGAAGATATGTTAAATTGAATGTTGATAAATGCTATATGGCCTTTGATAAGTATTTGGTATATGGCTTGCTTGATTCCTATTACAAAATTGTTAAAATTATGGACAATATTTTTCTATTTTCTTAATTGAAGAAGGTTTTATTCCTTTTATAAAAGTATCTTTGGTATGGGCATGGGCGAGAGTTTGCATGGACCTAGACCTAGTGGCTTACTAACAAATTTTATTAAGGTTATGTGACCTTAAGTATTAAAATAGAAGGCACATGCAAGTCAGAGGATCATTGATTATCAGCCTTATCCATATCTTGGTGAAGATGATCTTAAAGATTTTGGCAAGCATAAGCTGCAACTGATACTTATTTATCATTCTCATGTTGTTTCCTTCAAGACAAATGACTTATGATTTTGCATTATGCATGCATATAAAATTTAACATTGTTCTTGATGCAATAAATGTGTAATCGTGTATAAAGTCAATTTTAATAAAGCCTTTATATTGTGAAATGCAAATGTATGTACACCCTGCCTTGCAGAAAGGATCTCTACTCCGAAATGAGTACCATGAAGTTCCATGGTCATCCAAAAATTGCTGATGACACTGACATGATGGAAGGCAACCTGTCTTTCCTTGCTATTTGGCTTGTCTAATATATTGCAGTCTTGGCCATCCCTGTGCACCATTTGTTCTTGTTTAAAATTTCTCGGCTGATTAAATAGATTGATAGATTCAAAAAAAAAAAAAACAGATCTCGTGTAGCAGTGTTTCTAGTACCAACAATTTGAGCTAGCTGGTTAATTGATCATGTGATTGCAGAGCTAAATGAGGATGTACATCTAACATTATTAATTTAAAATTTCATAGCCTTGCCTTCTTTAGCAATTGATAGTTGAGGATATTTAATTGGGTCATATTTATTGGAAAGAGATAGACATGGCTTAGTAATAAAATCTTATGACAAATTTCGCAGGATATTAAATAATTAATGTTCATAGAGGAGCAATAATGAGACCCGTCTCTTGTGAACCTTTTCTTGGTCCTATATTTTTCCAGCAACTACCTTGATGCTAGGTTTGTAGAGGCAATTAAAGGATGTACCAATCATTGATAGATATTCTTTTTTAATTTGTATATATATCTATAAGATTTGATGGGATCAAAGGTAACTTCCTATAAAAATGTGCAAGATGTCTTCTTACAAGAGGAACTCCTCTGAAAAGAGATGCATGTTCCTTTGGACTATGTTGTCTAACATATATATGTGATGCTATTAGCACTTCCCCATCTCGTAACTTTTCAAAGAGGGTTCAAATGTTACTCTACTCAGCATTGCAGTGTTGAATTTTATGCTTCTAAACCTTCTATGTGGGCAGCAGGAACCACCCTCCTTTAATTGACCACAGCAAAGAATATATAAAAGCTTAATATATGATATGAGCTTGGATGTTTTGTAATTGAGGGAAACAATCATATATTCAATTGGAATGCAAGGACTAAAGGATGTGGCTTTTATTTTTGACACAACCCTTGATGTGTTTTTTGTTCTTGTGTATGCTCTTTGTCACCCTTTCTTTTTTGGTAAGCTTCTTTTTTTCTATAAATGGGTCCTTTTTCTGGTAAGTGAGTTCCTCTCTTCTTTTTCTTTTTCTTTGTAGGTTTTTTTCCTATCATTTCTCTTAAAATTGAAATAGGTTCCTCTCCTTCCTTTCCAAAGAAACTTAGAAATGAAAACTGACATTTGAGCCGGTTGGCTTTTGGAACAATGGTCCACAATAATTGGGCTGTATATCTGCTAGCATTGGGCTGGGATAACTGATATTTAACATTGGCTGGATATATATCACTGAGATGTTTGACTCTAGCAAGTCTAAGGTTGGGTTTTGGCTAAATTCCAGTGGAACGAGGAGTTTATTTCTTTATTATTCTTTTTGAAATTAAAAAGAGGAATATGCCTAAAATATTACCTCAGCTGACAACACTTGAGGCCTGCTGACAGTGTAAAACAAATTTTAAGAGGCTCAATACTCTGTTATATATTTTACAAATTTCTATTGATACAAAATTGGCTAGAATGTTTAATTATGTATCTTAATTTGTCGCAGGCTGAAGTTGAAGCTCTATATTCAGAAGATTGCAGACTGGATGAGATGATAAGGTGGGTTGTCATCTGAAAAAGATGTGTTGTACTTTCATATGTGGCTTAGCTTCCATTTATTTTGCAGAGAGATACAAGAGAGTTTGTGGGTCTTCACCGAAGATGAAAACCACAAAAAGTAGGTTCCAATTTGTTGCTTTCTGTGTCCAAATAATATTCTTGGATTTTTTTTATTTTCCCTAAAATTTAATGGTCTGCTCTGTTTAGAGGGCTCTATCTCACGAAAGAAGACATTACCAGCATTCCTTGCCTCCAGGTTGCCTATGGATCCTTAGGAATTTCAGTCTGTTTACATCTGTTAATTGTACCCTTCTATCAATAATTTAAGATATTCCATTCCTAATTGATGGGGATAGGATGCTGTCCTTATTGCAATAAAAGCTCCACATGGGACAAGCGTCGAAGTTCCAGATCCTGATGAGGTCAGTTAGATACATTCAGCAATGTGATAACTTTTTCATATTTGGTTGAGTTTGATGACGTTACTTTTTTTAATAGGGCATAGATTTTCCACAAAGGCGGTATCAAATTTTCTTGAGAAGTTCGATAGGTCCAATTAATTGTTTCCTAATTAGGTAATTTTCTGATTTAATGTACATGATCCTTGAGACTTCAAATTTAAATAGTAATTGAGCCTTCTCTACTTATTGGCAGTAATCACATGGACAGATTTGGAGCTTCAAATCATAGCCCACAGGAAGCAGCAACAGATTCATGCATTCAGAGTAGTTCCAGTAATAATGGTATATCTCTACAGCCCACAGAACAAGATGCTGGTCAGGGATATGAGCTTGAAGGCCCAGTTCCACCCAGGATCCTCTTAGATTCAATAATCTCCAATGATTGCATGGGTGGCATAGTAAAGATTGTACCATCAGATGTTGATGTGAGTGTTCAGAGGTGATTTCGTAATCAGAGATTCCAACATGTTTATGGTTTATTGACAACTAATTTCTTGCCATGCAGATAGAGGCTGATTACTGGCTTTTTTCAGATCTTAGATCTAGCATTACAGATGCATGGAGGACTGAATGTATCCTTGAACTAAATAGGACTCGGTCCTGTATTTCTCTTTCTAATGCAGATATACTGACATAAGAACTATTATTGCTGGCACAACTTTGTTATGGTATCCAAACAGTTTTCATATGTGGCAGCTTGTAATCGTCATCTTCCTTGTTCATGTCAACTTCATGCTTGCACACTGGTGTTTTGGATTTGATGGCCCATCATGAACATCCACTTACTGTTGGGATCAAAAAGCTTTTGTTTTTGCAAAATGTTTACTAAGTATCTGCAAAATCACTAGGTGATTCTTGCTAGTGAACTTATCAATAAAGAGAAGCAAGGAATTTGGCAGTTTAGACTGAAGCAAGAAATCTGCAGTTCATTCTTATATTTAGTTTTTAGCTACTCAAAATCATCCTGATTTTCCTTGATTGATACAATAATGTGAACAGGATTTCCTCTAGATCATCCTTACACTATCTTAAAGGTCCGTCACTGTCTCCAGATCCAAAAAAGCAGATTGGAGACTTGGGGGCTGCTCTCTTGTGCATGGACGGGGGATGGCTTGCCTGTTTGTATAGAGCATCAAAGATAGTGAATCAAGGGGGAAACCCAATGTCTTCTAGAATGCTTAACATCTTTCTTTTTGATTACGAACATTGTAGCTTTGTATATCTCATATGATTCTTCCTATTAATTTTACATTACTAACCGAATAAAAAATCCATAGTTGTTTTAGCAGTTGTCTGTTATCTTTCAGTTCAATTGGATATTTAGAATTTCCAATGCCACCGAAGAATTATATGCCTTTCAGGGCGGGGCTTGGGATGTGATGATACAGTCGGTTGCCTCGTTTCTAAAATCCAGGATTGTCATTCGGTGCTTCAAATGTGTTATCATGATGTAGAATAACTTGGTATCAACGCTTACCGGCTGCACACATCAGGCCTTGGTGAGGCAACACCATTTCGAAACATTATGGGGGTGATTCGGTTAGCCAAAATAATACAGTTCATTGTAAATAGAGGATTTACATATATTCTATACATCGATGGCATCTTTAAGTTCTATGCTCTGAAGGTGTATGCTGTGAAGGCTGTTTGTAACACTTGTGTGCTGACAAATATTAACAAGAATGTCCAGAAAATGCAGCATTTCATGAATGTATTTTTTTGCCATATGTGCGTGCATAAATGGCTTATGCTGGATCTTTCTAGAGCGAATTTTCTGAAATCAAGCTCAAAATTTTGTTAACTGCTGCCACATTTATGCCGCTTGAGCATCCGGCCGAATATTATGTCTTCCAGTCTGCCATCAGGCCTTGGTTACTCTCAGCAACCAGGCAAATATCTGCATCTGGAATATTATTGCCTTCCGATCTGTTGCCATCAGGCCTTGGTTTTTCTCACCAACCAGACAACTTCTGTGAATAAGGTTTGTGTTGTCTACTGCTTGCTGGTCAGTGAGTAGCAGCCGAGGTTGATTGGTTTTTCTCACCAGCCAGACATAACTTCTGTGAATAAGGTTTGTGTTGTCTACTGCTTGCTGGTCGGTGAGTAGCAGCCGAGGTTGATTAGCTTCTGACAGAAAAGCTTATTGCTGATGTTGTCTGGTGGATCTGTTGCTGCTGCTGTTGCTTCATGCAACAGATGCATTATATGATGAGTGTGCCGAAAATAGCTGAACATAAGAAGTTTGGACCTCCATGGCTGGGATGATCAGCTTGGTCCGAAGTTTGGATCTACCCTAGCTATACCATGTAGTAAAATTTGTTCATGTCATGTCTTTTGCTTATTTTGATGATTCTCTCTCTCTCTCTCTCTATCTATCTCTTTTGAAAGGAAGAGACGCTAATGCTGTAATTGTGCGTTAGGCATAACCACGAAAACTCTCCCGAGAGTAGAACTTTCGACTTCTAATTTCTTAATCGTGCTTGAGCATTCAACACATTAACTACTAATATGTGATGTTGGTTAGGCTTTGTGATTTTGGTCAAAATCCAAAGAGTTCGACTAAGAAGGATATGTCTAAAGATGTTGCTCAAACGATGGCAATGGATGCCACTCGATGTTGCTAATCATGGAAAGGTTGAGAAGAAAATCCAATCCAAAAGGTTGAGAAGTGACTCAATCCAAGTAAAAATTTTCTAAGGATTTATAATTTTTCTAAAGAAGCAAAACAGAACTTTCTTTTTATTATCATGGGAAGCATATACTTCTTAAAGAAGATCCTTGAGTTTCTCCAATAATAGCAAACACATCCAACCAAAATACATATTCTCAGGTACTTAATGCACTACTTACTAAAAGACTCTTAATAAAAGCAATAAAAGTGACTCAGAAATTTTTAAAAAAATATAACAACAAAGACTCTAAAACATAATTAATTAGTAGTAGTCTAAAATTAGATTATGCCCTTATATTATTGTCCTTGGCTTGGGAAAATTTTAACTTAGAAATTATAGTCAACTCCTTCCAAATCACCTCATTAATCTTCTTTAGTTCTTGAGGTGAAATCAGTGCATCTTCAAAATTGGCTTTTCCATTGAAATGTACTAGGTATTGAGCAAGTGCCATGCCTTGTTATGATACTTTGAACATCCTATACATCAATAACTTCTCTAGTAAAGCTCATATACTTGGTTATAAATTCATTCGGCTTTATGAAAATTTTATTCTCATCCCTATAAAATGGACCCAAGTCACGTTATAAAGATTGGACTCATTGCTAACCCATTGGGTAGCTCCATGCGATAAGCATTTGGCCCAATTTTCTTAGTAATTCAACATAGTTCAAATTTCTTTTGCTTGAGTTTATTATATGTCTTAGAAGGAAACTTTTCTTTTTGAAGATAAACCATGATAAGATCACCTTCATCTGTAGACTTGTAGAGTTGGAAAGTTTGTCTTGATTGTTCATGAACTTGATCATGAATGATCTTAACATGAGCAGCAAACTGTTCCACATCCATGCTAACATTTGATTGATTTGTACGTGAAATTAGGTCCAGAACATGGTTAAGATTTGTTGATATGTTAAGAGAGTCGTAGGCAAATTCTGCATGACAAAGAATGGCATCCCATCTTTGAGAATTGTCACCAACCAAGCTTCTTAATAAATTCTCAAGCGAGCATCTGTTTGGATTATATAAACTAGAAAACTATAGTTTGGTACCCGAAAGCTTACAAAATGTCTTTCAAAAATAACTCACAAATCACATATCATGATCCGAAGTAACGGACCTTAGAGTCCCATGCAAATGAACCACTTCTTCGAAGAATTAATTGGCCACATGTGAGGCATCAACATAATTTATGATTTATCTTAAAATCTATTACTAACTAACCATCAAAATACAATCATCATGCACATATTGCCTTTTATGCAAACTAAGAACAAAATCTATTGAGACATTCTCCTAAGGTGCATTAGGAATAGGAAGGGGATGGTATAAACTAATATTTTACACTCCTCTTTTGTCCCTTTGACAAATATAAATCTTTGCATAAAGCCAGAATATCCAATTTTTATGTTAAGGACAAAAGTTCTTTCTTTAATAAAGCGAGTAATGTCCTTCAAATCCATCACCATACAATTTTTTCATGGCAAATACTTATAAAAAACCTTCCAATAAGCAAAGCTAATTTCTTTTGAAAAGATAACCATTTACGAGTATATAATCACTATTTTTTTCTCATCTTACTTTTGTCAGATTTTAGAGAAGAAAGGGTCAACTGCATACTTTTATGGTAAAAGATCAAATCCAATAATCCCTCAAAAGAAAGAGTGATCAACAAGCTGTACTTATAATGAACAAAACTAAAATTTTTCAAGTAAGCAACCCATCCTACATGCCTAGTATTAAGCTAGCTTTTTTTTAACCTTGAGGAATCTTAAAGCTTGATGGATAGTCCATATAAAAAACAAACTTCACTCTAATAAGATAACCTTCCTATTACCGTGATTCTTAAATTATCACATATAATGCTATGTCATATGTTGAATATTTTAACCTGACATCACTTAGTTTGCCACTGAAATAAGTGCTTACTCTTCCTTCTTATATTAGGACAACCCATATTATCACACTCTACTTGAAAAGTCTTAGTGAAGTCGGACAATGCTAATACTAGTGCTTGTACAAGTTTTTCTCCAATAATTTAGAACTTTCTTTCTTTAGCTTTGTTGGTACATATAAACTCTTTGTTCCTCAAAAAATTAACCATATGAATAACAATAATACTAAAATTTTTAATGAACCGTAGAGAAAATAATACCAAGCCATAGATGCTTCGAATACCGGTGGAACGCCTAGGTATAGGCCAACCAAGGATAGCATTCATCATTTCCTCGTACATTTGCAAGCTACCTACACTTATCACATAGCCTAAAAATATAACTTTATCAATGAATTTGAACATTTTTTTAAGTGCTCTAGATGATGTATTTTATCTCAGCAATGTACTTAAAGATCATCAAATCAAATAACATACTTTCCTATAAACCCCTTTAAGACTTTAAGTTCTCAACCCCATGCAGTGCTAGGGGTATTGGAGAGCCCAAATAGTATCATGACAAGCCATTTATACAACCCCTATTTAGTTTTAAAGACTATCTTAGTTTAATACGAATTTAATGATAATCACTATGAAGGTTAATTTTAGAAAAAACCTTAGCACCCAAAGGTATGAATGTCCATGGTGATCCTAATGAGAATGGGATGAGGAAATGAACAAAGATAGGAGGTATTTTTTTATTACCTATGTGGTTATGGGATAGGGAAAAGTAGAGCACTCCCCACCTCATAGCTGTACCTATCTTCTCTCACTTATATTATAATATTATATAATATATTTATTAATAATAATATAAATAAAAATATTCAAACTCAATATCTATAACTCTAACATTCCAAATTAACTTCTAAATCAATCTTGTATTTAATTTTTAATATATTTAAAAATTTTATAAATAAAATAATTGAAAAGTAAATAAATTATTTTTCATATTATGTTTATAAACTAATATTATTTTTATTTTATCTAAAATATAATTAATTAATTAAAATCGGAGGTTTCTCACCCCTAATGGGGATTCCTCATCCCTATCCCCGTCCCGCAATGGGGAATGAGGATGTAATGCCGCTCTATCTAAATGGAAAATGAGATGGGGACAAGGGTTAAGACAAAGATAAGAATGAGAGAAGGACTCGTTGCTCTCATCTTACCCTATTGATATTCCTAATTTTATATAAAAATAAATTAATATACATGAGACTAATAATGTGCTTGTATTCAAATACCAATGCATTGTCTTTTTTTATCAACTATATTTATATCATATATCACAAAATTTTCTTCTTCTTTTAAGAAAATATAAAACTAGACAATATCATTAGTGGACTCAAACATCATCTAACATGTTAAGTCATGGGTTTATCACCCAAAATTGATAGTACATTATCTCTAAAAATTATCTGATAAATTTTTTTTTTCTTTAATTCCTCCTATAAGGCTATTGTCGGGTACCACTCATATTACCCCCATTGTTTTCTCTTTAGTAAATTTAAACATCCTCCTCGTCAGTACCAAGGTTTACTACCTTTACAATCCATAAAGAGGTATACATTTTTTGTAGTTAAATTATTAAAATTAAATAATATTTGTCTACTTATATTGTATGTCAAATCATAACAATAAATGCACTTTTAAGAATACTAAATTCGTATATAAAATGTGTCATTAAATAAAATATAACTAATAAGCATATCGTAACACAAGTAGTCGAATCAAGGATATTAGATAATTTCAAGAAGACAAATAAACTATGATATATCATGGTATTCAATCAACAAATATGTAACACGAGCTCACCCAGGTTTCATATTTAAAATAATATTTAAAAATTTAATAGTAATAAAAAAATACTTCTGAAACACCTAATGGGTCAACAAGCCAATTATCTCGAGTTTAGGCTTTCAATCAATCCACCAATTAAGCCCCAAAGAAAAAGATAAAGAATTGGTTATTTAATTATGCAAATACCATAAAAACAAATCTTACCCTTTCTCTTTATAATTAGTTTTACTCCTTCTTTTTCCTATAACTTCTTCAATTTTTATCATTTTCTATTTTAATTAATTACTTAATTATATATATATATATATATATATATATATATATATATATATATATATATATATATATATTATAGGACTTTGTTTACTTAATTATACATAAACATATATTTGTTTCGGTCTTTCTCATTCTTTTCCTTTTATTATATTCTTCTCCTTTTTTAAGACAAGCCATGGAATTAATTATCTTAATTATAATGCTACAGATAAAAAAGACACATTGATCTCTGACTAGACCTTCGTATTATTGAATTGGAGGAGTCAATTAAACTGATCCATATACAAATGGATTTTGGTAAATAATTCCTTTTACTCCACTGCCCCCCTTGGAAATAATTGATCAGGTAAAAACCAAGAAAAACATTTAGAACATTCCAAGGATTACAAATTCATCTAAAATTCTTCATATGGCCCTATGCTCTGAAAGGTCCTCAAATATTTCAACTTGACCAGTTGCTTCTTTTGTCACGAGGCAAAATTGTAGAAATTATCTCCTTAAGAATCTAAGTTAATAGTCCCGGTGGATATGTAAGTATGGGTTTAGACATGGATTTAGACATAGCATAGTAGCACTGGGCCACTCAAAGCTTGGATTAATATCAACAAAACCATCCCTAGGCACTATACTTGATATTGACCTTCCACCTATATGGTCAAAGAATTGCTTGGGACTACATCATCGACTACATGAAAGGAGGATGAGAGAGAGGATACTTGCTTGGACTACATGAAAGAAATGAAAGATGGATGAGAGAGAGAGAGAGAGAGAGGGTAAGTTGCAAATGGAGAAGGATTCAATTCACGTGATTTACTTCAATGTTTCCCAATCAACACAACCACACACAAGTACTGCTCTCCCTCTCTAATACTTGGTGAGAGGAGAAGAATTGTCATCGCAGACCGTTCTTTCTTCTCTGTGCATATAGTCTTATTTTTAATCATTTGTACGAATTAGTTTCATGGGTACACGTTGAGGGGAGGTGTCCAGATTCCTAACTAATGATCTCGATTAAAGCAAAGGAAAGAAAGATAATATAACTATAATAATAAGATCAAAATATTCAATGATACTGCATCTCTTATACTACACGCTTAAGTGCTTCTCGGTCCTAAAGAAACCTAATATGGAAGTGGAGGATGCAAACGACTATGGCTAGGGTTTTTCCTTAAGAGACCAATAACTAAAGGAGCCCTAATATAGAAAATTACAGTCATCTTCTTATTGCCAAATAGTTCTTGCCCCTCTATACAACTTTACAAATTTAAAGAGCAAATAGTCAAATTATGTTATTTTTTTTATAATAATTCAGATGTAGTTATAGTAAAATATTTTTGTACCATAAATCATGATCTATTAATATTTGTTTATTCAAATAAACTTAACTAAATGATAATCAAGAAAATTATATTAAACTAGCAATTCATAAAATTTGGTCAAGAATAAATACACATTAATCATGATTAAATTATTTAAACCATCGAGTGAAGAATGAATAAAATATTATTTTTTAAAATCATTACTAAAAAAATAAATCAAGCCAAAGTGAGGTTTAGATCTAACAGTATATCACAATAGGTCTTCAATTCATGCTTAAGGACTGTTAGATCAGTACGATACTAAGAGGGGGATGAATTAATACTTACGTAAAATTATGTCCATTTAAAAAATTTTATTCGATAAAATCGTTTCGATAAAGTTCGTATCGGAAAGTAATGAATATAATGACTTAGAGTAAATATAAAATAAAATAAGTAATTAAGTACTGAAAGTAAGCAGTAAGGAAAGAACACATTGGATTTATAGTAGTTCGGTCATTGTGGCATACACCCACTTCCGATTCCTCCTCTATCGAGGTCACCAATGTCCATTAATAGTCTTCATTTAATATGCAAAGATCAATTATCTTCTTACAATGCTTTCTCCTTTTTCACGGGTTTAGGAGATAATTCTTACAAGCCTCGTACCTCTTCTTGAATGATTACAAAGCTAAAGAAAGAGGAGGATGACTCTTAGTACTTATACAATACTTTTATACCTAAATACTTCAAGATTTTTTTCATGTTTTATTGCTGCCTCATGCATAAAAGAGTGGGGTATTTATAGGCCCTAATGGCTTCAAAATTGGAGCAAAAAAGTATCTCATCTCGGGTTTCTAAGGTATTAACGGTACCACCATCTGACACTCTAACACTGGATGGTACTACCACCTAGTCTGATGATACTACCGCTTGACAAAGCCTCGGAGACTGGGCTCTAGTAGTACCATAGCCTAGTTTGGGAGGCCGAGCCTTAAGTGGTTCCACTGACAGCTCTGATGTGCCACCGCTTGATGCGGCTTCGAGTCACTAAATGGGCCTTTCTCTTGGCCCAAAACAATCTCACTTTGGGCTCAGTTGGTCCCTCATTAAGTTGGCTTAATTACATTTTAAACTCACCCAATTACAACTAAAACTACTTTGATTTAGACAATTATTACAAAGTATTAATCACATATTGTTCGGCATGTCATTGGTTTATCGACACTTCGTCCAATCCTTCGGCACATCGTCCTCTTTTGTGGCCTTTTGCTCAATCAACATATTGACCTCCGCAACTCCATTCTCCTTGGTGCAATGTCTACTCTTCTAGGCCCGATGCCTGAACTCATGGCATGAAGCCTTCTGTTGATACATCGATCAATCCTCCGGCTCGACGTCCAATCTTCTAACGTGTTCCACTTCGGCCCAACATTGATTCTTCTTGCTTTAATTATCTCTTCATGATCGAAGCTAGTCCTGCATCACTCAAAACGTAAATTAGATCATAAACTCTATTATTTGATTTCATCATCAAAATCCAAGATTTAACAATCGCTCCCTTTTTGATGATGATAACTAATTAATGACGGAGTTTAACTAAACTCTCCCTATCAATATGTCATATTGATAGAACTTTTGAATTCATAAATAAATTATGAATCCAAGCAACATGTCATCATAAAATCATACATAATCTAAATTTTAATACATCATTCTATGCATGATTGTCATCATAATTTCTCCCCCTTTGTCATCAACAAAAAAGAGAAGTGTAACTAGCAAGTTTTTATATATGCAAGCTAGTAAGACAATAAGTTTTTCACATATGAAAGTTTAGTAAAATTTTACATCTTTTGAGATATACAAAATAGTCTATTTTTGCATCTTCTTGAAATGTATAAGTTAGCGAACATTGCTTTTCTTGAGATTTGCAAGATAATACTTCTTGCTTCTCTTTTAAGATGAGCAAGCTAGTAAGATTTGTCTCTCTTTACAATATGCAAGTTTATAAGTTTTTGCTTCTCTTTTGAGTTGAGCAAGCTAGCAAGTTTTATTCACCCTTTGTCATTGTCAAAAAGAAGGGGTGGCTACAATAGTACAAAACTTTTCCCATTGTATCATTTTTCAGATCATCATGTAAAATACATCAAGAAAAATTAACTTGGTGATGAGATACATAATTCATGAAAAAAAGGTACACAACCATAGATACAAAGAAGTTGTAAACATCAAGAAGCCAAGTGACATATCATAATGTAATTAGATAAGTCAAATAGTAAAAAGAAAGAATCATACTAAACGATCTTAATTCATAAAAAAATTCTCAAGTTATAATTCTGAGAAATCAAGAGAAACCATGATTCATATGGATAATTCTCCTCTTTAATAAATGACAAAAAGAAACATAAGAGAATAAAATGGTAAAATATTTTGATTCATGCATAAGAAATCTCATGATTTATATAAAAAAGCTCCTCTTAAATAAAATGTAAGAATTATACGAGAATAAAGAATAAGAGACCTTGATTTATATAAAAAAATCTTAAGTACGAGAAATCAAGATGATAAAACTTATTCAAATTCAGATAATCAAATTATCAAAATCACTTTAAAGAGATTCAAAATAACATAAATAGATTTATCAATTTCTTATTAAAAAATCGATAAGATAGAGATCGAGATATTTTCAAAAAATACTTTCCTCTTTTTAGTTGTTTCAATTTAAGTGATTTGATTTCATATAAGCATGCCGAAATTTTTTTACACCAAGTCAAAACATGCATCATAGTTTAAAATCGAAAGAGCAAATCTCATCATAACAAATCATCAAGATCAATAAACAATAAATTACCCAAAAATCATCATTACTTTAAATCATCGAGTATAATTAAATATAAATCGTCAAACATAATACCAAAACTTTTTAACATTTTTATTACATCATTATCCATCATTAATCATCAAGCATGATTCCATTAAACATAAAGTATTTTTAATTAAAATCATTTTGTTTATTGTAGTAATATGTTTTCCTTCTTTAGTGAATCTAACTCATTGCATTTAGTGTAAGGAGTTAACATTCAATTGTCATACTCAAATTTTTAATTTTTTTTTCAAAATCACTAGAAAGAGAAGCATGATATTTTTTATATTTTTTATTTTTACTAACTAATTTCAAATAACTCATGAAAAGCATCAAGTAATTTTATAGTAAAGTAAAGGACATTCGTTTGAGTTGTTTACCTCATTGTCTAGAGTCATCAAAGAGAAGTTTGCCACTTCGTCTTCATCGATTTGCTCCTCTTCGGATGCACTCGTTTCGTCCCAAGTCACCTTGAGTGTTTTCTTATTCTTTGGTAGTCTTTTATTTTTAAATTTATTTTTATTCTTAGTTTCAAGTTTTATAAATTTACTTGTGATGAGTTCTATGTCATCACCACTTGAGCTTTCACTCGAGTGGTCTTCTTTTGTTCTAAGTACAAAATCTTTCTTGTTCTTTGGAAAGTTATTCTCAAGTTCGTCATGTGCCACACAAGTCAATTTGTAAGTCATCAAAGACTTGATAAATTCTTCAAGTAGAAAGTTGCTCAAGTCCTTTCCTTCTTGAATTGCAGTTACTTTAGGATCCCAACTATTTGAAAGAGATTTTAATACCTTATTAACAAGTTCAAAATTAGGAAAACTTTTACCAAGTACTTTTAGATTATTGATGACATCCATAAACCAGGTGTACATGTCTTCAATGGTCTCGCTTGGTTTCATGCAAAACAATTTATGTTACGATCAATACGACACTAAGAGAAATGAATGTAATGACTTAGAAAATTTATGTTACGATTTATGTTACGATTCAATTTATGTTAGAAATGAATGTTACGACTTAGAAACAATTTATGTTATGATCAATACGCTTGGTCCTGCTTAGTTACATCGATTTAGAAAATTTTATTCGATAAAATCATTTCGACAAAGCCCGTATGGAAAGTAATGAATGTAATGACTTAGAATAAATGTAAAATGAAATAAGTAGCTAAGTAATGAAAGTAAGTGGTAAGGAAAAAAAACATCGGATTTATAGTGGTTCGATCGTTGTGACCTACGTCCATTTCCAATTCCTCCTCCGACGAGGTTACTTGCATCCACTAATGGTCTTCCTTTAATAAGCGAAGATCAACCACTATCTTATAATGCTTTCTCTTTTTCATGGATTTAAGAGATAACCCTTACAAGCCTCACACCTCTTCTTGAATGATTACAAAGCTAAAGAAAGAGGAGGAGGACTGTTAGCATTTTTACACCCCAATACTTAAAGAATTTTTTCACACTTTGTTACTACCTCATGCAAAAAAGAGTGAGTATTTATATGCCCCAATGACTTCAAAATTGGAGCCAAAAAGTGTCTCATCTCGGGTTTCTAGGGTACTGATTGTACCACCGCCTAACCCTCTAACACTAGACAGTACCACCACCCAGTATAGCGATACTATCACCTAATAGAACCTCGGAGATTGAGCTCTGGCAGTACCATCGCTTAATAGGGCGATACCACTGCCTAGTAGCATTAACTACCAGCGGGTACTACTGCCTAATATGGTAGGCCAAGCCTTAAGCGGTTCCACCGCTAGCTTCGGCAGTTGCCACTGCTTAATGTGGCTTTGGGTCACTGAATGGGCCTTTCTCTTGGCCCAAAACAACCCTATTTTGGGCCTAGTTGACCCTAATTAAGTTGACTTAATTATATTTTAAACAAACTAATTACAACTAAAACTACTTCAATCTAGATAATTATTACAATTATTAATCATATATGTCCGGCATGTCATGGTTCATCGGCCGGCTTCATCCATCCTTCGGTGCATCGTCTTCTTTTGTGCTTTTGCCTAATCAGTCTGTTGACCTCCGTAACTCCTGATCTTTTGATGCAATATTCACTCTTCTAGGCCCGATGCCCACACTCAATGGCATCGAAGGCTTTTAGTCGATACATCAAACCTATCCTCTTGGCTCGACCATCCAATCTTCTGACACTTTCTACTCCCACCCAACATTGATTCTTCCTGATTTATTATCTCTTCATGATTAAAGCTAGCCCTACGCCACTCAAATGTAGATTATATTATAACTCTATCAATTGGTTTCATCATCAAAATCTGAGATTCAATGAGGGACAATATTCACAAAACTAATCTCCTTGATTTTGATATCATTAAAAAAAAATTTTATTCGATAAAATCATTTCGACAAAGCCCGTATGGAAAGTAATGAATGTAATGACTTAGAATAAATGTAAAATGAAATAAGTAGCTAAGTAATGAAAGTAAGTGGTAAGGAAAAAAAACATCGGATTTATAGTGGTTCGATCGTTGTGACCTACGTCCATTTCCAATTCCTCCTCCGACGAGGTTACTTGCATCCACTAATGGTCTTCCTTTAATAAGCGAAGATCAACCACTATCTTATAATGCTTTCTCTTTTTCATGGATTTAAGAGATAACCCTTACAAGCCTCACACCTCTTCTTGAATGATTACAAAGCTAAAGAAAGAGGAGGAGGACTGTTAGCATTTTTACACCCCAATACTTAAAGAATTTTTTCACACTTTGTTACTACCTCATGCAAAAAAGAGTGAGTATTTATATGCCCCAATGACTTCAAAATTGGAGCCAAAAAGTGTCTCATCTCGGGTTTCTAGGGTACTGATTGTACCACCGCCTAACCCTCTAACACTAGACAGTACCACCACCCAGTATAGCGATACTATCACCTAATAGAACCTCGGAGATTGAGCTCTGGCAGTACCATCGCTTAATAGGGCGATACCACTGCCTAGTAGCATTAACTACCAGCGGTACTACTGCCTAATATGGTAGGCCAAGCCTTAAGCGGTTCCACCGCTAGCTTCGGCAGTGCCACTGCTTAATGTGGCTTTGGGTCACTGAATGGGCCTTTCTCTTGGCCCAAAACAACCCTATTTTGGGCCTAGTTGACCCTAATTAAGTTGACTTAATTATATTTTAAACTAAACTAATTACAACTAAAACTACTTCAATCTAGATAATTATTACAAATTATTAATCATATATTGTCCGGCATGTCATTGGTTCATCGGCGCTTCATCCAATCCTTCGGTGCATCGTCTTCTTTTGTGGCTTTTTGCCTAATCAGTCTGTTGACCTCCGTAACTCTGATCTTTTTGATGCAATATTCACTCTTCTAGGCCCGATGCCCAAACTCATGGCATGAAGCTTTTATCGATACATCAACCTATCCTCTGGCTCGACATCCAATCTTCTGACATATTCTACTCCAACCCAACATTGATTCTTCCTGATTTAATTATCTCTTCATGATTAAAGCTAGCCCTACGTCACTCAAAATGTAGATTATATTATAAACTCTATCAATTGGTTTCATCATCAAAATCTGAGATTCAATTAGGACAATATTCACAAAACTAATCTCCTTGATTGTGATCTTATCTCATATGCCCTTGGACTTCTCTGGCCTTCTTCAGCTTGAGCGTGGATGTGTCAATTACATTTCAAATACAAATACCCTTGGGGGCTCGACCCTAATGAGGTAAGGATAGGGGGTGAAGATATTTTCTATTACTCATATGAATATAGAGTGGGGATAGATAGAATATCCTATCCTTATGCCTGTTCCATCTTATTAATATATGGGCCTAGACAATGGGCTTGACACCTAGCTCATCTTAACCTTGGTTGAATTGATTATAAGTCAATTATAAATTATTTGATTCAATTATACTAAATAAAATAATATAAATATATAATAATAACAATCGCCTTACTTAGAAGGAATGGATCCAACATTCAATAGTTGTTATTATTTATAAATTTTAATATTATTAATTAGTTTTGATAATAATTTTAAAAAATAAAATAAATTAATCAAGAGAATATAAAAATCGGTCCATGAATTCTTGGTCCGTCCTCTCTATTTAAGGAATGATGTAGGGATAGAAGATTGGGTGATGAGATTGGATGGGGACGAGGAATTACTCTTCGTCCGCCTTACCCCATTACCCCCATTGACATCCTTAGTTGTGTGGCTACTCGTAGGTTGGTGGTGGAACACCGTTCTTCATCGGCAATCTCCATTGAGGAGGATCGTAGTACGTATGGCATCAAGGCGGACAAGAGGGAGCCAGCCGTGCGTTGTGTCCTACAACGTGTCAGGAACCGAGAACTCGGAGCTTAATCGAACTGTGTCAACCCACCATGCACGGAAGTTATCGGAAGCCACAGTGTTGACTGGGTTTTCCTTGTAGGTCACTGTCCCATAGATGAAGCCTAGAGCGAGGCCTTCCTGCATCTCATTCTGCTGGTTCCGTGCCAACTTTTTCCTGCTCCTGGGAGCAACACCACAAGGTTGCATTGTTGTGTTGCGTAGTCATCTTAGACCTTTGCTTGTTCCATACACAAGACCTATGTCTTTCTTCAGCTTTGAGGATCATCAGCTTCTACTACCTCAAGTGGCAAGCGAGCTTCGAAGAATCAGCTGGGAGGAGTATAACTGTTCTGATTCATAATTCATTATCATGAATTTCTTTATTTATTATGGTTTAAATATTTTAATTTTTTATTCATTATAAATAAAATCATTATTATTAAATATTTTATTTAATATCATTAAAAAAATTTATTATAGTCCAAACGTTATAAATTTAAATTAATTCATGAACATTATGAGTTGGTAATAATAAATGTTCTTGATATGAGAATATCTATATAAACGAGGATTTTGGTCCCTAGGCTCAATATTTCTTTCAAGTCTAAAGAATTTTTTACACCATCTAAAGTGAGAGTTCTAAGCTGAGAAGTACCAAAATTCAAGGAGAAACCGTTGTTGAAATTCTTGACAACAATGACTGGAGATATGCTATTTCGTTTTTGCATTAGTTTTCTTGTATTTCTACTATAATGGTTTAGAAACATATTTTGCTATCAAAACTTCTAATAGTTGGTATTAGAACCAATTGACCTCTGATATGAAAGAGTTTTCATTTTTATACCATGAATATGATTTGATTTTGGTTTTTTTTTTAAACTTCTTAATCTATTTCATGTTGAAAAACATGAGGATATAACATTTTTAATATTTTTAGATGATAAAATGCTCATATTATGTATGCATATTTTGTTATATTAATTCATGCTTATGAGTCAATTTTATATGTCCAAAATGTCTAGTGATTCATATACTCTTAATTAATTAAGAATTAGCCACAACATCCTTAATTAATTAAAATTATATATAAAATGAAAATAAGAATCACATAAGTAATTAAACATCATATTGTGTCTGATTATATTTAATATAATAATTATTATCCCACATAATCTTTTATTTATTCAATATAATTAATCAGGATAAAATATCAAATTATTTTCATAACTTACCCACAGAGATTATGAATTAGAATATAATTTAATAGTTTTATCATAAAGACCATTTGAATCTATTTGAATTAAAAATTTAGTCCATAAGTAATTTTTATGTCATAAGATTTATATTTTTGGCATGTTTCACATTGGTAAAACATGTAATTTAAACTATTAAGTCTCAAATTTTGACATAAATATGTTTGATTTTATACAGTTTCTAAAACTATTAATTTCTCTGATATTCGATGTGACATTTCTGAATTTAGGGGTGATAACTATAATATATGGAAGGAGAGGGTTCTCCTCCATTTAGGGTGGATGGATATTGATTATACTATTATGAAAGACGAACTATCTACAATCAATAATATCAGCACTCCAACTAAGGTCACGTTATATGAGCGATGGGAGCGATCCTATCGGCCCAATGTGATGTTTATCAAAACTAACATAACTGCTGGCATACGTGGTTTTGTTGACCAGCATGAAAAGGTCTGAGACTTGCTACAAGCTATTGATGAACAATTCGTCACTTCGGAAAAAGCACTAGCAAATACCCTAATAATGAAATTCTCATCCCTTAGACTCACCAACATAAAGGGTGTGTATAAGCATATAATGCAAATGAGAGATATAACGGCTCAACTTAAGAAACTCGAGGTTAATATGTCAAAATCTTTCCTAGTGCACTATATTCTAAACACTCTTCCACATCAATACGAGTCTTTTAAGATTTCATACAATATACATAAAGACAAATGATCAATTAATGAATTAATGACCACGTGTGTTCAAGAAGAAGAGAGGCTAGTGATGGAACTACGTGAGAGTACATTGGTAGTAACCACTCACGGGAAGAATAAAACTGACAAAAATCAAGTCAATCAGAAAGCTCATTAGTAGAGAAAAGATAAAATACCACACCAAGCCGATATCAAGAAAGAAACAAAGTATTTTTCTTATAAAAGAAATGGACACATGAAGAAGGAATATACAAAATTCCAACAATGGCTTGAAAAGAAAGGTAAACCAACCTCATTTATGTGTTATGAATCTAATATGGTTACTATTAATATTAACACCCGGTGGATTGACTCTAGATCAACAATCTATATTGTAAACTCTTTGTAGGGTATGCAAAACCTAAGGAAGCCAATGGGAAGAGAGCAAAGCATCTTATTAGGAAATAAGATGGCCTCACATGTGGAGGCAATTGGAATATGCATTTTAACTTTAAGTAGTGGTTTTGTATTAAAATTGGAAAGGCCCTTTTATGTACCAAGTTTCTTACCAAACTTAATTTCTATTTCTAAACTCGTACTAATTGGGTATTCCGTTAATTTTAAAGATATATCATTTCGTTTATTATATAAATCTGATTGTGTTGAGAAAGATATTTTGTCTGATGGTATTTATTATATTTTATTACAAAATGATGGTATTCAAAGTTCAATGCATGTTCACGTTGGCACTAAAAGGTGTAATATTAATGAAGACTCCTCTATGTTTTGGCATCAGAAATTATGACATATCTCCATAGAGAGAATTAAGATATTACTTAATGATGGGATACTTGGTACTCTTGATTTTACTAATTTTAAGACTTTGTATCGGCTATATTAAGGAAAAGCAGACTAATAAATCCAAAAAGGGTGCTAATAGGGGTTCAGATATATTAGAGATCATTCATATTGATATATGTTGTCCAAACATGGACACACATGGTCAGAAATACTTCATCTCCTTTATAGATGATTACTCACGATATATGTATATCTATTTGCTTCATAACAAAATTGAAGCATTGAATGCCTTTAAAGTCTTTAAGGCTAAAGTTGAGAACCAATGTGGTAAGCAAATTAAAATGATGAGATCAGATAGAGATGGAGAATATTATAGTAGATATACTAAAAATGAATAAGCACCTAGTCCTTTTGCTAAGTTTCTTCAAGAATATGAGATTATTGCCTAATACACTATACCTAGTTCTCTAGACCAAAATGATGTTGTAGAAAGAAAAAATTAAATATTATTAAACATAGTGCGAAGTATACTTAGCAACTATAATCTTCCTAAGTTCTTGTGGACTGAAGCACTGAAGACGATTGTGTATATATTAAATTGAGTTCCAACCAAGGTTGTCCAAAAAACACCATTTGAATTATGAAAAAGTTGAAAACCGAGTTTGCGACATATATGCATTTGGGGATGTCTGTCTGAAGTCATGATATATAATCCACAAGAGAAGAAATTAAACCCGAGGACTATTAATGGGTATTTCATTGTATATGCCAAAAAGTCCAAAGGTTACAGGTTCTATTGTCCATCTCACATAACTAAGATTGTGGAATTAAGAAATGCTAAATTTCTTGAGGATGACATGATTAGTGGGAGCGATCAGTTCAAAAACATAATTTCTGCACATGATCATAGAGAATCTCAACTTCCATATCAAATGATAGATTGATTATAGTTCATAGCAATCATCAAGTACAAACTAGTGCTGAACAACCAATCATTAAAATTTCACAAGTTGCTGATAATATTCTAATAGATCAAGCTGTTTAAGAATTACAACAACTAGTTGAACCACAAGTTCCTCAGGGAAACATTGATACAATATTAAGAAGATCTACTAGAAATAAAAGATCAACAATTCCTAGTGATTATGATATATATCTATAAGAATCTAACAATAATATTGGAGCCAAAAATGATCCTGAAACCATGAGTTGCAAAGAATCAAATTTGTAACACGATGCCATGAAAAAAGAGATGAATTCGATGAAGAGCAATAGAGTCTGGGATCTTTTAGAGTTGCCTAATGAAGCAAAGGCTATTGGTTGCAAATGAGTCTTTAAAACTAAGAAAGACTCATTAGGCAGCATTGAGAGATATATTGCAAGACTTGTTACAAAAGGATTTACTCAAAAGATAGAATCAATTATACGAAGACGTTTTCTCTTGTATCTAAGAAAGATTCTCTTCGTATCATTTTGGCATTGGTTGCTCATTTTGATCTTGAGTTGCAATAAATGGATGTGAAAACAATATTTCTTAATGGAGATCTAGATGAAGAAGTTTATATAAAATAACCTGAAGGTTTCTCCTCTAGTGTTGGTAAACACTTGATTTGTAAGCTTAATAAGTTTCTATATGGTTTAAAATAACCCTCTCGCCAATGGTATTTTAAATTCTATGAAGTGATTCTTCATTCGGATTTGTTGAAAATCCTATGGATTAATGCATATACTAGAAGGTTAGTGGGAGTAAAATATGTTTTCTTATTTTATTCGTAAATGATATTTTGTTTACAACCAACGATAAGGGTTTGTTGCATGAGGTGAAACAATTTCTTTCTAAAAATTTTGACATAAAGGATATGGGTGAAGTATCTTATGTCATTAGTATTAAGATTCATAGAGATAGACCTCGAGGTATTTTAGGTCTATCACAAGAAACATATATCGATAAACTTTTAGAAAGATTTCGGATGAAGGATTGTTCACCAAGTGTTGCTCCCATTGTGAAATGTGATAGGTTCAATTTGAACCAATGCCCAAAGAACAACCTTGAAAGGGAATCAATGAAAAACATCATATATGCTTCTACCGTAAGAAGTCTTATGTATGCTCAAGTCTATACTAGACCTGATATTACATTTGTTGTGGGGATACTAGATCGATATTAGAGTAATCCAAGTATGGACCACTTGAGAACTATAAAGAAAGTGATGAGGTATCTACAAGAAACTAAAGATTGCATACTTATGTATAAACATATAAACAATCTGGATGTGATTGGTTACTCAGATTAGACTTCACCTATTGTGTTGATTCTCATAAATCAACATCAGGATATATTTTTATTTATTATGGTTTAAATATTTTAATTTTTTATTCATTATAAATAAAATTATTATTATTAAATATTTTATTTAATATCATTAAATTCTTCATTATGGTCCAAATGTTATAAATTTGAATTAATTCTTAAATGTTATGAGTTGATAATAATAAATGTTCATGATGAGAGAATGTCTATATAAACAAGGATTTTGGTACTCAGGCTCAACATCTCTTTCAAGTCTAAAAAATTTTCTGTATCATCTAAAGCGAGAGTTCTGAGCCGAGAAATGTCAAAATTCAAGAAAAAAGTTTTACTGAAATTCTTGACAACAATGACCGAAGATATACTATTTTATTTTTACATTAATTTTTTTTATATTTCTATTATAATGATTTAGAAGAAAACTTCTAACAAGATCTCAATAACTCGGTAAGAGGATAAAGTTGCATGGCTTCCCCAAGGATCACATTGGAGACTTCCAAGGTAAATCCGGCACTTTCTTTCAGACATCCCAAAATACATATCAGCTATTTTAACAGCTGAATTTACACATAAAATAGCAGCAAAGCAACGTTAATGAATCTTTCCAGGTGGATTTGAGGGCCCAGCTAGAAACCCTAAGTTGACATGCCCAAATGATACAGAATATTCTTGTTGTGTGTGATCCTATATATATATATATATATATATATATATATATATATCAAAAGCAGAAGAAAGTTGGAAAGAAAAACTACCCGTTTCCTATCTTGTGGAATATGCATGTCCAATAAATTATTTGCATTTTATAAGGAACAAATAAAGACAAAATTTTCAATTTCAATAATGACGACTCATTAACATCATATTTGAATACTAAAATTGATTTAACCAAAATATTTGACCTTCTAATTGACTGGTGAAGCAATCCCTCTGCACTTCAATGACGGTGAATATTTTGGAGGCGGAGACACCAGCTAAGGACTTCAAAGCTACAAGATCCTAAGGTTTTATAGTGAAAGGCTGCTGCCAAAATTTTGAAAGACGGCGGGCTCTAATAGTTTGCTAGTTTTCTATTACTCTAACAATTATGTGCTGGAACACAAAATGGCATGCTGAAAATAAAATGACGATTGCTCTTATATACACTTTAGTTTTTTCTTTTATTACCATTTCTCGTTTTAATTCACTTCCATGTAACTAACATTGTTAGTTGCACCAAAAAATTATCAAATTTACAACTGACATTTTAACAAATACCTGAGTAAGCTAACAAGCATCATCCATGCTTTGTCAAACACTACATTGTTGGTACAGCTTATCACCTGGGGTTACAAAGGTAGCATACATGGCAATTATAGTATTGCTTGGGTCAAGTTTTTCGACCATATCAAATTTTACAGTGATGGTACTATCCAATGTCAATAGTGGTACCCATTAGTACCTTGAAACTATAAACAAGTGATCGTTTTGGCTTTATTTTTTAGGTTTTTTTGGTGACTATAAATGTGTCATTTGTGTTTCATTGATCGAGCATCAATTTACAAAATATTATAACTCCCTTATTGAGTCTTCTCCATATTATTGAGTTAAGTTATCACTGTAAGTGATATAAGATGAGAGTTTTTTTTTTTTAGAATTGAGTATAAGGTTCTCTCCTAAGCTTTGAAAAAGAGAAGGTTGTAAAAATAATAATTGATCTTTATCCATTAGTGATAGTGGGTGGCCTTAAGGATATATGTATCTGGTGTAAATTTATGTCGATAAATTGATTTGCCTCTCTATCTATTGTTTGTACTTCTCACTATTTAGTTATTTATTTATAATTATCTCTAATACTTTCATTTGTCAAATACTTAGCTAATTTTACCTAACTCATGTGGCACCCTTGTGTGCACATCTGCAAAGGGCTAATCACACCAAAACCTCTTATAATTCCTTAAGGATCTATAAAGAAAAAGATAGGTTAGAGGAAGCGTTTAACTCAGGATCTAATAAGCAATCATTTCAATAAATACTTGATAGGTAATATAAATTATAAATATAGACTTCGCAAGTTCTAAATGTTCATACAACAAAAGGCCTATAGTGATCTACCGCAATCAAAAGTCCTCACAAGTGCTCACATAATACTACTGTGGAATAAGATAGCAAACTAGCCCTAGATACTACTCTAAAGGCCTATTCAATAAGGCAACACATAACACTATTGGCTGATACTCCACATTACTCTTCAAAACTAGAATACCCCCAAAATAGTTATCTGTATGATTTGTTTTGAAGTAATTTGGCCTCAGCGTCTAGAGTTCGTTAAAATCTATATAAGTACTAATTCATCTTTCCTCGTAATATCAGTATTAATCCTAATAATAATTTACACAAAGTTAATGGTTCGCATGATTTTCCTTAGATTATTTTAAAAATACATTGACATAGTGTTAGGATCAAGAGCGCACTAAGAGAGGAGGGGGGGGGGCGGTGAATTAGTACAGCGAAAAACTTTCGCTATTTCAAAAGCCTTATTTCAATTAAAGCCGATTCAACAATAATGATTTCAACTCAATCCGTTTCAGAAGGAATTTGAACTTGAAACCTTAAGAGAAAATGTAAAAGAAGATTAAAGTGATTTGCAGCAATGTAAGTTGCACAAATAAAAAGCGTTAGTTTTGTAAAGTCTTCGTTCAATTCGATTCGGAAAGATAATAACTTTAAAACATAAGAGATCATAAGTGCAGTGAAAGCAAGATGAGGAGAAGAAGCACTATGCTTATGAAATGATTTGTAATTAAAGAAGATTGCTCAAAACAAAATGCAAACCAGATTTAGAATGGTTCGGTCAAACGTGACCTACATCCACTTTCGGCTTCCTCCTCCGATAAGGTCGCCGGTGTCCACTAGAGGCCTACCTTCAATAGGAGAAGGCCAACCACCCTTTTATAGCTTTTCTCCTTTTGCCGAGCTTAGGAGACAACCCTTACAAGTTTCACTCCTCTCTTGAATGATATCAACACTTAGAAAGAAGGAGGAGAACTTTAGCTTTTATAACACTTTAAGGCTTCAAAGACTCAAGAATATTTCAAGATTTCGGTTCCCTTTCATGCAGGAAAGGATGGGGTTTTTTATAGGCTCCAATGAGTTTGAAAATAGAGCCTAAAAGTGTCCATTCCTAGATTTTCGGGGTCCTAGCGGTACCACCGCCATTACTAGGCGGTACCACTACCTGGCACTTGACATTGGGTGGTACTACTGCTCAGTCTGGGTGGTACCACCGCTTGGCAGAGCTCAGAGACCGAGCTATAACGGTACCACCGCTAGCAGCAATAACTACCAATAGTACCACCGCCCAGTCTGGGTGGTGCCACCACCCAGAATTCCTAAGAGACCGAGTCTCCTGGGCGGTGCCACCGTCGGTCAGGAATTCTGGGTCCGACTGGGCTATTCCATTCGGCCCAATTTGGGTTTGTTAAGGGCCCAGTTGGCCTCTAATTAAGTTAGTGGGATTACCTCCCAATCCTAACTTAATCTAAACTCTAACTATGACATTTAAGATATAATTACTGCAATTTATGTTCCGGTGTGTCAATCGCTCTTCTAGCGAGCTTCCGGTGAACTTCTGGCAAATATCCGACGAACCCTTGGCAATGCTCCGGCGGACTCCTGGTAAGCTACTGGACTTCGCGACAATCTTCTTGGCGAGTTCCGACGAGCTTCTATGGCAAGCTCCATGACTTCTCGGTTGGTTCTCGCAGAACTTTCGACGAACATCCGGACTTCCGTCGAACTCTTGAACTCCCAATGAGATCTCGATCCTGACTCTGGCACAACACCTACTGCATGTCTTACTGTCATCGTAGTTAATCCTGCACACTTTTCTCAATATTTAGATTAGATCAACAAATGACAATTGACTTCATCATCAAAATCCGAGATTCAATAATCTCCTCCTTTTTGATGATGACAATTAATTAATGACGAAGTTAACCTTAACTCCCCGTATCTATATGCCATACTTGAGAAAAGTCATTCTTGATTCAAAGCCTTTGAATTCAAGAGACATATTGATAAATTAAGTTCATTTAAACTTATCAATACCCCCATCATGATTCCTATCATGATATAGCAATTCTGAAAATGATGCCAAGGCATGACATCCATTTTCAAGTCTTATATTTAAAATGTGAAGGATAATAATAATAGCAATTTCATCATATGGCAAGATATCAACTTTGTAAAATTGCAAGTTAAGCTCCAGATATCTTATCATAATGCAAACATGTATAGCAATTCATTCTATCATCAATTTATCACATATTTCTCCCACTTTGTCATCAACAAAAAGGAGAACGATTCAACAATGTATGCAAGTGTGGTAAAAAAAGATTCATATCATATTTCAACTTTGTAAAAAAAATAATTTATATCAATCATATTTCAATCATTCATGACATGGTATCATTCATAAGTTCTCACATAAAAGAGATAGCTTTCATTACTTCTTCTTTTTTATTTATCATCAATGCTTTGCATGAAGAAGGAAAGTAAGGAGGAAAATCCATTGAGAACCAACTTTAAATGAAGTTAAAAATGATAAGAGAGTTTCATTAAATCATGCTTCATTTTTTACAAGGATCAAAATATACATATGAAATTAAATCCTTGTAAGTGTTCGTCTCAAAAAATAATTCTTCCTTCATCAAGAAGGAATTCATGTGAAAGAATTATTATATCAAATCCATTTCTCAATTAAAATTCACAAAAGATAAATCCATGAGAGATGCATTTGTCAATTAATTCCATGTTTCAAAAATTATTTAGTGATGGAGAATGGATATGCAATAAATTTGATATGGCATAGAATCATGAAAACTCTATTCAAGAAATACATTAAGTCCGGAAGAGAAATAAAATCATGTATCTGGATAATGTTTTGTCATAGCTTTTCAATCACAATTATGAAGGTATAACATGCTCATCATCATGGAAACTTTTAGCACCAAGGTACAAAATTTCCAACATTAAAGTAAACATGTTATTGAAGCACACAATCTTTTCATCATGTAAAATTTGTATCATAAAATTTTCAGCATCGAATTTAAGTGAGTGATCAAAGAATCAAGAAAGTCCAAAAACAAAATTTATGAAATTCATGTATCCGGACAAATTAATATTCCTAACTCCACAAATACATCAAGTCGTAGATACCAATAGTTAAACATATCAAGGACTTGCGATCATCAAAGTAAGTGGCATAAAAGGTTTACAACAACATAGTATAACAAGAAGGAATTGTGTCCACTTTTTCTAACTACATACATATACTCATTCAAGTGGTGGAAAGTTAAAATGACTAAACAATGTGTCAAACTGTTAGTGAATCTACTGCAGCTTAGATAGGATTTGATCTTGGCGTTGTTCAAGTCGATCTTGTCTTTGTTCAAAGCGATCCATCCGAATCCTTATGCCTTTGATAGATGAAAAATGTGCTTGTTCTATTGGAGGTGATTCCTCAAAGGGACCGGTTGGAGGAGATAGATTACCCCTAAAGATTGGTATTTCCGATTCTGCTTCGAGTTGAGGGGGATCGGTTCTTCTAGGTAGTCTAACCCACATACCATCTCTAAATGTACATCTCATTCGTCGAAGTAGATTTTTATTTATGGTACTAAATCTATCTAGCTTTATAACTTCTTCGTTGGGTGGAATTGGAATATCGTAGGCATGGAGTATTCTAGTGATTATGCCACCATATGAAAGCATCATATCCTTTTTAGATATTTTTATCATGTTTTGTTGGATAAGGTAACCAAAACAGTTGTTATATCCTTTCATGATCCAATACATAGTACCTAGTTTCATTTGGCTTACTTCATCATGATCGTATTGTTTCAGGAGAATGATACTAATCAAGATGTGATGAAGTAATTTAGTGCTTAATGGTAGTAAATGCTCACAACTTTTTGGAAGTATCATTAAGTTGGGATTGCAAAAAAATTGTTCCTAAGGCATCAACATAAGTGGTCCCAATTGTTTCATTGTCTCATTGTCCTCTAAAATAACAAATCCTTCTTTCACCGGGATGTCTGTTATGTCGCAAATAGATCTATCCGTAATGGATATATGATATCCTAAAAGATAGGTAGACACATTTTCTTCTTCATCTATATGTAGATTGTTATAAAACAACCTAACAAGTCTAGGGTAGATAGGTTTACTTATTTGTAGGATTGGAAGTAGATTTAGTTTTGCAAACCATTGAATAGGTTCTAAATCACTTAGTTCATCTAAGTCAAAATATTTTCCTTTATGAACATGTCTAAATTCTATGGATGCAAATTTTAGGGCTTGTTGATTTGAATCAAAGATTGTGGAATCATAGTTTTCTTCTAATCTCCTCTTCCCTTTGTCTTTAGAAGATCTTCTAGAACCCATAAATACTGCTATTATGAAGATAGATAATGAGCAAGAGAAGATAATACAAAAGAGAAATCAAAACCTTTTAGAAATACCTTAGTTGAGATCTTCAAGAAGATATAGGATTGATCCTTGATCTTGTAGGAAATAGGGAGTTTTGGGCAGATAGAGGGAGAGAATGGAGTTCAAAGGAGGTTTGGAGTTGCAAGGGTGAGTGGAAAATAAGTTGGGGTCAATTCTACCACGGCCCTAGCTCGGTTTTAAAAGGGGACAAGTTGCGGGCGGTGGCACCGCTGGCTGGGCTGTGCTACCGCCTACCACCTGTGACAGCTGGTGGTGCTACCACCAGTTGGGCGGTGCCACCGCCTATAGGTAGTGAGCACTGCTTACCAGGGTGTGAGGGCTGATGTGGGTGATTTCAACTTGAAGGGATTTTTTGTTTGTAGAGCACACAACCTTAATTATATAATCATATAAAAATTCACATCACAAGATGAGAAAATTCGTACGTTCATGATCGATCTTGTGAAATGCTTACTCTACTCAAATGTCATATAGAGCTTATATGTTTTCAATATGTTTATGACTCATCATGCAAGCATCGCAAGCCGTAAGTTCATGATCTTGTAAGATATGGTTGGATCCGAAAAAATTGAGGGAGGAATGTATCCGATAAATTCGAAAATCTGAAGGATGTGTGAAGGGGAATTTGTGCATAAGAGTTTACAAGTTTTAAAATTTGAGGGATCAAGCTTAAGTGTTTATCACATAAGATTGCATTATTAACGTATGGAATATAAGTATCATTTTGTAATTGATAGTTTTAATTCTACCGATCCTCTTTTTGTCATTTTAGCTAGAGAGCGTTATGAGTCGTTTTAGATTTTTGGTCATAAACCTTGAGCACCCAAACAGCAAGATATCATCTCTTGCTCCTAGCTTGTGATGGTATACGTTTCTTAAAAAGAGGATGATTTTTAGGTACCCATTTGACCTTGGGTGCCTCAAAAACTGATCTAAATTGCTTATCATGATGCATGGAGTTCTTTACGGTTCCTTCAGGAACCTAAATCAATTTGTTTGGACTACACTTTTTAAATGGACAATGATAAATTTTATGTCCACGTTTACAACAAAAGTTGCATTTGTTTTGGTGCAAAATATGTAAGATAGAGCCTTTAATGAAGGTGGTTGGATTTTGGTGAGAGCTTCTCACAAATCCGATTCCACTTCTTTTATGAACTTGACCCTTATTGGTAAGTAATGAGGATAATAATAATAATGGGACACGGACTGACGTCACCCATGATGAATAGACATGAACTAACGTCACTTGCTCCGGAATGACGTCTTCAAGGTCACGCAGACCAAGGAGCCACGGGGGTCGCCCGCCTCGGTCTGACTTGACAACACCTGGCCGAAGCAGACCAAAATGCCGACCGAGGCACGTCACCATCTTGCAGGAGCCTGGTCCTTCACGCAATGCCAGTGCTAGTGTCAAACGTTATCCAAGGTACAACGCTATTCCCTGCAGGTCTGCAAACGGTAACCTTCCCTATAAAAACCCTCGCGCTTGGAACAAAGAAGAAAAAAAGAAGAAAAGAGGGAAAAAGATAACAAAGACTCCCTTTGATAACCAACTAACTTGATCGTCGGAGGGGTCGGGCCGAGCTCTCCCGACCCGACCTATGTGCAGGAACAAAGACGGAGTGCCGACTATCGAGGGCCATAGGCGAGGAGTCCCCTTCTCGGAGAAAGCAGTGACTCAGCCAATCACCGAAGTCGGCTGCCTCATTGGCTTCAAGGGTCGTTCAGGCAGATCCCCAATCATCTGGACCCGAACCCAGTCGTGTGGTCCCCGAGATCACGGCATAACGACGTTGACACCAATAGTTTGGCACTAGAAGGAGGGCCCGATGTTGAGAGATCCGCAGATCGACCCAGACGAACCCACCGCTGAGGGGCCGGACTTAACCAGGGTTCTAGGGGAACGCCCCCCGCATGGTGAACCTCGAGTTGAGCACCACGTCGTGACCTCAGAGCGCTACTAGCAGATATTCAACGACCCTGGCTTGTCGCCGTTCGAAGGCGCCCCAACTGATCTGTCGCCTGTATCGCCCGAGGCCTTTCAAGACCTCGCTCATCAAGTCTGAGCTCTGACTGGGATGGTGCAGACCATTATCCCACTCATCTCTCATCCGTCACACCCGCCTACGATCCAACCACTGCGGCAACAAGAGCCGCCCGTTCAAGTTCGCACGGAGCCCCCCGAGCCCCCTATGTCGCCTCGGGTCTGGCCGGTCCTGCCTGACCATCAACCGATGGGAAACCCGAGTGCCCACCCGGAGCTCGAGGTGTTATCTACGGACTCAACGGGCTCCCTGCGAGCCCAGTTACGCCTCGTCAACCGGTGACTCGACGAAGTGTAGAAGGAGGTTCGTGAGTCAAAGGGAGGACGCGCACCAGGGATCCCCGTTCGCGCTTGAGAAACAGGATTAGTCAGTCCCCCCAAAATTCTGGCTCCCCTCTCTCGATCCATACGATGGCACCACCGACCCAGTGGACCATGTAGCCGCCTTTCGTGCCCAAATGACGCTATACGAAACCTCTGACGCCTTGATGTGCAGGGCATTTCCCATGACTCTGAGGGGGCCAGCCCCCGCATGGTATAGTAGCCTAAAGACCAAGGCGATCACTTCCTTTGATTAGCTCGCCAAAGACTTTGAGCTCAACTTCCTGGCTTACGCCCAGCCAAAGCCGTCCGTTGCGCTGCTCCTCGGACTTAACCAAAGTGAGGACGAGCCCCTCTCCTATTTTGTGAATCACTTTACCACGAAAATCTAGGGGTTGTCGGACGCTCATCCCTCTCTGTTGATACAGGCGTTTATGATAGGCTTGTGACCTTCTAGGTTCTTCTAGTCCTTTGTGGAGCGACCTCCCACCGCGGTGCTAGAAATGCTCTAGCGGGCTAACCAGTACATCGCGGCCGAGGCCTGGATGGTTGGGAGGCGTGAGGAGCACAAAAGGGTCAGGCAGGAGCCACCTCGGGGTCAATCATCTGCTGCGCTGAGGCACAAATTGGACCGGCCTGACCCGCCGGAAGGGGGATCCCCGTTTCCCACCTCCGGCAAGTCCCAAACGGAGATATTTCTCCAAATCAGGGAGAAGGGGCTGCTTAGAAGCCCCAACCCGATGAGAAGTCCATGGGAGCTTGCAGACCAATCGAGGTATTATTGTTTCCATCGTTAAAACGGACATGACACTAAGGAGTGTCGCGAGTTAAAGAGGCAGATCAAGGAGCTCATTTGTGGAGGACACCTTGGTCGGTACCTCTGATGAGGTAAGGAGCTTTCGCCCCGCCCAGAGGGCCCCATCGAGTGACAAATTGACGTGATAATGGGTGGCCCGACATCTAGAGGGAACAGTATGTCCGGACGAAAGGCATACGTCCGTGCCGCTGCGGCCGACGCTCCCAAGCGCAGACCTTGGCTCGAGGTCACGTTCCCAACCGAGGGGGCTGAGCGATCCGAACATGACGATGCACTTATAATATCGGCCAGGATCGCCAATGCCCAGGTAAGGAGGATCATGATTGACACAGAGGGTTCGGCCGACGTGCTCTATCTGGATGCTTTCTAAAAGCTTGGGCTAACTAGAAATGCCCTAGAGCCAATGTACTCGGCACTAACTGGGTTCACCGGCGACTCGATCTCGTCGTTGGGAGCGATCACCCTACCCCTAACTCTGGGGGCCCCGCCAAGATCGAAGATGGTGATAGTGACCTTCTTGGTAGTCGACCTCCCCACTGCATACAACGCAAACTCGGTCGTTCGACCCTCAACAAGATCAGGGTTGTCATCTCCACTTACCACCAGACAGTGAAGTTCCCGACCCACGTTGGGGTCGGGGAAGTCTAGGGAAGCCCCCGTGAATCTAGATGGTGCTACTTGACGGCAGTCTCATTGCACAAAAGGGCGAGGGCAGAACAACCCCTAGAAGATCCCCGGGATACAAAGAGACCGATTGAAAATCCTGAGCCGACAGAGTCCACTGTTGGCTTGCCCCTACTAGAGGGTCGGCCGGATCGAACGATCAAAATCGGGTCGGAACTCCACGAGCAAGAAAGGGAGCAGCTTGTCGGCTTCTTGTAGCAGAATGCCGATGTATTTGCCTGGTCGCCAGCCGACATGACGGGGGTTGACCCAGAGGTTGCCCAACATCACTTGAACATCTCTCCCGACACTCGCCCAGTTAAGTAGAGGCCCCGACGACAGGCCCCTGACCGACAATTGGCTGTTCGTGAAGAGGTGGAGTGGCTTTTAGTGGCAGGCTTCATAGAAGAGGTCAAGTACCTGCAGTGGCTGTCCAATATAGTCATCATGAAAAAATCTAATGGGAGCTGGAGGATGTGCATTGATTACACCAGTCTCAATCGTGCGTGCCCAAAAGACTGCTACCCCCTCCCGAGGATCGACCAATTGGTTGATGCGACCGTCGGGCATGCTTGCCTCTCGTTTATGGATGCCTTCTCCGGCTACAACCAGATCAGGATGGCGCCCGAAGACTAAGAGCACATGGCCTTCATCACCGATCAGGGGGTGTATTTTTACAGAGTTATGTCATTCGGACTGAAGAACGCTGGGGCTACATATCAGAGAACCATGAATAAGATGTTCTCCCGATAGATCGGACGAAATATGGAGGTCTACATCGATAACATGATCGTAAAAAGCGTACGGTAGTAGCCCACCTTATCGACTTGGCCGAGACGTTTGCCACTTTGTGAAGATATGGCATGCGTCTCAACCCGACGAAATGGGCTTTCGGTGTCAACTCGGGAAGATTCCTCGGATTCGTCATACATGAAAGGGGAATCGACGCCAACCCAGAGAAGGTCCAGGCCGTCATCAACATGCAGGCCCCTCGGACAATCAAGGAGTTGTAGCGGCTGAATGGGAGGCTCGTCGCTTTATCTCGGTTTCTATCCCGATTGGGCGATCGATGCCTCCCCTTCTTCCGAGCCCTGAAAAACCTGAAGAACTTCCAATGGACTGCAACATGCGAGGAAGCACTGGTATGTGTAAAACAACACCTAGCCAGCCTCCCCCGTCTTGCCTCAGTCTCTTCTCGGGAGAAGCTCAATATCTACCTGGCCGCCTCCCGACATGCCATCAGCTCCGTCCTGATCAAGGAAGCCTCAGGGGAGCAGCTACTAGTCTACTACGTCAGTCATGTCCTATGCGGGCCCGAGGAGCGGTACCAGCCGATCGAAAGACTGGCACTGGCGCTCGTGTTAACAGCCCGAAAGCTGCGCCCCTACTTCCAAGCCCATCCAATTCAGGTGATTATCGACCAACCGCTCCAGCAGGTTTTGTCTAAATTCGACGTTACAGGTCGCCTCCTCAAATGGTCGGTGGAGCTCAATGAGTTTGACATACAATATGTACCGAGGACCGCCATCAAAGCCCGATCGGTAGCTGACTTCATCTCGGAACTGACTCAGCCCGAAGACGAGGATTCTGAGAAGGTTAACGAACGATGGGTCCTATGCACGGACGGATCGACCGGCTCAAGGGGCGCGGGCACGGGGCTAGTTTTGGAAGCCCCTAACGGACGTTCATTCGAACGTTCCCTCCGCTTCGGCTTTCAAGCCATGAACAACGAAGCAGAATATAAAGCGCTCCTAGCAGGACTCAGGTTGGCCATTGAGATGTAGGTGGACGTCATACACGTCCTCACCGACTCGCAGCTAGTGGCCGAGCACGTCAACGGTGGATACGAGGCCCGGGACCCAACCATGTCAAAGTACCTGGCAGAGGTAAGAAGCCTGATTGCCAACTTCTCTTGCTTTACTTTATCTAGGGTCCCGAGGGGAGAGAACAAGCGAGCAGACATGCTGGCTAAACTGGCATCAAAGTCGGATCCCGAAGCCCGGCCCCCGGTCGAGGAACTTCCTTTCCGCATGATCGAGGTAGCGGCTGTGTCCTCGGCCAACGCGCAAACTACATGGGTATAGGAGATGTTACACTTCAAGCGGGATGAGATTCTTCCCACTAACGAGGTCATGGCTCGGCGATTGCACCGTACGCAGGCATGGTACTCCGAGATGAACGAATGGCTCTATAAGAGGTCTTTCTCGCGTCCTCTCCTGCGGTGCCTAGAACCTGAAGAAGCTCAGTTGGTTCTGGCCGAGGTCCACGAAGGGATTTGTGGAGAATACATCAGTGGGCAAACCTTGGCATACAAGATCCTTCGCCAAGGGTACTATTGGCCCACCATGTGCCAAGACACGAAAGCTTACGTACAATGATGCGACTCATGCTAGAGGCATGCCCGGACGCCCCGGCAGCCCGCAGTTCCACTTGCCCCCATTGACTATGCATGGCCGTTCGCACAGTGGGGATTGGACTTCCTCGGACTTTTCTCGCCAGCCTCGGGGCAACAGAGATACATCGCCGTGGGTGTGAATTACTTTACCAAGTGGGTCGAAGCCCAGCTACTAGTAACAGTCACAGAATGTCAAGTGGAGAAGTTTATGTGGAAAAATATAGTGGCACGTTTCGGCTTGCCCAGAACCATCATCACGGATAATGGCCCCCAGTTCGCCAACGCACGGTTCCAAGAATTCTGCACGAACTACAAAATTCAGCTAAGGTTCAGCTAGGTGGCCCACCCCCAGATGAACAGTCTTGCGAAGGTAACAAACCGATCCCTTCTGGACGGCCTCAGAAGAAGAGCATCCGCCGCCCGATCGGCTTGGGTGGACGAGCTCCCTAGCATCTTGTGGTCCTTGCGGACCACCCCCAAAACCGCGACTAGAGAATCACCCTACAGTTTCGCGTTCAGGACCGAGGCCGTCCTTCCTCCCGAGGTGGTTATCCCGACCCCTCGAACGGAAAACTATGAGGAAGGCACATCAATTGAAGGACTGTGCTGGTCTCGATGCGCTTGAGGAACGGCGTGCTGATGGGCACTTAAAGGCCCTCTCCTACAAGAGAGCCGTCGCTAGGATCTACAACCGAAAGGTGTGCCCTCGACCGATTAAGCTAGGTGACCTAGTCTTGCGCAGGGCTGAAGTTAGCGACCCAACCCGAGCGCGCGAAAAGCTCGCCCCAAACTGGGAAGGGCCATACTGGGTGGTTGACATCGTTAGAATCGGCACGTATCGACTCGCAACGATGCAGGGCGATCCTCTGCCAAGGACGTGGAACGTGTAGAATCTTAAAACGTTCTTTGTATGAATCGGATGAAACACTAAAGAAGTTGGAACAAAATACTTTCATTTAAAACAAAAACTTGGTTACAAGACCGAACGACATATTTTACAAAGTGCCTAATGTGCCCGACCGACCCCCCTCGGGAAAAAATTACAAACGGTCCGCCCTATTTCTCGGGGACGTCCGTGCTATCATCAAAGGGGACTTCTTCCGGCATATCGATGCTCAAGTCCTCAGGAAAGGAAGCGAAGGGGTCTTCTGCCACCTCGAGGTCAGGGTAACGTGCCCTGAAGCAAGCCAGGGCGATCCGGTACCCATACTCGTAGGTGACCTGCCCCGTCCGGGTCAGCCCGAGCTCGAAGCCCTTGGATTTCTTGTAGTCCTTAATCAGCTTCTTATCCTTCTCCGGTCGTTGACAAATCTTGTCAGCCAGGGTCTCGGAAGCCGTTCGCGCCTCAGCACGTGCCTCGTCCAGCTTCTGGGTGAGAGTAAGCGTCTCACCCTTCGCCAAGCGGACCTCGGCCCGAGCGGCCTTCAGATGCACTTGGAGCTCGTCGTTCTACTCCTTGGCCATCTTAACCTTAGACCTGAGACGTGTTACCTCCGCCTCTAGGTCTGATGCGTGTTGCTCGATGGCAGCCATCGCCTCGGGATTCGTGCTCATACGGATCTCCTCGATCTGCTTATGCAGCTCAGTGTTGCGGTCGCACAAGCTGTCGATAACCCGGCCCACGCCGCTCACGCGGTCCATCAACGCCATGGCGTAGTGCTGGCCTTACAAGGGAAGGAGTCAGAAAAATGTCGCCCAGATGCGAACGAAGAGCTAGTGGCGAGATCCTTACCCATAGCAGCGACTTAGCAGACTTGCCAAGTAAGACCTCGGAGGACGAGGTGTACAGCTCCCGAGCCATATCAGGATGAAGCCCCCCGCGGATGAACAAGGCCACGGAACCCCCATCGGCCCACACTCGCTCCCCACGGGATAGGCCCCCCAGCGAGCCACTAGTAGGTCAGATGCTTCGCCCTCCGGAAGGTCGCCCATTGCACGAGCCTAGTAAGGCTCGTCCTTCACACCCGCAGGAAGGTGACAGAGCTCCCAAATGGAGGGCTCCCAAGGTGCCTTCCCAGCCACCTCCCTACTGGGCCCGACCTCACCCCACCCGAGGCTCCTCCCCGCATGACCGGCCGGTTCAATGGCGGCTCCTCCCGACGGGGCCGTAGTCGCGTCAAATCCTTTCGCAACGCAGGTCTTTGCCTTCTTCCAAGGCCGACCGGCCTCGACCTACACCAGCGCATCTTTTGAGTTGATTCTCGGCTCGATCTGTGGGTGCACGGATGAAACCGAAGAAACCTGCCCTCCACGCACGGATCTGAGATTCACCATCTCTGCGTGAAAACACAGACATTGGTCAGTATTCTGAACGATTAGTTAAAACCCTAAACTACCCGCTAAGGACATACCTTGAGGCGTTGGGCTAAGGCCCGCCTTGATCAACCACTGCTCAGTCATGTTCCAAATGGCTCAGGAGCCGGGAAGAATCTCCTTGAGCCTCCGGAGGTCCCTATACTCGTCGTCGTTTAGAGCTGAGGCGGTATTGTCGATCATGCATGCCGACCACTAGAGCCCAAAACACCAGTCCCACGCGTAGCAAACGTAAAAGAAATGCCCCTTCCATCCTTTGTTGCTGGAGGGGGCCCCGCTAACCCGGAAGCCCGATCGGGCTGACAGATAATAACCCCTAGACCCCTTGGAAAGGCAGAAACAAGACAAGAAAAGGAATCGGGTCGGGGTGATATTGGCATAGTAGCACTCCCCCAAGAAGGCCACTAGATAGCGCCAGGAGTTCGGTGTCATCTGTGACGGGGAAATGTGCCACTAGGAGATGCAAGAACTGATGACGGGGTGCAAAAGAAAATGTAACCCCGCCTCAAGGGCATCCAGGGTTAGGGCGAAACCCTTGGGAATTGGGTCGTACGCCCGTTGCCCCGGCTTGTGGTCAAGGAGAACATAACCCTCCAAGATGCTGTAGCACTCCCGGAGGTTGCCTAGCAACGACTCGCTCACCTTGGAGTTGAGGTCATGTGGCCACATCAGGGCTTCAAGAGCCTGCGCCGCCTTCTCATCGGATGATGAGCTGGGGCTCAGCAGTAGCGTTTTTTCCCTGACCTTACTAGAGGAGAAAGGAAAAGAGGGTGAAGTCGAGGAGGAAGGGGAGGCCATCCTTACTGACCTTTGGAAAGTAAGATAGGAGGGCGACTCGAACGAAAGCAACGGGTCTGGAAGGAGCGATTGAACATATACCAAGTAGGAGGCGTGCAGGGAACCAACTGCACACTATTTATAGTGAGGATCCCGCTAGAAGCGACCCTTCGTATCCTGAGGAGCGGGCAACAGCCCATCAACGCCAATCCCACAGAGCACGTCGCATCAGGCAGGCCAAACGTCATCCCGCCATAAATGAGGCTTGATAGGGCAGCCAACGGACATGCGGAGTGAATGTTGAGGCATGGTCTTCTCGATTTTGACTCCCGAGAGCCGACGACCCTGCGCGAGGGATCGTTCCTTGAACCCCCACGCAGATAAAGACGTACCTGGCTACCCACGTTTGTAGATCGCTTCATAACAGATTTTCGCACCAAGCAACTTCTCGGGCACGATCTGCCCGAGGCCACCTCTGCGCGGCCCGCCCTCTTAAGTCGTGTCCCTCAGCACGATCTGCCCGAGGCAACCTCTGCACGGCCTGCCCGCCTGGGTCATGTCCCTTGGCACGATCTGCCCAAGGCCACCTATGCGCGGCCTTGTTCGCCTGAGCCGCACACCTCAATCGCAGACCGCATGATTCCCATGCCTCGGCCCCACCTGCTCGCTCGGGCCTTACACTTAAGTCATACCCCATGGTCATGCGTCGAACAAGACGACGGTCCATCAACCGACCGAGGCAACCTACTGATAGAAGGGCATCGGCAGAAGCAATCGCCCAAAGCAAAGCCACGCCTCGGACCCCTTAGGCAATTGCCGATGTATGGCTTCCTCCGGGGGGGAGAATGATGAGGGTAATAATAATGATGGGACACGGACTGATGTCACCCGTGATGAATAGACATGAACTAATGTCACTTGCTCCGGAATGATGTCTTCAAGGTCACGCGGACCGAGGAGCCACGGGGGTCGCCCGCCTCGGTCTGACTTGACAACACCTGGCCGAAGTAGACCAAAACGCCGACCGAGGCATGTCACAATCTTGTAGGAGCCTGGTCGTTCACGCAATGCCAGCGCTGGTGTCAGACGTTATCCAAGGTACGACGTTATTCCCTGCAGGCCTGCACATCGGGAGACGATAACCTTCCTTATAAAAACCCTCGCGCTCAGAACAAAGAAGAAGAAAAGAAGAAAAGAGGGAAAAATATAGCAAAGACCCCCTTTGACAACCAACTAACTTGATCGTCGGAGGGGTCGGGCCAAGCTCTCCCGACTCGACCTGTGTGCAGAAACAAAGACGGAGTGTGGACCACCAAGGGCCACAGGCGAGGAGTCCCCTTCTCGGAGAAAGTAGTGACTCAGTCAATCACCGAAGCCGGCTGCCTCGTTGGCTTCAAGGGTCATTCAGGCAGATCCCCAATCATCCGGACCCGAACCCAACCGTGTGGTCCCCGAGGTCACGGCATAACGACATTGACACCAACAATAAGGATCATATTCAAGGACTTGCTACCAACCTCAAATTTCTTTAAGGTATCCTTTAGTAGCAAGTTCTTCTTTTGGAGTATCTCTAAATCATGGCATTTCGTACATTGAGCTAAACTATCATTATGCTCAATTTTTAATTTATCAAAATTACCAACAAGAGAATCATGCTCCTTTTTTAATAATTTATATTTTCTACTAATTATTTTGCATTCATCAAATAAATCATGGAAAGTATTTAATAATTCATTAAATGATAAATTTGCATCGATTGAACTTGATACCTCCTCTCCAATGGCCATTAGTGCATAGTGAGTAACTTGCTCGGTGTTGGGCTCCTCTTCTTCGGATGCGCTTGAGTCATCCCATATTGTTTTGAGCGCCTTCTTCTTTGGTGTTCTCTTCTTGGCTTGGAGACATTCACTTTTGTAGTGCCCTGACTTCTTGCATTTATAGCAAATTACTTTGTCTTTCTTGGGTTCAAATTTATTTTTAGTGTCATTTTTAAATTTATTTCTTTTAATAAATTTTTTGAATTTCCTTGTTAAAAGTGTCAAGTCATCATCAAAGTCCTCATCACTTGAGTTTTCTCTCAAGTGGTCTTCTTGTGTTCTAAGTGTCATATCCTTCCTGCTCTTTAGAAGGATATCCTCAAGCTCTTCATGAGCTTTGCAAGTTATTTCATAGGTCATTAATGACCCAGTTAATTCTTCAAGAGGAAAGTTATTTAAATCTTTGGCCTCTTGAATGGCCGTAACTTTAGGGTCCCAACTCTTTAGATGGGATTTTAAAACTTTGTTAATGAGTTCGAAATCCGAAAAATCTTTACCAAGTCCTTTTAGACCATTGACGACATCCATAAAATGGGTGTATATGTCTCCAATGGTCTCACTCGGTTTTATTCGAAATAATTCATAAGAATGTACTAAAAGGTTGATTTTTAACTCTTTCACTCTACTTGTGCCTTTATGAGTCACTTCGAGTATGTGCCAAATATCAAAAGCCGTTTTACAAATCGAAACACGATTGAACTCATTTTTATTTAGTATATAAAATAAAGCATTCATAGACTTTGCATTTAAAGCGAAAGTCTTCTTCTCCAATTCATTCAAATCAATCATCGGAAGAGAAGACTTTTGAAATCCATTTTCTACAATATTCCAAAACTCAAAATCCATAGAAATTAAGAAGATCCTCATTCGAGTCTTCCAATAGGTGTAATCCGTCCCATTAAATATGGGTGAACGTGTAATTGAGTGACCTTCTTGGTTTTTGACAAATGCCATCTCTCTTGGGTTTTAATCAAACTGAGAGTGAACCTTGCTTTGACACCAATTATTAGGATCAAAAGCGTATTAAGAGGGGGGGGGGGGGGGGGTGAATTAGTGCAGTGGAAAACTTTCGCTATTTCAAAAGCCTTATTTCGATTAAAGCCGATTCAACAATAATGATTTCAACTCAATCCGTTTCGGAAGGAATTTAAACTTGAAACCTTAAGAGAAAATGCAAAATAAGACTAAGGTGATTTGCAGCAATGTAAGTTGCACAAATGAAAAACGTTGGTTTCGTAAAGTCTTTGTTCAATTCGATTCGGAAAGATAATAACTTTAAAGCGTAAGAGAGCATAAGTGTAGTGAAAGCAAGATGAGGAGAAGAAGCACTATGCTTATGAAATAATTTGCAATTAAAGAAGATTGCTCAAAACGAAATGCAAACTAGATTTAGAGTGGTTCGGTCAAACGTGACCTATATCCACTTTCGGCTTCCTCCTCCGACGAGGTCACTGGCGTCCACTAGAGGCCTTCCTTCAATAGGGGAAGGCCAACTACGCTTTTATAGCTTTTCTCCTTTTATCGGGCTTAGGAGGCAACCCTTACAAGTTTCACTCCTCTCTTAAATGATCTCAACACTTAGAAAGAAAGAGGAGAACTCTAGCTTTTACAACACTTTAAGGCTTCAAAGACTCAAAAATATTTCAAGATTTCGGTTCCCTTTCATGCAGGAAATGGTAGGGTTTTTTATAGGCCCCAATGAGTTTGAAAATGGAGCCTAAAAGTGTCCATTCCCAGATTTTCGGGGTCCTGGCAATACCATCGCCTGGCACTGACACTAAGCGGTACCACCGCCTAACAGGGGCGGTACCACTGCTAGCAGCAATAACTGCTAGCGGTACCACTGCCCCAAATTCCTGGGAGACCGAGTCTCCTGGGCGGTGCCACCGTTGGCCCTGGCGGTGCCACCGCCGGCCAAGAATTTTGGGTCCGAATGGGCTGTTCCATTCGACCCTATTTGGGTTTGTTAAGGGCCCAGTTGGCCTCTAATTAAGTTAGTCGGATTACCTCCTAATCCTAACTTATTCTAAACTCTAACCATAACATTTAAGACATGATTACTGTAATTCGTGTTCTGGTGCGTCAATTGCTCTTCCGGCGAGCTTCAGGTGAACTTCTGGCGAGCTTCAGGTGAACTTCTAGCGAACATCCGATGAACCCTCGGTGATGCTCCGACGGACTCCCGGCAAGCTACTGGACTTTGCGACAATCTTCTTAGTGAGTTTCGATGAGCTTCTATGGCAAGCTCCAGGACTTCTCAGTTGGTTCCCACGGAACTTCCGACGAATATCCGGACATCCATCAAACTCTCGAACTCCCAATGAGATCTCGATCCTGACTCTAGCACAACGCTTGCTGCATGTCTTACCGCCATCGTAGTTAATCCTGCACACTTTTCTCAATATATAGATTAGATCAATAAATAACAATTGACTTCGTCATCAAAATCTGATATTCAACACATAGCACTATATTTTAGCACTAAAAGGGTCATGTGAATATTGTTTCAAAAAAATCTACCATAGACATAGTTTTTGTACAAAGTGAAAGGTCCACATAATTTTTCTTATACTGTTTTGAAAATCCAGAATATCAACTTAGCATAACATTTTAGTAGAAGAGAATCATATCAACGTTGTTTTAAGAAAAAAAAATGACAACCATAAAGCTCACATAGAGTGGAAGGTTGACGTGGTCTTCATCACACTACTTTCGAAAAGTAAAATATCAACTAGGCACAATATTTTACTATTAGAAAAGTTATGTGAACATTATTTCATGAAGAAATATAACATATTAACTAAGTATAACATTTTAGCATTAAAGAAATCATATAAACATTGTTTCATGAAAAAAGTGATAATCATAATGTTTGTACAAAGTGAAAAGGTTTGCATGGTACCCTTTCAAAAATATAAAATGTTGACTTGCCATAATATTTTATAATATAAAAGAAGTAGATGTTATCAAAGTTTTTCTTGTATCATTTCAAAAAAATAAAATATTGAATTAGAAAAATATTGTAGTACTAGAGAAGTGGCATGAACATTGTTTCTTGAATGAGCATGAGAATCATAAAATTTGCACAATATTAAAGGGTTAAAAGATATTCCTTGCATGAAATCATAAAGTTAACATAAAGTGAAAGATTTCCATGATTTTTTCCGAACTATTATGAAAAAATAAAATATCGACTTAGCACAACATTTACGGATTCAAAAGTTGTATGAATGTTGTCTTAAAAATAAAAAAAAAAAGACAATCATAAATTTTACACATAGTGGATCACTCACATGATTTTCTTTGCATTATTTTGAAAACATTAAATGTTGATGTAGCATAACATTTCGCACTCAAAAAGTTAAAAACTACAATAGTCACGAAGTTTGCACGAAATGGAAAGTTCACACAGTTGTTCTTACAATGTTTGAAAAATGAAAAATGTTGACTTAGCACAACATTTTAGCATTAGGAAGATATGTGCAAGTTGTTTCATGAAAAAAATACATGACAATTTTAAAGTTTGCATAAGGTGGAAGGTTAAAGTTTGAAAAAAAAAAACGTGACAGTTCACACAAATGTGTGAACTGTCAAAGGTGTTTGATGTATGTGCATGACATTTTTTAATTTTTATTTTATAATATTTTTTAGTGTTTTGCAGGCAGTTTGTATGGGGCAGAGAGTACTTACTATTGCTAGTATTTTTATTTTTATTTTTGATTTATAAAACTCAAAAATATTTATGATTGTGTAACATTACATAAGAAAAAATAGCCTAAACAAACTTATTCTCGAGTACCAGAGTTAATTTATGATTGACAACATGAGTTGTCTCAGCATTATGGAATTTCTTGTGTAATGTCTTTAGCAGTTTGCTTTCTATTCGATGAAAATACTATCTAAATATTATTTTAAAATTATATATTTTTAAAACAATATAAAGAAATTGGTTCGGGTTTGGTCATATATTAAAAGAGTGGTGTAATGTCTTTAGTGTGTCTGTTTTTTACTCCACGACGAAAATGTTAGGTGAATGTTATTTTAAAATTTTATATTTTTAAAAAGACATAAAGAAAATCAATATACGAATTGGTTAGTGAATATTACTAGACTAATAACTATAGTTTTTGTTATGTTCTAATATTTAGGGCAAGATTTATTCTCGCTAAATTAAGTAATAGTTTTCCTTAAAAATAATAAAATAAAGAATAGCTCAACCCCAATATTGTGAAGGCTACAGGTAGGGGTGATAGCTATTTCAGAACCGTAGGTTTTGGTTTTGCAAAATTGGGTATCCGAATCGAACCTATATATATATATATATATCATCGGCTTTAAATTTAAAGTACTAACCACTATGCAATCTATTTATATTTATATTTATATTTATTTTTTTCTATTTATTCTGTTTGGAACCATTGATTTTAATTCTATTTTCAAATTTTATGAACTTGAACTAAATCGTATGGCTTCGATTCTAATTCAGTTCGGAACTATCAAACTGTTGATCCGATTTGATTCCATTTCAAATCGAACCATGATCACCATTAGTTCGAGAAAGTCAATCCGGATTTGACTGGCTTCGGACCAACTTGATTCAGATTTTACATTAAACCAAATGCATCCAAACTTCCAAAAGATGTGGAACTAAATCAACCAAACGAGCACAATCCGATTGGGTTTGACATGTTCAGGTAAACCCTAGCACAAATTGCCACCTTTATTCTAGTTAAAAGAAAAAAAAAGAAACCTTAGATTACACACCTATCACTCTCTTAAATGTATGTATAATGAAGTTTATTTTCATAAATCGAACTTTTCACCCATAAATAACAATGTAAAATCCTGTCTTTGTTTCTTATTTGTTATATTCATAGAAAGATCCACAATTATAAATCTTATTTTATGTGCGTACATAAATTAGATAACAATAAAAAGTATTCCGTAATAAAAGACTTTAAAATGCAATCACAAGCCAAAAGCGAAAAAATAAAAAATCATATAGTGCAGCATTCCCTATATGTGGATCCTAACAAGTTCCTCAATATCGAATCCACTTAATTCCCTTGCTTGACTGAGCCCATCATCATGGTATCCATTTTAAGCCTTAATTGAGGCCCAATTGTTGATTTCCCTAATTCTGAGTACCTAATTTAGCCCCTTTATTCTAATTTTAACCTAATTGACCACTCTAAGCTCTAACCACTAGTTGATTAGACCAACATTAATCATTAGATTAATTTATCCCTAAATGAACCCTTAGATAACCGAAATTTTTATTTTTGACCTGATTGAACCCAAGCTACCAAAGTAAGCTTCAAATCCAGTTAGATAATCAGTGATAAATCTTGAATATTTATCATTTTTTTCCTGGATTTTATTAATGGTTCCTGGGATTTAATTGCATAAATATTTTTTAGGTTCCTAAATTTTGGTATGGGTAAAGCTCATTTAGTACATGTGGTTCTCCACAGCCACAATGCAAAAGATCTTCATAAATATTTTTTAGGTTCCTATAGCGTGTGATTTATGACTTCTAGAATACGTAGCTCACAAAAGGTTCAACTCCTGGCTGTAGATTTGGCACTAGATCCACCTTCATGTGAATTTTCGGATCGTTCTTTCTTATTTGTAATCAAAATTTTAATTTTGTTTATTTTGTGGGATTAACCTCTCAAACCCTATTCCCATTGACGACAAATTTGTGATTTTGTATAAATCTTAATTTCCTTGGATCTTTTCAATTGCATTTTCAAATCATTTAATGATGAACTTTTTGTTTTTTTATTTATCGTCATAGTTATTTCGTTTTGATTTCAAGACAAGTCAAAATAAATTCAATGGAATAGTTACAAGTCCAATAGATTTGTACCATTTTCATCAAGTTTGCATCTATTTTTCCCATAATTGACAAGAATGTATCTTGTGCATATCGTAAGCCTTTAAATGTTGGAATTTGATATGATATGGCCCACCTTATTTGGATTATACTATAGAGGATTACCATTTTTACTTACTTTTAGTAGCAAATATATATAATCATGTGTAGTTACTGGCAAGTTTGCTTGAGGATTAAGAAGATGGAAGACGTATATTAGTTAATCCATGCTGATCTAATTCACATATTTGGATAAATGTGATAGACATCTTTTGATATGTTGACTTTTATGTGAGGGTGTCTGTGTGTGTATATATATACAATTATATACATATATACATATATATACATACATATATATATAAATATATGTATACATATACATATATATATAATCTTTTAAATAATGGTTTGATATTAGGGTATTAAGCCATATTGGATGATGATTACTATAAGATAGTTGACTTATATAATAGAGAATTGTGATTTTACCTATTTTTCATTGCAAGTGATAGTATTCTGTGACATGACGTAGTTTTGTGTTTGTTTATTGTGACAGTATACATTCATGGATTCCGAGATGACTGTATGTTTAGGTAGACCAATGGAAGTAATAACATAATATATTGATATACTGAATAGTAGACTATAAATGAAATTTTGGAGTATTTACAAGATTTTGTATGATCAATTTTACATATGTTAAAACGTGTGCAATTACTCAGCGTGACATGTTTTATAATGGCAAGCCTATGGCCTTTGATATTAGAAATAAGAGTCAGCCTATTGTATAAGTATATGCTAAATTATGATATGATATGTTCTGACATGATAAAATATAACATGATAATTAAGCATGAAATGAAATGACATAAAAATTTGAAAGGAAAATGAAACAGAGACATTCTTGGATTATATATATGATATTACAGATATATAGTTACATGATTCAACATTATATATGTAATGTGAATTGAGATAAAATAGCTTGATATTATTGTATAATACATAGTGAGATGGTAAAACATGATATTCCAAAAAAAACATATTTTGACCTGAAATAGCAGGTTGAGCTAAACCCAGCACAAAGATGATGTTACTGTTTGTGTTAGTATTAGTAGATGTTATAGAAATAGTTCTTTTTTTTTTCATATTAATATTAGCATTGTAGTGTTGGTGTTTTGCATACTTGTACATAGTTGGATATGTTCTGATATGGTAATACATATTGATTTAGATGGCACCTTTAAAAGTCCTAGAAACTGGGCCTCTATTATCATGGTGGATGGTATATGGAGGTACTTTGAGGAGTGACATTTGCATAAACTATAACGTATTTTACGTGAATGATTTATAAGAAATTCTTATAGCTTGATGCATGCTTTCAAAATTAAAATAACAGGTGATAAATGAAACCCTTCACGTACAAGTTTTGTCTTTGATAAATAGCACAGTGAGAGCGATGATAGTCTTAAGAATTCATATATTTCGAATCTAACAACATTTATCCAGAATAAACAAATACTAAAGACCTTTTAAAGTAGAAAGAAGGTCAAAAGCAAAAGAAATAGTAGTTGATGATGCAATTTTTATCGTTCAACTGACTACAATTCTATGTATGTATGTATGTATGTAAGCAGCATGTCGATATTAAGCAACATATCGGTTTGCTTGATTCCTATTTTATCTCGCCATTTGTCTTGCATGGATACATACATCACCATGTCTATAGAGGACAGAAATCTCACACTGTTTGTCTTCTCTGCTAATTCAGAAATGTTAGTGTTAATTATGTTCTGATGGGATGAAAGTACTTAGTTTCATTCCGTGGAGTTCTTTTTCAGGCTCTCTCTATCACGTCTTGGTGCCATAAATTATTTTACCGGATAGAAAATTATTCTGTGATCGATAAGGAAATTTTCTGATAATTATTTCTGGTAGTAAAAACGATTAAGAGGATGTTTAGTTGCAATGGATTCTGATGATTTAAACGCTTCATACCATTGAAGTACTTTTGTTTCAAGCGCATGAAAGAAAGAAAGAAAAAGATCATGAAACAAACTGTTTATTCATGTATTTCTTGAGTCATCAAAGTAATATAAGAACACTTCTAATTGATGGAAAATATATTAGCAATGATACAATAGTAATTCCCAATCATTGGTAAGTCGAAGTAGTGCACTTTACTGCAACTTGATGCCGCTCTAGTCAAACGTGGCCGCTGACCTAACACTTGCAAGCTGCCCTTTTCAAGCATGAGAACAAACACCCAAGTTAAAGTGCTAAATAAAAATACAAAGTGCTGGATTATGCATGTATAACAATAATATTTTGAGATCCACAATGTAGGAAAGGAGAAGCATTAATTGCAACATTGCAGATGCCATCTGTCACAAAAACACAGTGATCTTTCGGTGTGTACAATGTAAATATCACTGCCAAGTTGTGTACAGGTAGGACAGCTCTAGGTCTTTTACTGTCAAATACAGTGATCTTATTTGTTGTAGCATCTATACTGAGACAAGCATGAGAGAGAGGGACCCTATCAAAGGCAAATATTTTCCTTCATATGCAACCTAGCTAGAACTAACATGAGTTAACCTTGTATGCCTATGCAGGCAGGAGCTGAAAGCAGCGGTTTTATCATTTTGCAGTGGCATCTTCCAACCTATGGACTTGTAGTTGGTGATCCATATTTGTTATTGGCCTTAATAATAGGTGGCAAAATAGCTACTATAGCTTGACATTTCCCTAGATGTCTACATGCAATGATGTTAATTTGTCCGAGTATGCTCAAATTTCACAGACAATAACCTGCCTAGGGATATGAAAATGATCAAGGTACCTAATTTTGGTCAGATACGTAAATTTGGGTGAAATTAGTTTCATGTAAGAGAGTAGTGAACGTAGATGTTGAACTGTATAAAGTTGAAATTACTTAGGAAAGTGAACGTTCTCAACTGGTCAATTTTACATTGGTATTTGATGTTCATCATTTGAAGGCAGTAATAGCCTTAAACTATATAAAATAGGAAGCTACAACAGAAAATGTAAGGAGACAATAAAATGAAATCTCAAAACCCATCTTATATAATTTTCTTGATTCTTTACAAATAAAATAAACAAAAATTTGTATCGCATGTCAAGTTTTCTTTCTTTTCTTATGATCCTCCTTTTAGTTAGATGTTTAAATGATAAAATCTTAAAGAAGTGAGAATGTAATTCAAGTGCAATTTGCAAGCTCTTTCAAGGCTTTACATATATTAGGAATTTCTTGCTTAACCATGAGGTATACATGTGTTTATATAAGATAATATTCTTCAGAAACCAATTTCTAGTTGTTTTTGTACCGAGAGACATATATTGCAAAACCAATAAACATAGAAATTGAGCCTAAAAGTTTAGGAAATGATGTTTGTAGTCTAATTATCCTATCCGTGCAAGATAAATGCTTATGCCTCTCTAAGACCATCAAATCAAGGCAGCAATGGATAAAGGAATTACATTACCTAATAATGCATGAAGATAAAAGGAGTCATCCTACCAAAGATGTTTCATATGTACATATTGGTAAAATATTTTTAATATCTTGAGATGTCTCATCAAAAACTACCCAATAATAAACCTACTGCTGTTATAATTAGCATTAAATTCAGCTTATCTGCACTCTTTTATTTTTTTGTATTCCTGATCTTTCAGCTTAGCTTCAAGCTCTAAACCATTTTCTGCAAACATGTTTTTTTAGTATAGCCCAACCGGAGACAACTCCAGCAAGCAGACAGACATATGAACTTGACATATCATTGTTTTGTTCAATTATCTGCCTGAATAGTCCTCTCCTAGTTTATCTTTTTGTTTTGTTCAATTACAAATGGGTATATCTCAGTATTACTCTGATAATTAATTTCAAAAAACTAAGGTTTTATGTATATATAAAACTTTCGTGATGAAGAGAAACCTCCATTTTCCTTGACAGTGCTGTAAACATTGTATACACCTGCTGTCTTCATCACAATGTAATCACCACTTCAAAACCATGAACTAATAGACACTTAATCATTAAGATAAAAACTATCCATTGATGCTTATTCATACTTGTATATAATACATCCAATGGGAACAGTATGTTTTACTATTTGTTTGTCACTTCTATGGTTATGCACTGCTATTTCATTCGAGTACATGCATGTCTACATCTTAATTTACTGCTATTAATCTCTTTAGTGTTGAAGACAAGTATATAATGAGATGGAAGGGTAAGTACACATTGACTTTTGGAATGTGATGACTTCTATAAAACTCATCAGTTAATCATTCTGACTTCCTGCCGGCCCCGACATTGAATTCTCGTCATAATTCCCTAATGATAAAAATGTTCGGTGAAGCATCAACCAAGAAGAAAAAAAAGATGAGATTGACAAGAACCACATGAAGACGAGAAAGAACCCAATAGAATTGACTCAGGAAGGTAATTCCCATTTTCAATGCATCTGGGAGAAATAGAGAAAGATCTGAACAACGACGACCTTTGTCTGACAAGAGGCTAGCATATGATATGGTTTCTGGCAAAAGATAAGATTGATGAGAGAGATAAAATGTCAGCTCGCAAATCCAGCCAGTTTCTTTCTCCAAAGCCTCTGCCGTTATCATGCTTTCTTGTCATTCTTCCTTATATCCAGGCCAAAGAGAGAAAGAGACGAGTGAGAGACAGAGAGAGGAGGGATATCCTATGCACCGCAAATAAAGAAGTAATGCATGCAAACAACGAAGGGACAGGATAGACAGGCGAAGCAGAATGTGAGGTTTCCACTATAACTTGATTCCATATCCCCATGCCATGCATGGCCTGTGACTTTCTGCCCTCGGGGCTGAGACATGACCTCAAGTAAGATAAAAGAAAGGATAGCTTGGCATATGATAGATACTCTTAAGAAAAAAACAAGAGGCAAGTAAGCCATTAAGAACAAAGGAATCCTTTGCTTGCTGGTCTACCCGTTGCCTAACTACTTCAAACGAACTCGATGTTTTTGTGGTCGTCCATTTCCAACCCCGGCAGGGCCTCAAGGGTGAACCCCGCAAGAAGACTCCACTAGTAGATTGTGATCCCGAGAAGTCAAAGGCTTAGAGTGAGAGGAGTAGGAGAAAGCTAAGTCGTGACGTTAATTAGATGCAATCGCCTTGGAGGAAATTTAATAGGATACATTGTCTAAGATATATAGAAAACTGGAAACAAGAATAAGACACTACCGCTGGTTCTAAATTCTGAAAGAAGCACATGGCTAGCTTAGCTCTAGATGTAAATGATGATCTACCTTGCCAGCCTTGGTGAGTTCTTAGCTCTCTAAGGCCTTGGGTGGTGCGGGAAGAACTGGGTGCCCGCCATGAAGGCGCTAAGTGGAGTGGTATAAAGGGCGGATGGATCCAATAATCCGGTGGAAGCCGCCGGGGTTGTCGAGCTAGTGGGTGCAGCAGGAAGGCTAGTTGCAATAGCAGCTGCGGTGGTAATAGCAGCGGCAGCCGTGGAGGACGAGGATTCGCCGTGGAGGGCGCGAGGATTCGAAGGGTACTGGGAATCCGGGCCCTGGTCGTAGAGGATGCCCCTGAACACATGTCCACCGATGCTGATGGCGGTCTGGTATGCGAACTCGTCCTCGGCGTCGTCCATCGGGCTCACCCGCACGCACCGGAACACTGCCGGCGAGCTCACCTCGGTGGGGAAGCTCACGGCCTCCATCCCGCCGCCTCCTGCCGCAGTTCATTTATACTTGGTTAAGTGCACGCCACCAATAACTCTTACACTCATTATTAGCGTAGAAAGGTGAAGAGGGAGCAGGACAGTGAAAGACCGGAGTGAGTCGGAGTGATGGAACTGAGCACACGCAAAGGATTCGAGTGAATAGTGGAATTGATACAGGAAATAGTAGAATGATTTGTACTGCATGTGCTGCTGGTGATACCTGATGACGTGGTGGTGATGGCGGTGGGGAGGCGGGTGGCTATCTCCCTTGGCCTTTTGGAAGGCTCTCCTCCACTGCCACCACCTCCACTTCCTCCGGTGGGAGCTCCGCTGGTCGATCCACCGATTCGGAGACGCTGAGATTGCTGCTGAAGGGCAGCGGCGGCGGCGAGCTGCTGCTGGCGCTCGCGGCGCCTCGCAGCTGGGACCCAAGTGCTCTTGACGTGCGTGGGGCACTGGAAGCCGCGGCTCTTGCAGCAGGTCCGGCACCGCATGTGGGCGCAGTCCTTCTTGGCCTGGTTGCCGCAGTCTTGGCAGCTCATCCCCCCTCCGCCGCTGCCTCTCATGCTTATCGTGCGGCCAATAGCTCCACCAGCTTGCAGCGGCTCATCCGAGAACGAGAGGAGCCCGGGGGTGGAGGTGTACAGATGGTGCTGCTGCTGCCGCTGGATTTGCTGCTGGTGCTGTTGCCATAGCTCGAAGCCTCTCGTGTAGGTGATCTCTTCGTTTCTACTGCCACCACCACCGACGCCGCTTGATCCGCTGCCGTAGAGGAATAAGCTCTCAGGTGGGATACCTTCTCCCCCTCCTTGCCTGCTTCCCCCACCTAGAGAGAATCCTGCCATGCTCCCTCCTCTGGAAGTTTTAAATCCATAGCAAGATCGATCGATCCCCCTTCGCCTCCTCCTCCTCTACCCTCTGCCCTAATCAACTAGATCTAATTATTTATAAAGAAGAGAAAAAAAAGGAAGCACAGAGTATAGCATGACAAAACTATAAAGCAACTGATAAAAAGGGCTTAGAATTTGGGGAGAGAGAGAGAGAGAGAGAGAGTGAGTAAAATAGGTGATTGTACCTCTAGAGAGTTACTTCTATCCTTGTAGAGCAGTAAAAGGGCCGTTCTTGATATGCTGGCTTCGTTGCTACTTCACTGCTAATATTGTCTGCTTTTTGTTTTCTCCGATCTCTAACTACTGAGAGAGAGAGAGGGAGGGGACGCAGCAGCAGTGGCAGCAGCGGCTGCAGCAGAACTACTCTCCCTCGCTTCTCTCTCTCTCTCTCTCTCTCTCTCTCTTTCTCTCTTGTTCTTTGATCCCTCCGAATCCCTTCCCCTTTCTCTCCTCTTTCTCTCTTTGGAGAGTATATTTAAGACATGGAATTAGAGCCACTGCAACGCCGCCATGGAGACTGCAAACCCTCGCTGCCGCTGCCACAACCTCAATTCCATTTATTGCACCACCCCTCCTCTCTCTCTCTCTCTCTCTCTCTCTCTCTCTCTCTCTCTCTCTCTCTCTGTGGCGGAAAACCTATTCTCTCTCACAACATACACACACACACACAAACTAAAAGGATGATATAGTTAATGGATTTAAGCTAAGAAAAAAGTGAGAACAATGGGGATGCCAGTGATCAGCAATTGGTTGTGACTGAGGAAAAGGAAAGAAAAAAAAAGAGAAAAAAAAAAAAGGTAACAAAAGAAATCAACCTCGCTGCGTTCTTTTTGTTCCCTAATGAGATCATCCATAATAAGTCATCACAAGATGATGGACCATGTTATTGCACGATCCGAGGGAGGAGAGAGTTACACGTGTCGGACAGCCAGCTGTTGCTTGGCCGTCCTGTGTACGCGCAAAACCCGGTACTTTTGCTGCCTCCTCACTTTAATGTCCCTGCTCAAAAGTTAGAGGCCTAACCACAACACCAACAGACAACAGAGAAAAGAAGACCTCGCGGAAAGTCTGCCCTCATTAAACCATCCATTTGAACATTTCTGCCATTGTCTTTAGCGTGTAACACTCGGTGTCCATATCAATGCCAGTGTCACCAAAAGTGCGAAATCGAAAAGGGAAAATTTAAGTGTTCCTCAATATCAGTGTTGCACACAGTTCACAGAATGAACGGGAGAAGATGACAGGCTGGTCTTCTTTATTCTGCCAAGTGAAATGAACCCAAGTTATTATTATTATTAATAGATTGAAGTGAACTCGAAGGAAAGAAGCAGCAGCAGCAGCAGCAGCAGGAGAGTTGGGATTACTAGTAACGCGAGCGAGGATGTTTCTGACCCGTCGTCGTAGGTCCTCGTTTTCGATTCCTATCCATTTCTTTCTTTCCCTTTCTGGGTACTGTTTTTGACCTTATATTATAAGCGTATACTGCAGCTTTTAACGTTCGGTACTATACGTGAGTTTTCTATTGTCATGCATTCATTGCTCCGCCGGTCCGGCATCCCGCCGAATATAGCTGCTCCACTCGGGACACGCGCCATTTCCGACAAACAAAACACTCTTCCATCCGCTCCAGTATTATACATGCATGCATGGGTGATTACGAGAACTCACTCCGTGATCCTCAGTAACATACTATTTGTGTTTGATTGATTATATGCTTACTTATTTCACCGGTTTGCATACAAGGTGAAAAAAATAATGTGTCATACATTTATGATGGGGATTCCATTAATAGTTGGGGCATTCGGATGGCTACTTAGCAAAGCCGGTGCAGCAAGTTAAAGACCATTCCATCGATGAGTAAGACTTGGAATAATTAAAGACCTGACTAGCGGATGTGAGATGATTGGTCCACAGGATGAGGACCACATATAGCTCAGCACCACATGGCATGATCAGCGTACTATGATGTGGTCACGCTGGGTTCGACCACTGCCTATCTATCTAACAAGAAATTGAAGGTTTCTTTTCAAAGCGGAGTTGGAGTTAAAGATACTGTCCATCGACCATTTGAGTACATATGGAGATGGATAAGATTCTGCTGGTTGAAACTAACACGGTAAAGAGGAAACCATGCGTTATACTGCATCAGTAAAACTCGCTAGTCACGTACTTCAACGTGAGGTGCCAATGTTAACCTGCATTGGTATCTGCATGCGGAGCAGGACAAGAACGTGTGATTAGCGGGACATTTCTCAAGCTAATAGTTTTTAAGATTTCACGCGGAACTCAATTAATAAGGGTCGACGCTTGCTAGCTGTTGGTTGAACCAAGAAAGAGTAAGAAAAGGGTACAGGTTGACAGGAATACCTTCCTTATTCACTATATCTCGATATATATTTACATATATATTCGGGGTATGGATGGATATAAAATGTAGGGAAAGGACATTCATGGAGCTGATTTGCTGGGAGAATGATGCGGGGGTCTCCCGATGAACATGTCCCTGTCTCTTCTCCTAACACCTCGAGCCCTGTGTGGCCTCCCGGGAGTTGACTCTTTTATCTTTTCTCTCCTCTGAATTCTCCAGCTCTCTCCCTCTCCCTCTGCAGCTTTTCTCTCTTCTTCCCATCTCGGCTGGCATTGTCGGACTCAGAGCCACCGTGACACCATAAAAGAATGGAACAGACACGGAGAAAGCGAGATTAGAGAAGAAGGGGACACAAATCCCGGAGCTAACAAACTCCCTTCTCAGCGTCCACACAGAATCCATGTGATCGTGGAGTATGCATTCGTCGATAATATTCCATATGCGTGTGAATGTTTAGCGCCAACACCGCGTTGCAAGACAGAAAGAAAGAGAGAGAGAGAGAGAGAGAGAGGGTTGCTTTCTTTTCTTTCCCCTCACTAACTCCGTGATGTTAACCCATCCATACATGCTTAGTGGCGCATGACCACGAGGCGTTGCCCAGTGTTTCCTACTGTTGGTTTGCTCTCATCTCGCTTCCATGCACGTTAGAATAGTAGACCTTATAGCATTAGACTACGGGAGGGCTTTATATTAATCTTTATTTACCATTACAGCCGTTCATCCAATGATGCCGCTTTTCTTCCAATATGCGTTTCTTTTTTGCTTTTTACTCACTTCCCACTCGCATGGTCTGCATGTGCAGAGTGGTATACACATTTAGGAGAAGAAGCAGAAAGTTAAGTAGGCATATATTTATACACTAGTGAAGATACTACTCGTATCTGCTCATCATACTTATCACCCTACTCCCTATCTCTTCTCCTATCAACTCAATGAATGTTTAAACGGAGATGCCTTTAATAATGCTGACCCTACAAAAAAGCAGAAGACAGCACTTTGGTCAAGCTTAGATTGAGTAGTGGATGAGTAGAAAGGTTCATCTTGATTACTAATTATCATCCTCATTTACTCAACCAAGAAGCAAACAGTTGCATATGAAAAAAAATATATAAATAAAAAAAATGTTAGGTTATTATTAAGGATGTCAATAAGATGGGACAAAGTGTACTTCCCATATCTCCATTCCCATCTCATCTCTCATTTACCATTTAGATGGGACGAAGATGGAGACAAGAAATTCCTATTAGGGGGTGAAGAACTCATAGGTTCTTCGTGCTTATTAATTAATCTATTTTATTTTAAAAAATAAGATGCAAGATTAGTTTATAAACACAAGACATAAAATTATTTTTTGTTTTTATTATTTTATTTTTTATAAAAAATAAATATACCAAAAATTAAATATGATTAATTTAGTGGTTAATGTTGAAATGTTGGAGTTATAGGTATTGGGTTCAATTCTAATATATATATATATATATATATATATATATATATATATATATAACATAATATAATATAATAATAAAAACAGGATGGGAACATGTACGAGGACAAGTCGAGCACCCTGTCCTTGCCCCATAACTACACAGCTAATTGAATTTATCTCCCATCCTCATTTACTTACCCATTAAGGATGAGTGGCATAATTGATAACTCTAGTTCTTTGTCATGATTCTGATAAATTCTTAAACTAAAAGTTAAATTAATTTTACTCTTTACTCCACTATTTTTTTTTTATTCATGGGTAAGTGGTGATTCCAAGTTTCTACATTAATATAATATAATATTTCTTAGCTAATATCTTCAATATATCGAATGATGTTTTAAATTCTTAACTTTCGGTAAATGGGTTTAGTATATCATCATTAAATAAATATTTTAGATATTTAAATTAATTATATTAGATGATATTTAAAGTTTTTAATCTTTAATAAGTGGATTTTGTACATAATTATTAGATCAATATTTTAAATGAAAATATGTTAGATGATTTCATGGATTCTCCTGTAACACCATCAAACCAATATCTTATATATAAAAAAATATTAAATTAAATTTCAAACCCTCAACCAGAAGAGTCTATTGAGTTGGAAATCATTAACCTCGTCCGACTCCACCGGTTAATGTGCTCTCCAATTATTGTACGGATTTAATTGTGATGTTAGTACTAAAGCAATGTGATTGGTTCCCACTAGGAATAGATGGACCCTAACTTTGGACATCTATGAAGTGGGAATTAGACGGTTCACATTATTGTGCACAATAAAAGAAAAAAAAAAATATATATATATATATATATGAGGTAGACAAAGCCAACACTTTACACGAATTCAAAAGAGGAAGTTATTCGATGGATTATCTTTTACCTTAAAAATAAGTTTCACCTATTACAAAGAACATTAAAATTGAGTTGGATCCTGATGAGTTAGCAATTACCACAAACTAAACCTGGAAAATATTTCATAACAATTGTTTCGATAACCCTCGTCACCCAGAATTATATCGTCGTTTCTTTTAATTTCTAGACTAAGTTCATTATTATTATATTATATACTTGATTGAAGAATTATCAGTAGTAATTCCTTATTATCATAATTTGGCATGCATCTCATAGATGTATTTCGAATTATAGTGAATATTATAGCAACAGGTCTTGTGCAAGGTATTTCTTTATCCCTTATTATTTGTTTTGGCTCCCACTTTTTCCTGTTCCACCCACATCCCTTCGCGATGGTGGTAGTGACCGGCATCGATCAAACGAAGAAGGTGAAAGGGGAAGGTGAGATTAAAATTTTTGATCTCCATCTCCTGCAAAAGAGAAAGGGATGAGAGGAAGACACAGCGCCCGGCCGACCTCTCTTCCTTGACCTCCTCATCCAAACCGGACACCACCAAGTACAATAGTCGCCAACCCTGTGCTCCGGCAACCGTGGCAAGAAGTGGAAAGGAGAAGAGGCAACGGCTACGTCATCGTTGTCACGTGCCACCGCAGCGTGGCCTCGTGCCACCAATCGTGTCGGAACCACGGGAGAAGAAAGCAGGACCACCTCTCTTTTGCTCAAGTGGCTTCACTGTCACTGTCACTGTCAGCAACAACAAAACTACAAACGGAAGGAGGGCCAAGGACGGGGACCATTGATCGCTGACGTGGACGCTAGCACCAAATGACGATTCTACCACTTCCGTCCAAATTTCAAAGCGTAAGGACTAATTCCAGGCAAATTAAATGTCAGGGGTCAATTTGAAAATGTTTGTGCATTTTATCTTATTCAATTATATTTTACACCAAATTACCAAAAAAAAATTAAATACTCTTAATTTCACTTAAAATAATTTTTTTTAAAATTTTAATAATGTCAACTAGCCTCAAATAATTGGAACATTATAATCTTGTTGATATTATTATATCTTTTATACGTAATATATCTTTCTAATTTTAAATTAATTTTTAATTCTCATTCTAATTTTTTTAATTCTCAATAGACTTATTATTTTTCTTATAACATGAGACACTAAAGTTTTTTACTTATTCTAAGGCTATTTTATCTTTCATAAATGCTCTAAAATATTATCAAGATTGTTGGCAAAGGATATAAGAAGTAACATTATCTTATCTTCTTTATCAATCTCCATATCAATTTTTTAGTTGATCTAATAATCCTCTAAACATATTTAATGCTCTACTATAAGTATGAGGCTTCTTTCATTCTTAGTATTTATAACTTTCGCTTAAAATACAATTAGTCGATTAGGCTTTTAGTCGAATAAAATATTTTTAACTTCCTTCTAACCATTTTTATTACTTATATGTGTCCCTCTAATGTTGTTGTTAGGATTTACGAAGCAAAAAAGATTATATATCCTCTTTTGTTAAAAAGTGAAAAAAAAAATTTTATTATAAATTTATCCACAGAAATGCCTAAATATAAAATTAACAATATCTTTTGCTAAATTTTAAATCTCATTAAGATTCTAAAAGTACTTATCAACCATAATAGTAAAATACAATAAACTTTGAAAAGCAATTCGAATCACAAATAGAATACACAAAGTTATCAAATGAGTTACATCATAGGAAGTCGATCGAACCAAACAACAAAGAGGACAAGGCTGTATTATATTTAACTGAATTGAGATGCAAAATTCTTGTCCAATTCGTACACAACTCACGCTCGTTCTCTGTAGGGCGCCTCCTCGAAGCTAAGTAGAAATCCTACATGATCTTGATCCGACTATAGTGCATTATTCCTCGAACAATGACTACTGTTCTTTTCAACACTCTACTCTTCCATCAAACACAGTGCATGCCGGAGAGCTTATTCGTTAGGAAAATATCCCCATATGGGTGTCCTATTTGGTCCCTTTGTTTGGCCACTTCTCCATCTCCCCGGAGTGACTATGGAGCCAATGCAAGAGGGGTCGTAGATATCATTGCATTTTCCATAACATTCATGTACTTATAGAGTATATCCAGAGCATGCATCCTAACTCTCTTTCCTTCATTCCACCCTATAAAGCTCACTCATCAACTTGATCCCTCTCATCCACGGTCTGTCTTTTGAGCATACTGATTTGTGACTCATCTCCTTAATTCTCCATCTTGAGTCGATGGGTACCTACATGCTAAAATTATCTTTCAAAGTAGGACTGGATCATGTTGCCATAATTAATATGGTCACAATAGGAGTATCCCACATTGATTGTTAGGTCCTAACTTGTAGTAGATTTTGACTTCTAGGCTATCGTTAGGACTGAGGAAAAAAATCTTATAAATAGGTCTGCAGTTCTTGTATAATATATCTTATGAAAACTACCTACTAATTCTCATCTTATGCCTTGGTAAAACTCTACGTAAGCTTGCTTTCGATCTCCCAAGTAACTTTCTAGTCTTAGGACTCCTATAGACCAATATCCTGTTTAGGATTCTTCTCTCCAACATCGACTTTTTAGACTTTCCATGGGTGCATGTTGATATTCGTCAAATAGTTTTGGGGATAAAAGACAGCATCAGATTCCTTTCTTCTTTACATTTCTCTATTTGTGAGACACGAAGGACAATATGGATCTTTGAAATTTTGAATCCATATGTAGTTGGTTTGTTGTGTATAATAACTATAAATGACCTTATAAAAATACGGATAAAGTTTCTTATAGCAAGTTATGTATACTATCATTGTATCATTTGATAAGAAATAACTAAATGAATTTTTATTAATGGTGTGTATGAATTTATATAAGATTAAAAAATATAGTAATTACATAATTTTTCAATCAATAATAAATATAAAAAAAATTATTAAATTATTTCATAGTTTAAGAGATTACGTTAAGATCATAATCTTCCTTATTGATAGAATCATGATAATATATTATCATAAATTCTATTGTTAAGATTCATGATAACACAAAATTAAAATATTAAGAGGATCATGATAATCTTGTCATGATTTATTTTTCTCAATAACATCTTTCCTAATATACTCCCGTAAGATGATGCTTCCATCGGAGACACTAATCTTGGACTAAAGTAGAAGGAATTGCTGGTGAGATAAAAGCTTAGTAAGAGTATCTGCAAGTTAATCAAAAGATGAGACATGAGAGACATGTTGTTCACTATTTTGAACCTTATTACGAACAAAGTAAAAGTTGATAGATACGTGCTTCATTAGAGAGTGAAATACAGGATTAACATATAGATATACTGCCCCAATATTATCATAATATATAGATGAGGATCAGATATTATGATAAATAGTTTATATAGCAATGATTGAATCCAACAAAGTTCAGTAGGTTATTGAAGCAACCACTCATATTTAGCCTCCATAGAAGATTTTGCAATAGAGCGTTATTTCTTGAAACTCAAAGAGATTGGATTGTGACCAAGAAATATAATATCCTATCATCCTTATTACTTATTTAACCAACATTCGAAAGTACATGAAGTAGTAGAAGAAAGTCGCTTTGGAGAAATAAGCCATGATCAATAATGCCTTTTAAGTACCAAAGAAGACGTTTAATAGCTATCCAATGATTGAAAGTTGACTTGTGTATAAATTGAGATAATTTATTCACTGCATATGTAATATCTAGACAAATAAATACTAAATACTATAGATTGCTAACAACTTGATGATACTTAGTGGCGTCGCTAAGATTAGCACTATCAGATATGGTAAGAGGAACCCTTGTAGAGCTCGGTGCAATAATATATTGGCTTCAAGCATTTTGATATAATCAAGAAGGTCATGAATAAACTTCTATTGAAAAAAAAGGACTATTTACCATGTGGATTATTTAAACATTAAAAAAATAGTTAAGGGATCCAAGATATTTGATAGAAAACTTACTTTATGAATAAATTGATTAATTATTTTTTATTTATTACTAGTAATAATTAAGTCATTCATATAAACTAGTAAAAACATGATTATGCCTTATGAGAATAAATGAATAATGAATTCTTAGATTGAGAATTATGAAATCGAATAAAAATTAAATGTGTTCGAAGTTTATAATACCAATAAGAAGGGGCTTGCTTGAGATCATAAAGAGTATTATGCAACTTATAGACACATTAAGGGAGATATGACTATGAAGAAATGCATTATTCATGTCCAATTATTAAAGTTCCCAATTGCTAGATAAAGCAAGACTTAGAATAATATAAATTGTTGTTGACTTCGTAACTAGGCTAAATGTGTCATGGTACTCAAGGTTTAGACATCGATAAAATCTCTTTGCAATAAGTTTGCTTTATACATATTAATGGACCCATCAGGATTTCGTTTGATGCAAAAAAAACCCATTTGCACCCTAGAAGATTTTTACTTAGATGGGATGAGACTAAGTCTCATATACCATTTCATAGCAAAGTATTATATTCTTCAAACATTATTGCTTGTCGTTTGAAAATTTTTAAGGCTTGATTAATAGTGTAAGGCTCATAAATAAAATTTTGGGATTATTTTATGAAAATAAAAATATTTATTTGATTTAAAGATTTAACTTTTGGATCTAGTAACCATTGAATAAATTGGTATAGGGTCAATGACATCTTTAGGACGTATTAGATGAGAAGAATTTAATGTATAAGATACTGAAACCAAACCTTGTTGTGAATTCTCTCATTACATGACATTCTCATGAGGCAGCCGAATGGATAAGATAACTTGTTGTTCATCAGACACCATTGAGGAAAGACCTAGTGAGATCTGAGTGGATAAAGTGTTTAGATTGGTAAGTGATTTTGATGTTTTAACTTGAACGAGAATGATAATATAAGGTGGCTCATGAATTTGGGAAACCTAATTAATAGAGTTATTAGAAATTAGTCTAGGTAAAAGAGAGTCAAGTGATTTACAAAGAAAAATATATTTCACAAAATCAACATGACGAAAAATGAAAATTATTTTGATTGATAGATCAATACATTCAAAGGCACTTTGATTAATGGAATATTCAAGAAAAACACTTGGATTTGATTAGGCTTCTAGTTTGTTATGTTTTAATTGAGGATAACATAGACACTCAAAAAAATGCATTTTATTAAAGTTAGGAGTAGATCCAAATAATTTTTCAAATGATGAAACTATGTTTAGAACTAGAGTGGACATGTGATTAATAAGATAAGTTGATATAGTAATGCAAGAGACCAAAATTGAAGAGGTAAAAAAGCTTGAAGAGGTAAATAAGCTTGAGCAAGGAGTGTGAGACCAGTTTAGACGATGTATTAATAATAATGTTCCGCGGTCATATTATGTTTAAGAATATGTAGAGGGGTGAGAAAATGAGAGACTTCATTGGTTTCAAAAAAGTTACGAAGCTTTTAAAATTCACCACTGTTATCAGAGTAAAATAAAATAATATATTATTGAAAGAACTTTTCAATAACAAGCTTAAATTTTGAAAAAATAATGAATACTTCATATTTTTGCTTCATAAGAAATAACCATATGTACTTTATAAAATAGTTAACAAAAATAAGATAGTAGTTAAGGACCCTAAACATTAGAATATATAAGTTTAAGAGGTGAATTACTTGTGAGAAAGGATATAGAAATGGAAGCTTGTACATTTTATTGTATTTGCATGAGTTACACGAAAAGCGATAGCAAGATGATGATGACAAAAGTAAATTGAAAAAAACAAATAATATGATTTAGAATCTTAAAAGAATAATAACCTAAGCGATTATACCATTTTTGAAATGAAGTCTTGATGGTGGCTAAAGCAAAATTGGATTTGGATGGTGCAATAATTGGCCACTCATAAACTCTATCTCTATTCAGCCCCTCAATGAGATGTGCTCCCATGTTAAGATCCTTTATAATAAATAAAGAGGGTAAGAATTTAATAAAAACATTATTAGAAGAACATAATTTAGAGACAAATATTAGGTTCTTCTTTATATCGTAAATACAAAAAATACAAAAAAAAAGTACAAAAGGATTTTGAGAAAAAGGAAAGGTTTGTAGAACCAATATGAGTTATTTTGAAACCTTTGCCACTACCTATCATGATATCATTTGAATCATCATAATCTGAATGAACAAATAGATTATTTAAGTTAAACATAACATGATAAGAAGCCTTCAAATTAACAAGCCAGTTTGAAAGTTGAAAAGATAGAGGAGCAAAGTGAGTGTGCGATGGTGGTAATGAAAACCAAGTAGGTGGTGCACTAGTATATATAGAATAAGGTGGGTATGAAGGTTGGAACATCTATGGAATAGTAGCTTGCAAGCAATAATATTTCTTAGTAATATGGCCTTGTAAATCACATATTTGACAAGTGATTTTATTGTTGAATTGTTGACAATTTTGTTGTGATGTTGTTGCATATTGTCTCCAAAATGATTGTTTGAATGGTTGTCTTGCTGATTAAGAATTTTGCTTTTGTTGCTAGAATTAGTTTTGTTAGTGAAATTGATTGTGATAGAAGTAGTATTAGAAGGTGGTATCTCTCTTTTAAGATAAGCTTCATAGTTAGAAAGCTTATCATAAAGTTCTTCAGAAGATATAGGACTATCACAAGCACGAATTGCGACTAAGATCTTCTTATAATCTGAACCAAGCATATTTAATATATAAAAAATAATTTTTCCATCATCAAAAGGTGCATTGGTCATAGCAAGTGCATTGACTTGAGTTTTGATAGCCTGCATGTAATCAGAAATAGATTTTGTACCCTTAAAAAGTTTAAAAAGAGTTTCTTGAAGTTGCATAAGGCGATCATGAGATTGGTTGACATACATTGTTGCAAGCTTGGACCCCACTTCATAATAGGATTTTATAGAAGCTATATATGGAATGATTTGGGGAGAGAGAGACAATGATAACACTTCTAAAAAGATGATCTTAATGGATCCAAAAAGTATACTTAGGACTAACAACTTCAAGATTATTCTTTGTAATCGTTTATAGAGGACAAGCGATAGTGTCAGCTACATAACCCATAAGACCATAACCAATTAAAAAAGAATAAACTTGATAATATCAAGATGTATAATTTGTGAATTTAAGAGGAGCTTGGACTTCAACATTAGTTGAGACAAAGAGTACTTTAAATAATAAAGGAGTTGGGGGTGATATGAAATGAGTAGCAGTTGAAGAGGTATTATCGGCCATATCGAAAAGTGGAGAAGAAAAAGACTCATAGCGGCTTACAAGAAAGAGAGGATTGTTAGAGCATAAAACTCAATAAAAGTTATAATGCTACATTCAACCATGATGAAGAAAGAGGTTCAAAGCCATGGTAGTAAAGAGTTGTAATGCTAGTTTCAACCACAACCACAGTGAAGGAGGAGGCACAAAGCAATAATAGCAAAGAGAGAATCAAAGAAAGAAAAAAAAATTTTGGAACAACTATGGCTTTGATACTATGAGAAGAAATGATTAGTTTATTTTTTATTGATGGTAAGTATGAACTTATATATACAAAGAGAGATTATAAAATATGATAATTACATGATTTTTTTCAATCAATAATAAATATAAAATATTCACTAAATCATTTCGTAATTTAGAAAATCACATTAAAATCATGATTTTCATTATTGACAAAATCATGATAATATATTATCATAAATTTTATGATTTAGAATCAAAATATTGAGAGGATGATGATAATCCTATCATAATTTATTTCTCTTAATAATATCTTTCTTGATATTATTCAGTCCCCTACATAATAAAAGAATTATTTTACAGAACTATATAACCTAGTTATTAAAGATCATGACCCTCAATAGAAAGGTCTTGGATCAAATCTTATCCTCATAATCAATCCTTCACATAATAATAATAATAATAATAATAATAATAATAATAATAATAATAATAATAATAATAATAATAATAAATCATCCATAATTGAATTTGATAAGCAATATGTCTTTATTTTTTCGGTTTTGTAATTGGATTTAATTTTTAGTTTAGCCGAGAAATTACCTAGGGAATCGAATGATACATATTCTCACTTAATGTTCCACCTGGAAAAGGATGTATAAGGGCCCTTTGCAATTGTGCTAGGCTTAGTGATGCGGTTGCCTTTAGGGTTAAAAGTTTTAGATAACTAGAGATTGACTTACAAGTCAACTTTAATTCACTATCTCACTCATTCCTAAAATAGACAGAGACATAGACATAGGATTTAATAGAACTTATCGTAGCTAAGTTTAAGCTTGAGGTGATAGATTGATAGACAGCAAACCGCATAGGTGCTAAAGTTGAACTCGTAATCATCAATGAAGGAATTGAATTATAATTAGTAGGCAAAGTGCCAGAATATAAAGGTCAAGGTGTTTAACCATCAAGTTGAATTAGCGAGTAGAATTAACCCCCTCCTGTTGTTTATAAGCAGATATTGACTCGTTCATTTGCTTGGCCATCGAGGAAGCTTTATCTACGATGAACTCTCGCTTGCGTACTTGTAAATGGATCAAAGCCTATGTCTCCTCCTCTTTATGGCTTGTCTTATCAGCAGTAAGATATGGCTTGGTTTAATGACTATAGAGGCATTAGAGAGGATAATCTAATGTCTCCTTGTTTGTTTATTTTAGTGTAGAAATTCCTTTAGTATTTTAAATGATATGGTTATCAAGGGTAAAGTCACTTGGTTTAACATCAATTTGTGTGTATATTTCACATCTCAATGTCTTGTTAGCCATTAGGAACAATGCCAAGTCTATAATCGTGTTTTCGAAACACTATATAGCTCATTAGGTATTAAGGAAGGGAACCGGCATTTAAGAAAATTATATGTGCTCACAGTACTCTCTTTATTCTCCACAATGAAAATACACTTTGAGTTTAGATTTTGGATGATCGTTGGCACCCATATCTCCCTCATCGGAAAGCTACTAGATCTTGGAATAATTATATTTTTAATATATATTTGAAGAGAAGGATTTTAGTGAATATGTACTTATCGAATGCTTTGAGTGCTTTGTAAACAATAGATGAAAATTGTATCTTAAATATACATTGATATAAGTGTTGTTTAGTGAAATTATTTTTTTAAAGTTTATTGAATATTATGTAACAAATTTATCATTACAATATTTTTAATATTTATTCAAAAGTATATATATATATATATATATATATATATATATATTTATATGTAAATAAATAAAATGTATGTATGTATGTAATCTTACAAAAAAATTATATGCCCCAAATATATAGTAAATAAAATATAATCACATAAATGGATATAAAATAATCTTTAAAAATAAATAAATAAATAAAATTTTACCTTATAGAAGATATAAATCATAGGGTTAGGGTTTCTATTATATAATATCAAGATTTTAGAGAATGTCATATGGTACTTTAAATTTTTTTCAAAAAATTATTAGCATTTCACAAATACTGAAATATTAATATTACCTTAATGTAATATCAACATTTGGGTATTTGCAATATCAACATTGGATCTCAGTGCTCATTTCAAATATATTCTTAATCTCGTTAGGACATTGAGAATTGCAAGGGGAGGGTTTAGAAATTTTATTAACAAATAAGTGTTCTACCTTTGTTAATATCGATGAGATGATGAGGTTGAAGTAACTGCTGATTTGATGGAGAGAAAAAAATGTAGAATCCTCAAACCTCATGAATTGGTACAAACTCTTGTACCGGCAGCTCCTAATGCAACTTGATGGAGGGAAGAGGATGATTATTGACTGTAATGGATCTTACTTATGTCACTCTTCTATTGCAGGTACAGAGGCACAAAGGAGGGCAACTGATGCATGGCAAACAAATCCAAACAAACAAGCTGAATGCATGGCCATTTTAGATGGCTTACATATAGAGTCGAATGTGAAGGATAGATAAAAACCATGTCCATTCCGACGCTTTACGATGTCATTAACTATATGAATACGAGGAGTTACGGTATTCGTTGTTGACATCTACACTCATTGGTTAAAGATATATACTCAATATTGGCCAAGAGTTTGACTGTTAATTTTTGTACATTATTCAGAATATGTTGACACATAGGGCTGATTTAATGAAGTAGCTTTCTCTATTCTAAAAAAAAAAAAATAATAATAATTCATTCAATTGTTTTTTATTTTTCTTTTGTATATGTAAAAGGATATATTTAAAGAGGCCTTATACCATTGAAAATAATAATATTTATCCTTTTATGTAAGGGGCACACCCGATACACGAATTTCCTATCATATGGGATATAAAGAGGGTTAACATATATAATCTTATCTCTAAAAACATTTGGGTATTTGCAATATCAACATTTGGGTATTTGCAATATCAACATTTGGGTATTTGCAATATCAACATTTGGGTATTTGCAATATCAACATTTGGGTATTTGCAATATCAACATTTGGGTATTTGCAATATCAACATTTGGGTATTTGCAATATCAACATTTGGGTATTTGCAATATCAACATTTGGGTATTTGCAATATCAACATTTGGGTATTTGCAATATCAACATTTGGGTATTTGCAATATCAACATTTGGGTATTTGCAATATCAACATTTGGGTATTTGCAATATCAACATTTGGGTATTTGCAATATCAACATTTGGGTATTTGCAATATCAACATTTGGGTATTTGCAATATCAACATTTGGGTATTTGCAATATCAACATTTGGGTATTTGCAATATCAACATTTGGGTATTTGCAATATCAACATTTGGGTATTTGCAATATCAACATTTGGGTATTTGCAATATCAACATTTGGGTATTTGCAACAAATGTGATGTTTAGAAAAAAATTATCAAACACTTATTCATATTTGAAGTATGTATTGGATCTCAGTGCTCATTTCAAATATATTCTTAATCTCGTTAGGACATTGAGAATTGCAAGGGGAGGGTTTAGAAATTTTATTAACAAATAAGTGTTCTACCTTTGTTAATATCGATGAGATGATGAGGTTGAAGTAACTGCTGATTTGATGGAGAGAAAAAAATGTATCCTCAAACCTCATGAATTGGTACAAACTCTTGTACCGGCAGCTCCTAATGCAACTTGATGGAGGGAAGAGGATGATTATTGACTGTAATGGATCTTACTTATGTCACTCTTCTATTGCAGGTACAGAGGCACAAAGGAGGGCAACTGATGCATGGCAAACAAATCCAAACAAACAAGCTGAATGCATGGCCATTTTAGATGGCTTACATATAGAGTCGAATGTGAAGGATGGAGAAAAACCATGGTCCATTCCGACGCTTTACGATGTCATTAACTATATGAATACGAGGAGTTACGGTATTCGTTGTTGACATCTACACTCATTGGTTAAAGATATATACTCAATATTGGCCAAGAGTTTGACTGTTAATTTTTGTACATTATTCAGAATATGTTGACACATGGGCTGATTTAATGAAGTAGCTTTCTCTATTCTAAAAAAAAAATAATAATAATTCATTCAATTGTTTTTTTATTTTTCTTTTGTATATGTAAAAGGATATATTTAAAGAGGCCTTATACCATTGAAAATAATAATATTTATCCTTTTATGTAAGGGGCACACCCGATACACGAATTTCCTATCAATATGGGATATAAAGAGGGTTAACATATATAATCTTATCTCTAAAATAAAAAGATTGTTTCAGTGATTCAAACCCTAGCCTGATAAGTTTTTTATAGTTCATTTGAGCTTAACCTTAAAAATGATTACATAAACCCAAAATCTAGTTTAGAAACCGAAATTGGAGAGTAAATTGGCTATAATATCAAATAAATTATTAGGGTTCATTATAATCCACATCAAATTAATACTCCTATTTCGTTATCTGCAGTTGTCAAATGCCAAGCACGTTAAAGCTCTTCTAGCCGGAAGGAGACACTACGATCCTTCTCTGACTTAACCACATCCAAAAATGGATCTAACTCAGCACTTGTGCTTTAGGTCATGCACGGGAGGTTGACTCCATTGAATCGTATCGAGCCATGGCCTCGTCTTCTAAATCTCTCTTTCTGTACATTATGGGAGGGAGGCGTTTTACACTATCCTCTTCTTTTCATTCTCTTACACTCCCCGCTCCATGAAACGAGCCAGGAGGAGTACTCTTCCTTGGTTCTTAAACGCCGAAGCTTCTGCATTGCTTTGTCACTCTAAATGGTTATGCAACAACACAATCATAAATGCAAGAGGGCAAAAAAGAAAAGACAAAGAAAGACTTAACCATGACATGGTTTGGACGAGACCGATGAGTTACTCATCCGAAAGGGAGACTCCAATATACAGTGGTGGTGGATTGAACCGTAGACAAGCTCGCGTCTCAGCTGCCGGCCGGTCCACAACCCCACGCATGCAACATCATCATACGCTACGACGACCTGGACGAAGACACCCAATAACAGCAACAATGACACTGGTCCACGCCACCGCCGCCGCCGCCTACCTTTTGCCTCCGTATCTCCTGCCACTGTTGCTCAAGCAATAAACATATGATGGTCAACAACAAGTCATTATTCACATGGCTACTGCATTCTATATTATCTAATAAACAAGTATCCGTGGTCCTGCTAATAGAACCTAAGGAAGAAGGGATGAATCGTATAGAGATGGGAAATAACAATGACATCTTCTCACATCACATGGTTGGCCCCATCATCAGTCTCTCAGCCTCACCCTTTTCTCTTCTTTAAACGTTTGATATTCCGTCCCTATAACTCGAAGAATCTCCCTATTGTTGTACATTTTTTACGTACAATTCCATAAAAGATAAATTTTGATTCTTTTTTTCCACTCGTAGAAAAGCTTAAGCTTAACTGATCATTAATATATGTGATGGATACTTGACTTTTGCCGCTTGATGTGATTGAGTTTAATAATGTGTTCGGAAAAGGAAAAAGAAGAGAACCTCCGTCCCTTCAGTAAAGCTGGGTTAGACAGCATCTCTTTAGCATTATATATATATATACACAGAAGTTTGATATTCTCCAACTTTGCTATATACGAGGTAGCTCACATATCTACAATGTGACTATATTTTTTTTTTGTATCCTATTATTTGTTTATGTATGAAACAAAGGCTTTTATATTATAGCAAAGATGGTTAACCATCCAATTATGTATATAAGACTTCAATATAAAAAAAAATATCACATATCAGCAAATAAAGATTAATTAGATTCGACATTGTTTATGACACCGAAAAAAATTAAATTCTTCACTATATGAGATAAATAAATCGATACCACTCTCTCGTAAACTTTGAACTCTTCTTTCAACATTTTATATCTCTGTCACCAAAACCTTAAAATATATAATATATTTATGATAATTAACTCTAATTTGCTAGTAACTTTTTTACTTAAATTTTTAATTCTAATCCTCTAAGTAGTTTTAATTTAGCTACGACTTTTAAAATCCTTTGACATGATAATTAATTATAATTCAATAATAACTTTTTTACTTGAATTTTTAATTATAATCCTAATCCTAATCTTAATCCTAATCCTAATCCTCTAAGTAGTATTAATTTAGCTAGGGGTTTTAAGATCCTTTAACATGTCCAAAAATAGAAGAGTTAACTGAAAAAATTACTCATTTAATGCAAAATAAGAGTCTCAAAATATTCAACAACATGAAAATATGAAAAAAAATTAATTGTTTTCATGTCTATCGTGTATTATTTTCAAGAATGTTTTCACCATACATGAAAAAAAAAAATCAAATATACTTCTCATACATGCAAGTATATTTACAGGTGATACATGCACGTTCATGTTTGTATACATAATTATAAATATATGTATAATTTGTTTGTACGTATGCTATTTACGACCTTACTTATTGGTTATATAATGTTCTTAAGCTACCATTCTCTTGGCTCGATGCAAACACAAGTCATATTCGCTGGAAAATTTCTATCAATTTATGTGTTGATATAAAATATTATGTAATTATTCTTACTGATTTTGATGCGAGTTCTTCGAGACCTACAATAAATGACAAGCAGATGGCTTCTTCCAAGCTTAGGTGGCAAGATATATATATATATATATATATATATATATATCGATAAGCAGAAAAAGCTAGGGAGCATGCAAGTGACGACCGAGTTGATTTGGTCGAATGATTTGGGAGCATTGTGACTTTCCCCCCACTCTCAAACCCTACGTGGATTCCCTAAGGGAGACCCTCCGCCTATACATATTTATTGCACCTTCTAATCTCGTCATCAGGCAAGACAAAGATGCAAAGAAGGGAGCACGGGAGGAGCCCTAAGTTGCCTATCACAATAGCATGGAAAGGAACGCATGTAGGAACAAGAGGACACCTCCATCATCATCTTTAATTTGCTGTTACGCTTGATTATTCTGCTTTCTCGGTGTATGTGGTGTAAAGATGTTGTTCTACTAGGAAAATTGAAGTGTCTTAAAGACACTGAATAGGTTCTATGAATCTAGAATTCCTTTACTCGTAGGTGAGTTCGAGTGTTTGTTAGTCCATCGATCTTTTGTATCTGTCTTCATTTGTTTTCTTTGTAGTAGCAGAAAGTAACCCAGAAAATTAAAGACAGTAAGTATGTATGTATTATGAATGATGAACTTGTTTAATGGTTCTATATATTTCGAGTACTACAAAGCTTTTCTATGTTCCGCTATAGAAAATTTATGTCCCTGATTAAGCTTTCCACAAATGCATGCATGTCAATAGCAGCAGTTACTCTGAAGAATCTGCAACTAATAATACTCAAACTAGATGATGAATGAAAAGAGATGGGATCACATTAAATGGCGTTCATTGGGTGAGTCATGTATACCACACCCATTAAATTACCTTTAGCAGTGACTTAGGGTACTCCCTCTGAAACCTGGCTTTCCTAAACTGAATGGTGACCTCTTCGGTAAGTGCTTAGTTAGGGTGATGAAGGGTAGTGCTGGATGAGACCAAGTGTAACAGTTGTGAACTCGTGTTCCGTGGCATAAGCTTGATAATGTGGTTTAGGGAATGATTTGTCTCTTAAGAAATGATACTATGATGTAATTTTTGTGAAGATTTTGGAATACAATGTTATTTCTATAGACAGATTAGGAATATAATTATGGACATTAGGAGTCTATTTACTTGTTCTGATGAAAGTAGAGAAACTAATCGTGCGGCCCATTGACTAGCTAATTACGTTCGTGCTATCAAATCTGATATGTTTTTGGGAATGACAGATCCCTCCTCGTTTGAAGGGTTTTGATCTCTTGTGATAAGAGAAAAGACGGATATATTTCATTTGAGATCTTAATATAGTTTTTTTCTTTTAAAAAAAATGTCTAAGTACGTGTCAAGAAAGATTTTGTTGAGGCATTATTTTCTCACATGATGTTGGATCAATTTAAGTAATGTTCATATGGGACATGACATTTGCACCTGATAGAAAAAACCCTTCCAATAACTACTGCATACGATGGTGATGGTTCGGTGTTGAATGGGTCCAAAACATACAAGAAGAGATCGAAGCCACCGACCAATACAGATTCTGTCTTTCCGCGTGTGAAGATCCTTATGAATCCAATTAGATCTTTCTCGGATCCAGTGAGCTTGAAATGAGTAATGCAAGAGCAATCCTATGTTCTGCTGAAGTGGGAAATCCCCTCTATACAATTGGGGTCCAAGTCATTTCCCCGGTAGGGGCTATTGATATGCAACACGGACGACGAGTCCAACTGCCTTGCACACCGATTCAACATTGGATTCAAGTGTTGCCTCGTACGAATGTCGTAGATCGTCGTCCTTAATTGGTGCGAGCCAACCAAATAATTCTATTTCCTCTACCAAAATACTATAATAATGATAACAATAATAATAATAATAATAACAAAGTTATTAATTTCTAATTATTTCGGATTTTCTTGTCTAAAGAAATACTTTCAGTACAGACGTACGTGTATTGAAAGAAAATGTTATCTAATAATATAATCACTGAAAAAAATTCAATACAAATATACATACATTTCCCTTTAATACTCTATCATATTTGTGAAGGACATGAGAGTGCTATCTAACAGTGAGGCACTGTTGCTGTAACAGTTCTGTGTCTGGGACTCGTCATAATCGTCCTGACGCTAACAAATGCAGCATCTCTCATTGTCTTCTCTAAATCCAAAAGATAGTATTCATCGAGGAACGGCTCAGTGCTTTTGAGCAACGTGAACTTCGCTGGGGACAGTTCCTGCAAATTTTTGGATCTATACTCGTTATATCTTAACCTGAATAGGCCTCTCTTTTTGCAATACCGAGTCAGTTAACTTGATGAAATGCATATACCCAATGTCCCTCGGCATTTTAGATATTGCAATTAGAACTAAAAAAGTATCGGATGACTCACCTGAAGTACCTTGGACTTGGGCTGCAATAAGAAGAAAATAGTCATTACGTATTTACCTAAGAATGAAGGTAAGTTGCAGGTTCAGCAGTAAAGATTTGGTACCGAGTTGTCTGTCACAGCAATTGTTCCTCCAGGTCGGAGCAGGCGAAAAGCTTCGTTCACTAATCCAATTATTGCACGTTGAGGGCATTCATGAAGCTGCATGTTTTCAGTAGCAAAATGGGGATTATACAGCCGTCATTAGGAATTGATAAGAAAACATTGAAAACATAAAATGGTTCCAATCTGCAACGTTGCATCAACCTATCACAATTCAACTTTCTCTAATGAATGATGGCAAATCTATCTATATCGTGGAATGCCCACAGACAGTGAACATTCAAGAGTTCTCTGTTTTAATAGAACATAACTTTAACTGTGACGTTCATAATATTCCAGCATGATATGTGACATAATTTGATTGTCAGTAGAAGAGAGTGTAAAACACTATTTGAATTAATGATATGTCAAATCTTTGGAGGTTTTAAGAGTGGTTTTAGTCCTGGCTGAATGGAAGCTCATCACAAACCAGGTAGGGCCCTATAGTTGCAGCAAGCCGTTGTTAGGGAATATTAAGATAATGATCTTATCCTGGATGATCTTGAGAAGAAGTCTCCTTAATTTTACTATCTTACAGTTTCTTTTCTCTGGATCTCTTGTGCAATCAGATATCTGTCATAACTAAAATGAGACAGGGATCATGTTCTTGCATTTGTTAGGGAAAAAACATAAGACAAGAACTAAATAATCTGTTAGAATAGTAGAATGAAAGATTTATATTGACCCAAGATTAACACCAACAGTCAGATTTTGTAGCCTTTATAATTGAATAAAATATATAATAGAACTAATTGGATTCTGATGATAAATATTAATCAATAGAAAAGAAGTTCAAGATTCCTTAGGGGATGCCCTTGATCGGAGGAACTCTCCTAATAACTTATCCTAGATCCTATGTTCTCGCCTATAAATAGATAGGATGATTCGATATTACGCATCTCATAGATGGTGTCTTTGCAGATCACACAAAGATCTCTTTTTCAGATGGCATCAAAAGGTATGCATCGTAAAACTAGATTTAATGTTATTTGATTTTAATCATGACATAAAAGATTATTTTTGCATTTAATATAGCATATTACAAATTTTATGCTTACAATTGGTACTAGAGCCTAGGTTCTTAAAATCAAATACATTAGATCTATTATTTTTATTTACGATGCTTGAATGATCCATATTTCATCGATCTATATTCCTATATATTCTATTTTGTTGCCTACTTGCTGGCAATGTTAGATTTGTTGTAAACATATTCTCTAATGATCGCGAAGCAACAATGGTCGCCACCGACCTTACTGCATATAGCCAACAAATTTGCTAGCGACAACGGTTACACCAGGCAGTGTGTGTGTCGCAGTAGCCGTCGCACAGGTGGTAGCCACTCGTAGGCATCATAGCCATGTGGCGACCGCATGCGAGCAAAACTCACGTCCAGGTGACGGTTGTGCGTGGGCAGGAGCCGCGTCAAAGCGGTAGCCTCACATAGGTGACAGTCGTGCGCGGATAGGCCGCACCCAAGTGACGGCCATATGCGGGCAAAACCCACGTCCATGTGGCGGTCGCACACGAGCAGAACCAACATCCATGCAACGACGCACGAGGGCAGATAGTGGCCCATGCGACGACCGCACGCGGGTAGGCCGAACCCACGCAACGACGGCGACAACCACTCGCGGGCACAGGTCGCGCCCTCTTGTGGCAGTCGTGCGCAGGCACAAGCAGCGTCGTGGTGGCGGTAATTGTGCGCAAGCGACGACGGCACAAACAATGGGGTTTTTGACATATTTATATTTTTGCCCTCGAGGCTAGGTTTTTGTTAAATTACAATTCTACCCTTTATAAATATCATAATTCCAGTTTATGTTCTATCAATATTTTTACATTTTTACCCTTATGAAATTAAGAATTCTAATTTATATCCTCAATTATAAAATTGATAAATATGATGTATTATAATTATGATTGAATTTGATCATGATTATATTTTGATTATTTGATTGGATTTAATTTTGATTAAAAAAACTATAAATTACGGTTTATTTTTATAATTTTCTCATATGACTTATTGATTATATTTTTACATGTGGTAAATAAAATTTAATTATTGTTCTTAGATATTCATTTAGTTATTCACATGTATATATTTGAAATTGTGAAAAAATGTTTATCTTTCATATGAAGGCATGATTTATATGTTATCATGATTATCATATGAGTTTTTTCTTTTACCGATTAATGTTCAATAATTATTATGGTTTATTCTATTATTGAACTACTTAGTATAAATTAAATTGAAAAAATATGATGAATATTATTTGTAACTCATCTTCCTAAGTTTTATCTGACTTATAACTACCAAAGTGGCCTAAGATGATAGGATTTTGGGATATGAATTACAATAAAAAATTTATCATTTATAAGACATTTTAAATTATATTTTATATTATTGTATTGGTCTTGTAGCCACCAAAGTCACATACACTAATAACTTATAAAATAACATTAAGGAATTAGTCCTAAATGATATTAACGAAATAATATTCACAATGGTATACATAATTAGTATATTTAAATAATCTTACAGGAGAATCTACTTCAAATAATTATGTGATGGGATAGGATGATACTGTTTTGGATATCCTTGTAGTTTAGGGTTATATACCCAAAGGTAATAATACTATTCCACAAGGATGGTATCGGTCCTCCATAGATAATCTTGAGTGAACAATAGATATGTCAATATTTCACCCAAAGGTGTAATATAGATGGGATTAATAGTTCATCAAATTTTGAAAAACTCAAAGCATTAATATTGTTTTATATTTTACAATGGTACTTCCGTCCATATATTCTTATGCTTTTAGTGTCCTTATAATATTTGAATCAAATTAATCAGAATAGTTAGAGCATGTGAAATTTACATTGAGCGTATTAGATCTTGACTTAACATTGCTTGTTGAAAAGCCCACAGACTTGATTGATGAAAGTACTATGAAACAAGTTAATGAAATGAAAGCTTAGGAAAGATATGATAAACTTAGTTTAATGTACATAAGAATGACGATTGCAAATAACATAAAGACTTTATTACCGATTGCAACTACTGTACAGGAATATTTAAAGGTTATTGAAGATAGATTTAAATCTGCTAATAAGTTATTGGCTGGCACACTAATGAAAGAACTAACTACGACTCAGTATGATGACACTCGAGGAATTCAGGATCACATCCTTAATATAGCTGATAAAGTTGCAAAACTTAAAGCATTAGACATGAATGTTGATGAGTCTTTCCTTGTATAGTTCATTCTCAATTCTCTTCATTCAAGATTTATTATAATACAAATAAGGATAAATGAGACTTGAATGAGTTAACTAATATATGTGTTCAGGAAGAATTGAGATTAAAACAGAAAAGTTCAGATAATGTCATAACTACTACTCAAGGAGTTGGTAACAAAAAAAGAAAATTAAAGCATCATCCATCAAAAAAATTTATTGAGTCTAGAAATATTAAATAAACTAATAAAAAAAAACTTCTATAGTAAAGTGTTTCTTCTGTGGCAAGAAAAGACATGTGAAGAAGGACTACATCAAACGCAAGACTTGGTTCGAAAAGAAAGGTATTAACTCGACCCTTGTATGTTTCGAATCAAACATTACAGAAGTTCCTTCTAATACTTGGTGGATTGATTCTGGTGCTTCAACTCATGTTATCAATAATACAAGGATTTCTTTCAATTTGGAAACTAAAAGAATATAAAAGATTCATCATTATGAAAAATCGTCTTAAAGCAAAAGTCATATCAGTGGAGACTTATCGTCTATGCTCAAAGATAGGTTATCTGATAAATTTTGTTGACACATGTTTTGTTCCTATTATTTCTAGAAATTTTGTTTTTCTATCTAGAATCGATGAGTTAGGATACTATCTTTCTTTTAGTAATGGTAAACTCAGTATATTTTGTGATTCAATAAAAGTTGGTTTTAGAATTCTATGTGTGGTTTGTACAAAATTAACTTGAATGTTGAGTTTGCAAAGACATTATTGACAATGTAATCAAATATTGGATTGAAATATAGTTTCAATAATGAAAGATCTTCTATATTGTGGCATAAATGATTAGGGCATATCTCCAAAGAACGAATTGAAAGATTAGTGAAGGATAATATTTTGGAACATTTAGACTTTACTGATTTTGATGTTTATATAGATTACATTAAGGAAAAGCAAACTAAACATATAAAGAAAAATATCACAATAAGTAAAGAACTCCATGAGATTATTCATACTGATATTTGTGGACCACTCTATATTCCTTGTTTTAATGGAGAAATGTATTTCATCACATTTATAGATAACTTGTCCAGATATGATTATGTTTATCTAATACATAAAAAGTCTCAAGTCGTTGACACTTTTAAAGTGTACGTAAATAAGGTCGATAGACAATTAGATAGAAAAGTTAAAATTGTCAGATGGGTGATAAATTTTATGGTAAATATGATGAATATGATCAAAATATTGGTTCTTTTACTAGATTCCTAGAACAATGGGGTATTTATGCTCAATATGCATTACCAGATGTGCCACAGCAAAATGATATTACTGGAAGGCGAAATAGTACTCTTAAAGATATGGTTAGGAGCATGATGAGTTATTCCTTTGTACCTGAGTTTGTGGGGTGAAGCTCTTAGGATAATTATGTACATCTTGAACAGGGTTCCTAGTAAGTCAGTTCCATTAACTTCATTTGAGTTATGGACTGGTAGGAAGCCCAATTTGAGACATTTACATATTTGGGAGTGTCTTGTAGTGATAAGAGTATTCAATCCACATGAATAGAAATTGGATTTAAGAATTATTTCCGGATATTTTATTGGTTATCCAGAAAAATCCAAGGGATAAAGATTTTATCGCCCTAATCATAGTACGAGAATAATAGAATATGGTAATGTAAGATTCTTAGAAAATGACAAAATAAGTGAGAGTGAAAATCTCGAATAATCAATTTTGATATTGAGGAGATTCAAGTTAATTCTCACATATCATCTCCTATTTGAGAGATTGTTATTCTTCAAATCAATACGATCATTGATAAGGGTGAACAACAAAATAATATCGATGAACTCTCACATGATATTGATGTCACCATTAATGATCTTGTAGAATAATCATAATTGGCAACTTTAAGAAAATCTCAAAGGAAAATGAAACATGTTATTTTTTATGATTATGTGGTATATCTACAAGAATCAGATTATGATATAGGAATAAAAAGAGACCCCTTATCGTTTTCACAAGTCATAGAAAGTAACGATTCTAAAAAATGGTATGATGCAATGAAAGAAGAATTAAAATCAATGGTCCAGAATAGTGTCTAGGAACTCATTAATTTGCCCAATAATTATAAAAGAGTCGATTGTAAATGGGTCTTTAAGACAAAATGTGACTCAACGGGCAATATCAAACGATATAAAGCCAGACTTGTAGTCAAAGGTTTTTCTCAGAAACAAGGCATCGATTATAACGAGACTTTTTCTCCAATTTCTAGAAAGGACTCGTTGAGAATCATCATGACAATAGTAGCTCACTATAATCTTGAGTTACATCATTTCTAAATGAGGATCTAGATGAGGAAATTTATATAGAATAACCTGAAGGATTCATAGAAAAGGGAAAAGAAAGTTGAGATTGTAAACTTAAGAAATCCATTTATGGCCTTAAAGAAGCTTCTAGACAATGGTATATAAAGTTTCATAATATCATTACTTCCTTCGAATTTAAGGAAAACATTATTGATTAATGCATATATCTAAAGGCAAGTGGAAGCAAATTTATTATATTGGTCTTATATGTGGATGATATTTTAGTTGCTAGTAGTGATCTTGGTTTATTGCATAAAACCAAAATATTTCTCAACAAGAACTTTAAGATGGTTGATATGAATGAGATAACCTATGTTATTGGCATTAAGATATTCAGGAATAGATCTCAAGGATTATTAGGATAGTCTCAGAAATGATATATTAATCATATCTTGGAGAGATTTAATATGTAGTTTTGCTCAACTAATGATATGCCTATTACTAGAGGTGAAAAATTCAGCCAAAACCAGTGCCCGAAAAATGACTTACAAAAAAATCAAATGAAGAATATTTCTTATAGGTGCAAAGTTGAAAATCTATTATATGCTCAAACCTGTACAAGACCATATATCAATTTTGTAGTTGCAATGTTGGGAAGATATCAAAGCAACCCAAGAATGAAACATTGGAAAGATACAAAAAAAGTAATAAAATATCTACAGTGGATGAAAGATTATATGCTCACATACAGGAGATCAGATCAACTTAAAGTAATAGGATATTCATATGCTGATTTTACAAATTACCTCGACAATAAGAAGTCCACTTTAGGATTTGTATTCATATTAGCTAGTGAGGTAATTTCTTGAAAAAGTGTAAAACAATCGTTTTTTGCATCATCAACAATGGAAGCTGAATTTGTGACATGCTTTGAGGCCACAAATCAAGCTTTATGGTTGTGAAATTTTATCTCAAGATTTGGTGTAGTCGATTTAATTGCTAGGCCGCTAAAGATATTTTATGATAATACCGCAGTAGTTTTCTTCTATAAGAATGACAAGTACTCTAGTGGTTCTAAACACATCGAGATAAAGTACTTGGTGGTTTGAGAAAGAGTTCAGAAACAACAAGTGTCAATTCAGAACTTAAGCACCACTATGATGATTGCTGATCCATTTACTAAAGCTTTACAGCGTAAAATATTTAAAGAACATGTTCTTAAAATAAAGCTTATGAGCAAACCATAAAAGATATGGTGATGCATGTTTAAGTGGATGCTATTATTAATATTTTTTTAATTAAAGTTATTTATTTCTGCTATCCTGTTTATAATTATGTTTATGCATATTATAGTTGAATGTAATAATAGGACTGTCTTGACAAGACAAATTACAAGGGTCATTATGGATTATATTAGGAAAGACTAATAATATTGTGGTACATAAAATGGAGTATGATATTGGTGATATACAACCGCTATGACTCGCATTGATAGTTGGACTTAATATGGTATTATTATGTTTATTGGCTTATTGGCTTGTTTTAAAATTTATGGCCATGTATAAAATACTTTTCAAAATTCTTTGGAATCCAATTAGGTAAAATTATTTTCAAACAAATTTTGTTTTGTTTATTTTGATTTTGAATATCTTTTATATTTCATCAGTTAACGACCAAGTGGAAGAATGTTAGATTTTATGGCCCTTTATAATTGAATAAGATATATAATGAAACTAATTAGATTCTGATGACAAATATTGACTAATAGAAAAGAAATCTATTTAAAGTAGGATTCCTTAAGAGATGCCCTTGATGAGAGTAACTCTCTTAATAACTTATCCTAGATCATCTGCTCTCGCCTATAAATAGACAAGACCTCTAGGGATTGGACGATCGATGTTACGCATCTCATATTTAGTTGAGGGATTACAGTCTCTCTCAACCGTCTCTAACCATCAATCTAAGTGATCTTGTGAAAGAATAGGAAGAGAAGAGAATGATTTAGTTCTCTTTGCAGATTAACAACAATCTTGGATCTAAAGATAGTGCATTTGCTAATCACATAGAGATCTTTTTTTTAGATAGCATCAAAATATACATATCGTAAAACTAGATCTAGTGTTATTTAATTTCAATCCTGGTATAAAAGATTGTTTCCGTATTTAATATAACATATTACATATTTTATGCTTACAATAAGAACCAATTACACAAGTTGCTTCAACGTATTAGATATATACTTAAAAAGGAAAATAAAAGGCAAGTCATGTAAAACAAGCATTTTCACATGAATAGGTTTGTAAAGGTTCAATTGGATGGGAGTTTTTCACAGAGGAGAAAGAATCAATGAAACATCTACTCATGAATATTTGGTTATTTCCTTAGTAATAGCTAAAGAAACTATAGTTACTTCCCACAAGAGATAGCAATTTGAATCTGTACAAGGATTAATCATACAACCTTGTTCATCCAAGAGAAACTTTCAATTAGTTGACCTGACATTGAAATTATGAATTCAGATAAATCAGTTTCAAGTAATAAAATTATTGCCTAAAGCTTGTTTGAAAAGAATTGCCTTCTTTGAATCGAATCTATTCTTTCTGTCCTTCCCGCTTACCCAAACCTGTACCGCCTAACTCTTGCTTTAAGAATTTAGTGCAACAGAATAAAGGAGAGTGCAAAAGAATAGAATGTGAGTGCAAATGGCAAACTCAACAATGATTCAGTGGATTCTTGAATCATCATTTAGTAAGAAGTACATAAAATGTTGCTCTGCACCTCCAAGACATTAATGTTACTATCAACTGAATTTTCACACATGAATAATTATTTATCCATTCTACATGCGAATGACAAACTGGACTTACAGCAAGCACCCATGAAATTTCGTTTCACCTTGAATTATGGTTCCTTTATGAATGGGAAAATAAGCTTTCCAACAAATAATTATCACAACCAAATGCATTAGGCAGAAATAGATGCATCTTGATATTCTATTATTGTGATTGGAAGCAAAATTGAATCTTGATTCTTACTACACCAAGAAGCACCATAAAATTGCTGAAGAAATCATGAACAGAACCAGAAATAATCACAAGATAAAAACAATATATATGAACCAATAAAAACATATAATCATAGGGGTCCAATCTAATGAATGCCATCTAGTTCTATACCGTCGTACCATAATATACCACATAGTATGAGTGGTATGTACCAGTCCAACAGTAGACCAGTGTGGCGACCACCTTGTACCGGTCAATACCGATCATTAACAGTTGGATTTTGATGGTTATCGATGGACGGCTCAAATCTGACTAGTTCCAATAATCAGATCCATTTGAAAGGGTTTAAAACCATTTCCTCCCCCTCTTTCAACCCATTTCCTTCTCTCAAACTCTCCTACTCTCTCAATATCCTTCTCACTCACTTCTTTTTCTTACTCATATTTACACTCTCTTAAAACTTCAAAATGTTGCGATTTGTGGTTTGGATCAAGCTTGGAAGGCTATTTAGGGTGGATTAACACCTAAGTTATAAAAAGAACTCTATAATCAAACGTATGTATTTTTTTCTCAATTTTTGATGATTTATGAGATGATTAAACCTATTCTATGTTCTCAATGTCTAAAACATTATTTGAGATCTTTATGATAGTAGAACAATGTTAATTATGGAGTAATTAAGGCCTTAAATATTGTGATTAGTATGTTTAATGCTGATTTTTTCAAAATTAGACACTTAATGAGTCAAATCTTTATATTTCATACTTATTTATATGTTTGTGATAGCATAATAGTTTTAATTAGGTCTTTTAATATTTTAATTAGTGGTTTTAATGATGATTTAATCGAAATTTGCTCCATATTGGATCAATTCAATGTCTTTAATATCTATTAGAATGTTTGATATGTTTATAATAGTGAAAGAGGACTAATTAGGGATTAATTAACTATGTTAATATTGTTATTAGTGTATTTAATATTAATCTAATCAAAATTTGACCTGGGTCAATTAAATATCTTTAATGCCTATTAGAGTGTTTGACATATTTATAATAGTGAAAGAGGAATAACTATTTAGTAATTAATTATGTTTATAGTGTAATTAGTGTATTTATTGATGATCTCATCGTAATTTGATCTATATTGAATCAAATTTACATATTTAATGCTTCTTAGGGTGTGTGATATATTTATAGTGGTACAATAGGGCTAATTAGGGTTTAATAAAGTTTTCTAATATTGTAATTAGTATGTTTAATGATAAATTTATCGTTATTTGACCCTTTATTAGGTCAATTTTATGTATTTAATAATTATTAGAGTGTTTTATATATTTATTATGGTACAAGATGGCTAATTAGGAAGTAATTAGTGTTTCTAATGTTATAATTAGTGTATTTAATTATAAATTCATGGTAATTTGACCTATATTGAGTTAATCCTATGTATTTAACATCGAATAGATTGATTGATATGCTTATAATGGCAAAGTAGGTTAATTACGTATAATCACACCTTATTATTTCAAACTAAGGCTAACCGTAACTTATTTGTTTTCAAATTTCAAACTAAGAACATAGCACCAAAGAAATAAACATATGATGACTCTTGGGATCATACTCGAAAGATAGACGGGAACCATCATCATTAGCAATTGGTAATACATTTATTGTGAGTACATAAGCAAGGGTAGAGGAATCACTCAGGTGAAGATGCATTTGACCGGCAAGTATCCCAATGTTGCAAAACACAAAAAGGTTCCGATAGAGGTATGTAAATCATTTTATGATAAGTTACAATAAGCAAAGGAAAATACAATTAAAAAGAATGTAAGAGCTAAGGAATAATACTATAGGGCTACAAAGGAACCAATTTATAATGAAGATGAGGGTCATGGCAATGATATCGATCCGAATCTCAGAGCTAGCATTCATGCATCACTAGAGTATCAATACATGTACGAGGAAGTAAGGTTCATTTTACCATAACATACTGCTTGATACGAGCGGTACATACCATACTAACAACTGGTCAATACATCGATACGAATCAGTAAGGCGAACAATGCAAGTAAGACATCAACAACTTGACTAATAATGGAAGCATGGTGATGGCACTAGATTTGCACTACAAGTATTCTAGTGGTCGACCAGCATGAGGTAGCCAACTGCTCATGCTCAATTAAGCCAAATTGGAAGCATGAGACAAGGTAGCATGAGGTAGTCAGCAGTCGATATTATTGATATTAATCTACAAACCTATCCTCCATAAACAACAAAGTAAACATGGATTGATGATACATATATAAAAGAAAACAAGTGGGATACTAAGAAGGCAATAGCTAAGTGATTCAAATTCCAAAGGATTCTAGCAAACACAACCCAAGATCCCTAGTATCAAAGCATGATATTCTTTATTCAAAACATTGGCATGAGGATCCAACCTCCAACATCGAAGGAGATCCACAATGTATATTTAGATAAGGTGGCAAAATTGAAGGATTAGATCAAATCCTTTAAACAATGGGATGACATTGATGTGTCATAGTTAGACAAGCAAGTATTTTTAAAGTGCTAGGCACCAAGGCCCCAAAACACTTGTGGCATTAGGCACTTGCTTAGGTACCCACCCGAGCAAAGCAAGGCGCTCTAAAATAATAAAATAAAAATATATAATATAAATTTAAATTATATTAAAAATATAATATAAAATATAGTAATAATAGTTTTAATTATCAATTCTAAGGATTAACAATCCATTATTAATAGTAGTTATAATAGTGCATAGCGGAGAAGGGGGGGGGGGGGGGGGGGATGAGCCATCGACGGTGGAAGTCGGTGGAAGGTGAGGAAGGTGAGGGTGGCGGTGATAAAGGAACATTTGGATAGCGATAATGGTGGCGAAGGAAGCTACGGATGGTAGTAGCAACGATGGAGAAAGCTACGGACCTATCCCATAACGACGGAGGGAGTTATGAAGGAGGAAGATTTGAACCTTTATGTCGACGATGGAGGATTTAGTCAACGATAAAAGAGGAAGACTAAACCTTTTCGTTGGGTGTAAGGATACAATAGTGGATCCTAAGGTTTACTGAGCGAGTCGAGGGAGGGGGGTTGGATTTTGATGTTTACTATTGGACTTATTTGGTTTGATTGAACCATCTAAGTCCTATTGAATCAAACAAAAGTCTAAAATCTGGTTCGATTCATTGGATTCAATTAGGCGCTCGTTGCTTGGGCTCAAGCGAGCGTGTAAGTGGTGCTTCAGTGAAGCACATTGCCCGAACCCCATGCAAAGCACTCGGGTCTCGCCTCACCTCGTACAAGCACCCGAGTGCCTTTTAAAAACATTGGGACAAGACTAACAAGAAGTTAGTTAATACTTTGATTTTTCGTAAGTTAGTTAATGCTTCCGACAAGATTCAAGATGTAAACTATATTGAAAACCTAATGGATATCGTGGTAGAGGAGATCAGACCATAGTATATTATCTAGATAGTCAGCAATAATGGAATCAATTTTAAAAAGATTGATTTATAATTAATGAAAAAAAGGAAACATTATTTTAGACTTCATGTGTAGCTCATTGCATGGATCAAATACTGAAAGATATTAGAGAGCTACCATCAGTCAACAAGTGTGTAGCTCGAGCACACTCGATTACAAAGTTTATATATAATCATTATTGGGTCCACTCTTTGGTACAAAAATATATCAATGGTGAGATACTCCGACTCAAAGTCACTCAGTTTATTACAAATTTTATTGTTTTAAATTCAATACAGTAAAAGAGACAAGGTCTTAAGGCAATAGTCATTTAATAGGAATGATTTGATTTTAACTATTCGACATCGAGTGATGGAAAAAAAATGTAAAAAAGACTATTCTTTCTTCTAGATTTTGGAATAGTATAAATAAAATTATAATAGAAGTGCAACCACTTTACGTGGTCCTTTGCAATGTCGACATGGATAAGCGTCTTTAAATGCCTTATCTTAAACATATGCTGATTACTTTCAAGAAAGCATTCATAGATGATTTTAAGGTCGAGCAATATTTATAGATGATCGATCGTAGGACCGAAGTTTATATAGACTAAGATATTCATAATGCAAGTAAATTCATATTCAGTATAATTTAATTCATAATTTTTTAATATTTAAAAAATTCTTACAAACGAAATTATTTGTGTTGCAATATATTATCTAAATCCAGTCATTCAATTTTGATATTATCTTGGAACGCAATCATATCCATTGTCAACACTAAGAAATATTATATGTCAACTCTTGACAAACACCACCGATGCAGCCAATGCTATTATGACAGGTTGATTATTCCACGAAATAATCGAATCATTCTCCAACAGTGTGTTGTATCATATCGTTACAATATGGATCTTAATAAGGGAAAGTTACACACATGTTAATTATAAACTATATTTGACATTAATTATTTATTATGTTAATAAAGTCCTATTTATATCTTTCTGCATTCGAGTGATGGCTATAATTTGGAGGGGACGCACCAAATTTAAGGAAGGTTATCGTCCGTGTACTTTCACAAGCGATGACAATGAGTGATTGCAAACATAACTAGTCAATGTTTGCATTGATTCACATAAAAATCTGTAATAGATTATCGTATAGACGATTGGAGAAACTGGTATATGTTCACTACAACATGTGGCTAAGGTTATGATATTCTGCACTAGATAAAAAACCAAAGGAACCAAATATTGATCTCATTGACATCTAATACTACAACAAAGATTCACGGTCGATGTTAGAGTTAGAGTGAGTCGAAGCAATGAAAAACTAAGATAATCCTCTATTTGATAAAGCAAAAGATCCTTCATGTCCTTCACATTTTATTACCGATGCAATAGAAGAAAAAGGAAGCGCATCCAAAGCAAGAGGAAGATCCCCCTCAATCAAAACGTAACGGAAGAAGCCGAACAACAAGTCAGACTACTCGAGGAACTAGAGATACCCAGTGTGCTACTAGTCATAGGTGCCCTACAAACCAATCACGTGAGTGATAGCATGTGTGACTTGACACACAGTCTTTTTGTTTATTATTATTATTTGGCATTTCATCATTTTATATTGCTTGTTACTTAAATATATTGTGATGTCCATAGATTTGTGCAATGGGAATCGGATCGTGATGAGATCATGATAATTAGACCGATTCGCTTTTAAACACAGATCCTAAATAATCTCGATCATAAGTTACTCGAGAGAAACATTGAGATAACTCGATAGACTGGTGTGTTGTATACTCGTCCATATGATGGATGCAGCTAGTCCCATAACTGCTCATGTGGGGACACTAGGGATATAGTACAGGTGCTCATTAGAGAATGAGTTCACTGATTGATCTTCTTACAGAATGTTGGAGGGTTGATAATGCCTTATTGTCAGATAACGATTCTGTGGTCCCAATGGTGTATCTAGTCCTTAGACTTGAGATACCAAGATTGTCCTATATGAGTATTCTATTTTTTAATACCGAACTTATAAGTCTGGAGGTTCCAAATCTAGCATAGTCGGTCATTGGGAGTAGTAACCAACCTTATGAAGACTATTGAATGTCAATAGAGGATCATCTACCCTTAGTGTCATAAGAGGAATATCTCATGTGTTCTTACTCAGACAAATCCCTAACCAGGGTCATTCGGATTGAGAGAGAAAGAGTTCTTCGATAGAATTCAATTAGAGTGAGACTCGAGCAGAAATTGTATGGGTCTGACAACACCATGCTTGATATACGATCTATAGGATATTAGATAGATGAGGGACTATAGGTATACAGTAACTGATAATAGACAGGTCTAATGGATTGGATTCCCCTATATCATTTGAGGACTGTAGCGTAGTGGCCTAGTACGTCCGTAGTCGATGAGTCAAGTGAATTATTATAGAAATAATAATTCACTAAGCTAGAAGGAGTTCTGATAGATATGACTCATGACTAGTTCGATATTGGGCCTAGAGGGTCACACACATATGGTAGGCGTTGCGATTAGTAGATGTTCGAATATGAGATATCCGTCGGAGCCTTATCTTATTGGATATCCAATAAGCCCTTGAATTATTGGATCCTATGAATGAGATCCAATAAGAGCTAATGAGATATTATTGAATAGAAATCCACTAACCTAAGAGGCTTGGATAGTTGGATGGAGATCCAATACCTAATAGGGCAGGATCCATTATGATTAAGTTGACATAAGACCTCTATAAATAAGAAGGAACCAATGGTTCATAGGCTAGAGCTCTTTGGGTTATCATATCCTATTCTCCTCCCCTTCTCCCCCTTAGATAGCAGGCTTGGAGATTTGAGGAGCATCGTCGAAGCCCTATTGTGTGGATCACCGCTAGAGAGGAGGGCGCTTGACTTCCTTCATCCTCTCCTATAGATCTATAAGGATTCAGGGATATACGATCTCCCTAGGTAACATAATCTTTCATATACACAGTTTTAAATTTCATGGATTTTGTGCATCAATCTTCGTACGACGACAAACACAACGATAGAAAATTTAGGGATTTTGTTTTTATGTTCTTCCGTTGTGCATGTAATGTCACTCCTAAGATTTCCCCATAGTGGTATTTGAGCCAGGTTGTTCGTGCGAAAGATTAGTTTTGAACTACGTGTGTTATGTTTTAGGAAGAATTTTGTCGTCAAGATCGTTGATGCTAAAGGCAAGAAAGGGCAGCAACTATTGTTGCCTTTGCTGCCTACGCGAAAGTGGCCAAAGGCTACTTGCAATCTTGGTCGTCTGTGTGCAGGCGATTGGCTATTTTTTGCCAGCAACCGACAATAGGCTGCCAACAATGGTGCCCGCAAGGGCAGGCATTGCATCGCAAGGGGCAGCACTTGCGGGGGCTATGCCCACGGGCAGAACCGCCTGCAGGGGTGGTAGGGCCCACAGGGGCACCTGCCCAAGGTGCGGTGTCGTACTCGAGCAGGGGTGGCGCCCTTGCTCCCCCACTGTAGAGGGCCGCCGCCAATAGGGTGGCAGCGGCTGCAACAAGCAAGAGGAGAAGGGTTAGGTTTTTTTGGCAAAAGACAGTTTTGCCACTCGAAATTTCAAAAATTTCAAATTCTATTCTTTTGTCCAAATTACCAAAATACCCCTTTAATTTTAAAAAATTCCATGTATGTTCCTGATTTCAAAAAATATTAATTAATTAAAATTTTTAATTGATTATTATTATTATTTTTATTATTTAGTAGTCCTACATGATGATGTGTACATGTGATGTATGATATGTGGACGGATGATCATGAACCATGTGATGTATGTACTTTGTGATTATTATTATTGGGACCTGCGAGCCTTCATTTTATTTCTCGTTTATTATCGGGCCTGTGTGCCTATGATTAAGTTGTAATCACATGAGGAGGCACAATAGGAGCGTGGAAGCGATAGCGAGACCCATGAGATGGACGATCGCAATGCATGAAGATGCGTCGAGATGCCAACAGAACTGATGAGGATGAGATGGACGATCACAGAGCATGAAGATGCACCGCTGCACACATAGATCTTGATGTGAGTGATTAGGCCCACTGGCTCAGGCCTGATCACATTGGGTTGTGGTTCATAATCATCTGGTGTGATTGCTCATGTGATGTGTGATTGCTTGTACACCTATTAGATATATATATATATATATATATATATATATATATATATATATATATATATATATATATATATATATATATATATATATATATATATATATATATATATATATATATATATATATATATATATATATATATATATATATATATATATATATATATATATATATATATATATATATATATATATATATATATATATATATATATATATATATATATATATATATATATATATATATATATATATATATATATATATATATATATATATATATATATATATATATATATATATATATATATATATATATATATATATATATATATATATATATATATATATATATATATATATATATATATATATATATATATATATATATATATATATATATATATATATATATATATATATATATATATATATATATATATATATATATATATATATATATATATATATATATATATATATATATATATATATATATATATATATATATATATATATATATATATATAGATATATATATATATATACATACGATGTAGATCTATATATTAAATATGTATGTGTGTGATATGTCATATTAAAAGACTAAATCAAAATCCCCTCTCTCTCTCGACAATACTAAATCGGTAAACGTGAGGCAATAGCCCACGTGGCCTTCCACTATTATAGGTAGGGACTGATTCTCGATGTAAGTTGAGTTGGTCGAGTCCCTTGAGGCTCACCTATATCGCGATTCGTTATCTTTCCTACGACATAGAGATATCACCGGTGGCCTAAAGATATGATATGCTTGGTCGAGTCCCTCGAGGGTATATCATCGAATCAGACTCATCTTATAATGATGGTGTTGACTTAATCGAATATAATGGTTGGTCGAGTCTCTCGAGACTATGGTGATTCGGAGGTCGAACAAAACGGGAATCATAAAAAGTTATGATCGGCAAGAGTTGTCTACCTTTTAAGCTTAGTGTGATTGGTCGAGTCCCTCGATGTTACACTAAAACACTGATTGGATCCCAATCCCTACTAGAAGTCTGCCGGAGACTTTCATTTCACGTTCTGAGGGTGTCGCATGACTAGGTAATAAAATAGTTGGAGCAAATTAAGATAAAAGTCCATATCTTGATTATTTATTATAAAATCTGCATGTTATTTATTTCTATTGCATCTTTATTTTCAGAAAATGACACTTTCAAATCCCTTACGTGGCATACTTGATGTCAATCGCCTCATTGGTCTGAATTAGACGGATTGGCTCCGCAACTTGAGAATTGTTCTCACGACGGAGAAAATAATGTACGTCCTTGATATAGTGATGCCTACGCTCGAGGAAGAGGTAAGCGAGGATGAGATTGCTGGTTACGTGAAGTACATTGATGACTCTACTCTTACTCAGTGTTACAAGTTGGGCTCCATGACTCCTAAGTTACAAAGACAGCATGAAAAGATAGATGCCAGATCTATTCTCCTACATGTCCGCAAACTGTTTAAGGAACAGGGAAGGATGATTGAGGGGACACTACTTCAGAACCATGTCTTAAAGATGATTAATTATATAGAGAAACTCACAGGTTTATGAATGGTCCGAGAGGATAATCTGTGTGTGGATCTTATGCTTTAGTCCCTATCAGATTCCTTTTCACAATTCATAATGAATTTTAATATAAACAAACTTAAGGTAACTGTCCCTGAGCTCCTCAATATATTGAGGGAGGCAGAGAGCACTATCAAGAAAGAGAAGCCAGTTCTCTATACTGGTGAGATCAGAAAGAAAATAAAAACAAAAAAGTCCCTTAAGAAGGACAAGGGCAAGGGCAGACCGGGTAAAGTAAAGAATACTAAAAAAGACTCGACAAAAGACAAAGGCCAGTGCTTCCACTATGGCAAAGATAAGTATTGGAGGAGGAACTGCAAAGAGTACCTTGCAGAGAGGGTGAAACAGAAGCTTAAAAAAACTTCAGGTATATTCATAATCAATCTTCATTTGCAGACTCTTATAATAACACATGGGTATTGGATACCGATAGTGCTTATCACATCTGTAATTTGTTACAAATTCTGGTAAAACTTAGGATATTAGCGAGAGGAACACTGCATAATGGTTTATTTACGCTAGACACTGCTCGATATATCATGAATGTAAGTGTGTCCAAGAGAAAACGAGATAAGGTGAATAGTGCATACCTATGGCATTATAAACTAGGTCACATTCACGAGAAAAGGATTTAAAAGTTGCTAAAGAATGGATATCTAGATCCATTTGACTATAAGTCATATGTAACTTGCAAGCCTTGCCTTCGTGGAAAACTGACCAACTCTCCATTTAGTGAAATTGGAGAGAGAGCTACTGAGCTACTAGAACTCATACATAGTGATGTATGTGGACCCATGTCAACTCATGCCATACGTGGTTACTCCTACTGTATTATTTTTACTGATGATTTCTTAAGGTATGGACATGTATACTTGATGAAGTACAAATCTGATGCATTTGAAAAATTTGAAGAGTATAAGAGTAAAGTGAAGAACTAGACTGAAAAAAGTATAAAGACTCTTTTGATCAGATCGAGGAGGTGAGTACTAGAGTACAAATTTCACCCAGTTCCTCAAGGACCCTAGGATTTTATCCCAACGGACACCTTCTTATATACCTCAGCTCTATGGTGTATCTGAAAGAAGGAATCGTATACACTCTTAGATATAGTGTGGTCTATGATGAGTTTCGCTGACCTACCCATCTCATTCTGGGGATACGCTCTAGAGACCACAACTTACCTTCTGAACAAAGTTCCAAATAAGTCAGTAGTGTCTACACCATATGAGATATGAAAAGGAAAAAAGCCCGATCTTAAGGTTATTAAGATTTGGGGCTACCCTTTCCACGTTAAAAGACATAACCCCGATAAGTTGGAATCAAGGACGGAGCAGTGCAAGTTCGTAGGATACCCCAAGGAAACTTGTGGGTATTATTTCTATCATCTCGAGGACCAATAGGTCTTTGAAGCCAAGAGAGTGGTATTCCTTGAGAAGGAACACATTCTTGGCAAAGATAGTGGGAGCATAATAGAGTTGAGCGAGGTTGGAGAACCTAGCTCAAGCACCACTCCACAGCTTGAGTCTGTTCAAGTACCTAGCACACAAGTTCCAACTTTATGTAGGTCCAACAGAGTGTCTCATTCTCTTGAGAGATATGCGGGACATATTAAAGGAGAGAATGTTGAGGATATTGATCCTCGGACCTATGATGAGGCTATTACGAGTATAAACTCCGGGAAGTGGCAAAAAGCTATAAATTCTAAGATGGATTCCATATACTCGAACAAAGTTTGGAATCTAATTGATGCACCCGAGGGTATTATACCCATCGATTGTAAGTGGATCTTCAAGAAGAAGATCGAAGTAGATAGAAATATAGAGACATATAAAGCAAGGCTAGTGACCAAAGGGTATCGTCAAAGGGAAGGTGTTGACTATGACGAAACGTTCTCACCTATAGCTATACTAAAATTCATCTGAATTCTATTGGCTATTGCAACACACTATGATTAAGAGATATGATAGATGGACGTGAAAATGACGTTCCTTAATGGCAACCATAAGGAAGAGGTGTATATGATATAGCCTGAGATATTCAAGTCCAAGGACTGCCCAGATAAGGTGTGTAGGTTGCTTAGGTTTATTTATGAACTAAAGTAAGCTTCCCGAAGTTAGAACATAAGATTTGATGAGGCAATCAGATCTTATGACTTTGTTAAGAACGAAGATGTGCCTTGTATGTATAGGAAAGTAAGTGAGAGTGCTATCACCTTCTTAGTGTTATATTTGGATGATATCCTGATGATTGGGAATAATGTAGGAATGCTACCCACAGTAAAGGCTTGGTTATCTAGACACTTCTCCATAAATGACTTAGGGGAAGCATCCTATATTTTGGGAATTTGGATCTATAGAGATAGATCAAAGAGGATGCTTGACTTGTCCCAATCCAGGTATATAAACAACATTGTCAAAAGTTTTGGCATGAAAAATTCCAAGAGAAGTCTCATATCAATGAGACATGAGATATCGCTTTCTAGGAATATGTCCCCAAAGACTCCTGAAGAAAGAACGAACATAAATATGATACCCTATGCCTCAACGATAGAGTCCATTATGTATATCATGCTATGTACCAGGCCTGATAGCACATGCTCTAAGTGTCACAAGCAGATCCAAGCTTGGAGCACTAGAAAATAGTAAAGTGTATCCTTAAGTACTTGTGAAGGATTAAGGATCTTTTACTAGTATATAGAGGTAGTAGCCTCAGGGTTAAAGGCTACACGGGCTCGAGTTTCCAATCCAATGTCGATGATAGCAAGTCGAATTCAGGGTATATGTACACTCTGAATGAAAGAGCAGTATGCTGAAAGAGTTCCAAGCAAGATACTACTGCTGACTCGACCACAAAGGCAGAGTACATTGTTGCAGAAAAGGAGGGAGTCTCGATGAAGAAATTCATCACAGATCTAGGAGTTGTGTCATGCAGCGAGGACTTGATTCCCTTATATTGCGACAACAATGAGATGATTGCTCAAATGAGGCAACCTAGGTCTCATCAAAAGTGTTCTGAGGAGGTTTCACCTTATTAGAGAGATCGTGACCCGAGAAGATGTAGTAGTGGAAAGAGTTTCATCTGAAGATAACATTATAGATCCACTAACAAGGTCGTTGTCTCATATTGTCTTTGAGCATCACAGGGGTCTGATGGGGATTAGACACATAGGTGATTGGCTTTAGGTCAAGTGGGAGATTACTAGTCATAGGTGTCCTGTAAGCCAATCATGTGAGTGATGGCACGTGTGACTTGACACGCAGTCTTTTTACTTATCATTATTATTTGGCATTTTATTGCTTTATATTGCCTGTTGCTTGAATATATTGTGATGTCAATGGATCTGTGCAATAGGAATCAGATCGTAATAAGATCACAATAATGAGATCGATTCACCTTTAAACATAGATCCTAAATAATCTTGATCATAGGTTATGCGAGAGGGACATCGAGATAATCGGATATACTAGTGTGCTATATACCCGTTTATATAATGGATACAGCTGGTCTCATAGTTGCTCGTGTGGGGACACTAGGGATACAGTACATGTGCTAATTGGAGAATGAGTTCACTAATTGATTCGCTTACGGAATGCTAAATGGTTGATGATGCCTTATTGTCAGACAACAATTCCATGGTCCCAATGGTGTATTTGGTCCTTAGACTTGAAATACCAATGATGTCCTGTATAAGTACTCCACTCTTTGATATCGAACTTATAGGTCTGGAGGTTTTAGATCTAGCACAATCGGTCATCGGGAGTGGTAGTCAACCTTACGATGACTATTGATTGTCGATAGATGATCATCCGCTCTCGGTGTCATGAGAGGAATATCTCATATGTACTTACTTAGACAAATCCCTGGTTAGAGTCATTTAAATTGAGAGAGAAAGAGTTCTCCGGGAGAATCCAATTAGAGCGAGACTCGAGCAGAAACTATATGAGTCTGATAGCACCATGCCTAGTATATGGTCTCTAGAATATTAAATGAATGAGGGACTATAGGTATACGATAACTGAGGACAAACATATCCAATGGATTGGATTCTTCTATATCGTCTAAGGACTACAGCGTAGTGTTATAGTACATCTGCAGTCGATGAATCGATTGAATTATTATGGAGATAATAATTTACTAAGCCAAAAAGAGTTCTGATAGGTATAACTCACAACCAGCTCGATATTGGGCTAGAGGGTCACACACATATGGTAGGCGTTGCGATTAGTGGAAGTTCGGATATAAGATATCTATCGAAGCCCCTATCTTGTTGGATATCCAATAAGCCCTTGAATTATTAGATTATATGGATGAGATCCAATAAGAGCTAATGAGAGATTATTGGATAGAGATCCACTAATTTAATAGGCTTGGGTAGTTGGATGGAAATCCAATATCCAATAAGGCAGGATCCATTAGGGTTAAGTTGATAGGAGACCTCTATAAATAGAGAGGAACCAATAATTCATAGACTAGAACTCTTTGGGTTGTTATCTTATATTCTCCTCCTCTTCTCCTCCTTAAATAGCAGGATTGGAGATTTGAGGAGCATTGTCGCAACCCTGCTGTGTGGATCACTGCTAGAGAGGAGGGCGCTTGACTTCTTTTATCCTCTCCTACAGATATGCAAGGATTTAGGGATATATGATCCCCCTAGGTAACACAATCTTTCATATACATAGTTTTAAGCTTCACAAATTTTGCACATCAATCTCCGTATGACGACGAACACATCGATGAGAAATTTGGGGATTTTGTTTTTATGTTCTTCTGCTGCGCATGTGATGTCGCCCCCTAAGATTTCTCCACATGTGCAAAGGCAAAAGCAAAGGGAAAGGCAATAGTATCAGCTGCACCATTAAAAAGAATTAAGTTAGGCAACGAAACCTTCTTAATCGTATTCAACAATTAACTCAGTCCGAAGACATGACAACGACATGGACAGTAGTGTCTAAATTAATGATGGTGATGACATCGAGTCGATGGTTTTATCTACATAGTTTAAGAGTAGCATATGGACCGAGGAGTAGTATTTTATATATGTCACAAAGATTCAAATCATAGAGCTCAATGAGGTAGTAATCAAGTTTATACACGGAAGGGAAAGGTAGTGGATGATTTTGGGCAAATATGATATTGCCTACATGACGTAGACATAGAGTGAAACTCATCGCATTCATAGTCATTGTATTATGGAGAACTTTATGGCCAACAAGGTGATAGTTGATCATTCTTCTTCGAACAACAATACAATGATCGATCTTATGATACGAAGCAACTAATTAGTAGCGAAAGTAGAAGTTCCAGTATTCTTCAACCTCCGCACCAATACATACCACAATCATACTTGCCTTAGGAGATGCCTCGGACATGTGTGGTTCACGATGATTAGACTATGATTATCACCATCTTGATGCACTAATGTGGTATATGATATATCAATATATTATATCATGGGATCAATTTCAGGATTGGATTCGACAAACATATCAAATTAATATACATATGCATAGGATCGAGAACCCCAATCCACCGCTCGTAAAATCACGTTATTCTTTTTTATGGTAGAACCAGGTATAACTATCAACTGATTACTTGATTCATTTGAATCTTAAAGTTTAAGCTATTTAACAAATAATCTGACTATTCAAATCATTTCTTTGTAGATAATTCAATATCAACAGAAGGACAATTCGGAACATGCCACAAAGCTACTCCTCGAAACCCAAAAAAAATATCACTATTCTTTCCTAATTTAGATTATTTTTACTAAAATTATATTAAACATATTTATTTTTAACTTAAAAACCCTAATCTATTTTTTTTCTATTTTTTAAGAATTTTTAGAGCTATTTTAGGCCATTTTCCCATGCTATCAGTACGCCCTATTATACCGACACAATATGTCGATATAGAGTGGTATGTATCGTACTTCAACAAACCTTGCTATATATTTCAACCAACAAAAAACAAATAAAATCCTTTATAGATATTCCTCCTCTGGAGTTTATTAAGGAAAGTTCAGAATAAGTATAGAACTAATTAGTAAAAAAAATCAATTAGTCCATAGCTTTCATTTTTTCTACTACCATTATTATTAATCAAATTAAATGCAAAGCTAACTACTTAGTAAGAAAAATTATCTTAATTTGTGTAGAAAATGATCCTAAGTGATTCAATATATGCCGCAACACAACATAACCCTTTGAAACCTACACCTCATGTACAACAGACTCACATAGCCATTGTCATGCTGCAACATGGAATGTTCCACATTCAATGGCTACGAGAAGCATTCATACATTCGATATTAATAAACAAAATTGTATTTTCTAGTCATTTGTACAAACTTTAAGATAACAAATTAGCAAATGACTAGTAGTTGATATTCATGAACTATATGAAACATCTAATAGACATTCTTTACATATGCACTCCAAAAAAGTTTTGAAGAGATGTATATCTGCCTTGAAAAACACCTGAATGTATGCAGGAACCCAACTTTTAAGGGTAAATTGGGGATTTGCATGAAAAAAGTGAACGTTTACCAACATTTTAATATGTATTACCAAGAAAATATAAAAAAATTACTGGATTGCAGAAATGATATACTCAGAGGAATGCAGAATTATTTAGTAAACTAGCTGGAGACTGCAACTAACCACATAAGCAAGTGAGACTAGGTCGAATGATTTTGAAGGTAACCCTGTACATTCACCATTAGCATGGATCCACCTAATAGGCTTGATCCTTGCAGCTTTTTTCTTTTCCTTGTATTGTGCAACAGACAGAAAGTAAGGAGACAGATCTAATCCCTGCATAACATAAGATAGATATTTACCACAAAATAGGATAGATATTAATGAAAAAGAAAACATATCAATGAATTTGATAGAGAAAATTTTGCAGGCTTTTGACAAAATTTATTGGCAAGAAATATTAACCATATCATTTCAGATGAGTTAGCTGCATACGAGATCCACAACATGGCTGTTGCAAAAAGAGAACACAAAATTCAATGCAGCATACTCTTTCTAAAGATTGCTTATAAGACTTATAGATGCAGTAGTTAGAAGTGGTAAAATAAATAAAAAAAGATAGAGGGAAACCTAAAAGCACTTTAATAGAAACTATAAATAAGGTTTTAAATACTCTAACTTAACTAAAGTTATGGTTATTCACAGATTTCAATGGCGACAAAAGGTGACCCTAAAACAGGGGTAGTCCACATACCAGTTCATGCTTAAACCAATATATATCACTCATTTCATTTGGGCAAAATGATGGCTGCTCATGGTTGGGACTTTATGGTTTTATTGTTGTATATTCTTTCTAAGATCATATATTCATAATTACTAGTCATTCTTGTTCTTTTCCCTTGAAGCATATAAATAGCATGGTTCTATGACCATTTTCCTTTTTTTCCAATTATGTTAATAGTACTTTTGTTCCTTCGTCATGTGTCACAACTTCTGTTTCAAAAGGGAAAAAAATTCATAGATATGCCGCATACAAGGTGGACATATTACCTTCCAGAAAATAAAATTAAAATTATCTGGTACCAGTGTCTAAAGAAATAATAATAAAATGAGTAGAAAAATGATTAGAATGAGCATTATCCTAATTACTGGTGGAAGGCTAAATATTACTATTTTAATCATAAAGTACACTTTTTGCATAAATGATTTTCACTGAACAACCCTACATTGCAACAATGCACATTTAGAAAAATTCTCAAATTCATATAAGATATAATCAAGAAAACAATAAGGGTACAAGAACTAACCCTGCAACAGTAATGCAGGTTAAATAAATAACTAAGCCCTCAAACCACAAAGTTTCACATTTCTATTGCCCATGAAGGGTGATGGAAAACCTTTGCATGAGTAGAAAAATGATTAGAATGAGCATTATCCTAATTACTGGTGGAAGGCTAAATATTACTATTTTAATCATAAAGTACACTTTTTGCATAAATGATTTTCACTGAACAACCCTACATTGCAACAATGCACATTTAGAAAAATTCTCAATGGACTTTAGTGCCTAGTAATCTGATGTGTGCAGCTAATGTGTCCATTAACTTGCTCCTAACTAGTAAAATTATATACAATGATGTAGAACTCGTAGAAAGAAGGGAAGAGAGAAAGAGAGAGAAGATTGAGTAGACCTAATTGAACCTTTAATCCCTATGCTGTGCACCAACATAATTGAACTTTAATCCTTATGTAGTGCACCAACAGATAGTTTATAGAATCCATCATTGATGTGCACCAACAGGTAGTTTATAGCATCCATCACTTTTGCACCAACGGATAGTTTATAGCAGCTCTAATGGCTAAGGCTCCACTACCAATTTTAATATAAAAATTGCAGGAATCAGGGAAGATAGAGACAAATAGGTAAGAGGAGAGTAGAAAAAGAGAAGAAATGAGAGGTTAAAAGAGAGGGTAGAGAAAGAATCAGAGATACAAGAGGCAATAACATGACAATTGTGTTTCCAAAATCACTTCATGCTGAATTACATTTGAAAACCACTATTTATAGGGCTTATGATATCATGGGCACCAACAACTAGATTATACTTAAACCACAATTCCAATAAGTCAAACATGACTCCCAAGACTATAACTCAAATCTACAATTCCAACAAGTCAAACCAAGCTTCAAGAGAGTAAACCGCACCCCATAATTTCACCGAATCAAACATGATATCTCCAACACACATTAATGAAATAATTAACGTTAGTCTTTATGAGAGTAAATCCATCTTGGAAATTCTTTACTGGATTTCCATCATAATTCTCACCTATAGAAGCTAAAAATTAAATTTTAAATTGCAAATAAGATTCTTTTAGTATAAAATTATGAATTCATTTCATAATATATTAGCTAATATTTTTTCCATGGTTCATCTTACTGATCCGTACTAGTATACTGACCAACCATCGATATGATACGTATCGATGTACTGACATACGATATGGTGGGGCATACCAATAAACCGATATATACTGCCTATATTAGTCCCCTATCAGACTAATATATAACGTCCATATTGAGCGTATGCCGCGGTACAACAAACCTTGATTTTCTCAATAAAAAATAAAATAATTCATCCACATTGATTTCACATCAATAATTTAAATTTCACAGGAGTACTATCAAAATATTTCCAAGACCTAGAATCAAGTCCAACAAGTAAAATCAATTTTTCTTAGTAATCAATGTAGTCCATAAACATATTTATCCTAAGCAAGGTAACTTATTCAAATATATGAAAAATGAAGCACTTACAGTAACATTAGCTGAAGGAAACATTTCAGCAAGGTACCGTGTGCTAACTCCTATAGAGCAACCAATGTCTAAAATATCATTGATCTCTGAATTCCCTGAATATTGTTTAAGGTGATTTTCAATTGCCTTCAACCAATTGCCGCGTACAATTTTATTTGCTTCATCAACTGTAGGAGCATTAGGTACTGCTAATTTTGCAATGGACATGGTTGCAGCTTCTGCCTCTGCGGCTGCCTGCCATATGAAGAGAATGCTCAAATAAACTGTCTTCAGAAGTTTTATAATCAAATTATTAAAAAAAACCTATTGACCATATATTTGTAATACCTAGTCAATCAAACCAAGAGTAGAATACCCTTGGACATTTGTTTTCCAAAGTCATTTTCAAATAATAAAAAGCAGTAACAGGTTTGTTCTGACCATTTTAAGATGAAAGAGATGTTTTGGTAGTGTTTGACGATAGAACTTCTGATGAAAGATAGATTCTACATTCAGGAAGCTCCTACAATATAATGTGTAAAAGAAAATGTTCTTGTTCTTTTAAGAATAAGGAACTATCAAGTTGGCATATGGCTCTCTTAGCAAGGTTACTGATGAGGGAATCAAGTTCAAAAGGCATTGCACACTTCCAGGTTGCTTAGGAAATTTACTTCATTTATTGAACTCCAAAGGCTCTGATTATTCAGCAAAAGGTGGATCTTCAGGTGACATTTGGCATCAGATTCACCATAAGATAAAAAGAGCAGTAACATAATAAGTTGACTGGGAATACATCTACGGGTGGATTCCAATCAAGCCTATAGCACTAAACAGGATGGACTTCAGTCATGCAAGGTTTCTTTTTCCCACCTGGTCCAGCTGCAAGAGTAATTTGCATCTAGATGCTGTTGTAGGATGTCAAACTGCAGATTAAAGTTTGGTGGCTAAAAATTCAAGTCCATAAGGAGCTGATAATGTTGACACCCAGGGAATAAATAACATAATGTAAGATCATATAATAAATCATCAACAACAACAACAAAGCCATAAGTCCCAACTATTTGATATTGACTATATTGATCTTTTACCGCCATTGAGATATGTAAAAAGGCATATGTTTAGTTAAGTTTAGAGCAAGGTATGCAATTTCGTACCGCATCGAAGTTTCGACGTTCGTTCGGTACAGTACGATACTATATACTGCTCAGTATATATATATATATATATATATATATATATATATATATATACACACATATAATTCGACGACGTCGCCTCTCTCTTCTTCGAAGCGACATCACCTCGTTTATATATATATATAAATTAATAAATATATTTTTATATATAAAAGATTATATATATATATATATATATTTTATAAAAGGCGACGCCGCATCACCTCTGCAATGTCGCCTTTTCCTTCTCCCATGCAGGGTGACATCGCCGAGGCAACGTGACGTCGCCTCGTTTATATATATATATATATATATATATATATATATATATATAGCGATGCCACATCACCAAAAAAGGCGACGCGATGTCACCTTTTATAAAATATTTATATATAAATATTTATATATATATATATATATATATATGTATATCGTTCTGTTTAGTAACGAGCAGTTCGTGTACCGGTAAACTGACGATCCGGTACGTACCGCCCGGTACAGGCGGTATTATTCAAAATTGCATACCTTGGTTTAGAATACTTTATTTATATCTTTATTTATAATTTTTAAATATCTTTATTTATAAAATTGCATATCTTTATTTATATCTTGGTTCAAAATTGCATATCTTTATTTATAATTTCTAACTTTCTATTAAAGTCTTTTTCGGTCTCCCTCTACCTCTCCTTGTACCACCAATATTAATCATTTTACCTCTTTTGACTACCACATCCGAAGTTCTCCCAAGCACATGTCTATATCATTTTAAACGATTTTCTCTCATCTTATCCTCTATCGAAACAATATCTAGTTGTTCACGAATAAAAATATTTCTTTTCCTATCTTTTGTAGTAACTTCACACATTCATCTCAATATTCTTATATCGACAACACAAACTTTTTATATATGTTATTTCTTAATTACCAACACTCAGATCTATAAAGCATTATTGGTCTCATAACTATCTTATAAAATTTTTCTTTTAATCTTAAAGATATCCAATTATCACATAAGGCTCTTGATGTCTCTCGTCATTTTAACCATCTTATTTTTATTCTATGAATAATGTCTTCATCCTGTTAAATAATTAATCCAAGATATCTAATGATTTTACTTAAAAGGATTTCTTGTTCATCTAACTTAACTATATTATCTTATCTATTCTTATAATTAATAAATTTACATATCATATATTTAATCTTAGCCTTATTTAATCTAAAACCTTTAGTTTCTAAGGATTGTCTCCATTGCTCAAGTTTATAACTAATTCCACTTAGGCTCTCATCAACTAAGACAATATCATCAATAAATAAGATAACAAAATTAAGCCTAACGTAGAGATTGTTAGAGTTTGGTCTTAAACTTTGGTCCTAATTATTATTGGATTAAAAAATATTAAAGATACTATTTTAGTGCAATTAGCATGTCGTTGAATAATGGATAATGTCCATGTGAAACAAGTAGGATGATCTTAATATACATTTGGTTTATACAGTTGAGCATATCTCAAAAGAGAGGATATATATATATATATATATATATATATATATATATATATATATATATATATATATATATATATATATATATATATATATATATATATATATATATATATATATATATAATTTTATTTTATTTTTATTTTTTTTTTTGATGTAGATGTTTTTGAAATTTGTATTTAAAGAAATGGATCCTAAGACAATTTGTAACCTGACATAAGCCTATACAATATATACAAAGGAAACTTGTTGACAAGTATTAGAAAAGACTAAGTGTACTATTGTATCATCCACTCAATTTAGTCTAACCAATGGGACTATACACAGTTTTCAGTGGAACTGTTGTGTTGAATATGAAAGAGAGCAATGCAAGACAAGAAGTCCTTAGGGTTACATATCTTGAGATTGGTACCTAAAATCGATGTCCAATTAGACCTATAGAGAGAAGCCTGCTGTGTTGGGCAGTAGATTGGCATGTACTAGCCAATATAAAACCCAAAAATAAAAGAGAGAATAAAGGGACAAACTCTTTGTTAAAATGATGAGAGAATAAAAAATTAGTACCAAAAGAGAATAAAAAATAAAAAAAATCTCTTATTTTCCTTTCTTCTCCTTTTTCTGGCTCACTGCACTTGGTACTATCATCAGCCAAGTCCTAGCTTCCTCCATCATCCATGATCACCTTCTCTCTCTTCTTCTTCCTCTTCTTCCCACCAAGGTCGCCACTTCTTCCAATACTATGATTTGCAAGAGCAGGTGGAATCATGATAGAGGATCATAACTGTACAGAGTTCTGTTGATTTATATTCAATGGGTGAACCAACCAAGAACTAGAACAAACCAGCAAAGACTCTTGAAATTGAGTCATTTTGCATCTTCTTAACACTAAATTGGCCACTTTAGTGGATATTGCTTGACATCAAGTGATCTACAACTTGGTTTATGCATGGGCCATAACTGACACTCATATTGAGAATAAAAAAGAACATAATATTTGCATCTGAGGATAGATAGGTGTAGTACATATAGGATTAAGGGAAAACCGTTAAGCTGAACTGGATATTTGTGTATTCACTAGCATATCTGGATTCTGGTGTTGGAAATGGTAGACTGGTAGAGAAAGATTAAAGACCTCTGATAAATACTTCCAAACAAGATCAACAACATGTCAGGTCAGGAAACTCAACCTTGATTTTTGGTGTTAGAAAAGATAGAAGATGATACAAAAGGCTTGGCTACAAAATCATTAAGGATATCATGACCTGCTTAGTGATAAGTCCATCAAAAAACCAAAAAAAAAATCCGCAAAAGTGACATTAAACAGTTGGATGCCATGGGATTGTTGTTGTCATTATCATTTTTCCAGTAATTTACAGTTCAATTAATTAATAGTGTTCATTTGTCTTTCAAATTTTACAGGATAGCAGACTCCATTCCAAAAATAGATGCCAGAATGCACATCATGTCACATTGAGAACTATTTGTAGGACTTTCAACTTTGAAGAACCACAGAAAGATTTATAACGGGCTGTTGGAAGGTTTGCAATGATCCTTTTAGTATGATGATTCATATTTTTACAACAGAACAACACCTTGCATGCCAAAACATTTAACACCTTGCTTTTAAAAGATTGGTTCCTTCACTTATTCATTTATGTGACTGTGTAACTTAAGTTGATGATCAGGCTGCAGCATTATCAAAAGCTAAAGAATAAGAGAACTTTAATGAAATCAACTATGGATTCTAACGGTGTCAAATATGTGATATTATCACTCCTAAAGTATAAAAATATCAAGTTTTTACCCTGAAGTTCATTTTTCATTAATGATGATGCATACCGGACATATTCGTGTCAATCAATGGTTCAGCAAGCACAGTTAGCAATATGATGTTTGTCATGGGTTGACTAGTATTAAAAGGGAGAAGTCTTCCTATATTCTCAAGATTGGAACTTCTTCATTTTTTTTCTCCATAGTGTCATAGAGATGATTTTGAAACAGAGATTAACCATCATGCAGAAAGGTCCTAGCCTCTAAAAGTAATGTGTTATTTGTCTTAATTTAACAGGAAATATATCATGATGAAATATTAATCAAACTAGCTAAAGAAACTGCTGAAGATCATAGAACATCAAATAACTTCAGAGGAAAAGAACATGCTCACTACTGTCTAAGTTCCACCTAAAGGTAAACTACCCTTTAAATAAATATGACCCAAGAATCTAAGTCAACAAGAATGAGCATCAGACTGTTTAGTGCAAGAGAATACACTATTATTCATAAGGGTATTCAGCAACAGGTGTAGCCAATTGGTTGTCATACTACAATTATTATAATTGAAGAGCAAAAGAGACAAAATTTACCAGCCAAGATAGGTTCCCTTCATCATATGCATGAAATGGATTTAGATAATCTGTTCATAAAAAAAAGTAATTTAGAGAAGATCGGATAATGACCAGCACTTGAGCAAATTTATTGGCCCATAAACCTGAAATGAAGATATACTAACTCTTCTTGACTAGGTTTTCAGAAGTATCATATGGCAAAACTCTGTTAGTCCCTAGAAAAAAAACTGATGAAAGAGACCAATTAAAGTTGACTAGTTCTAAGGGAGTAGAAGAATTAATTCAAATATAGCGAATTAATTGAAGTACGTTTCCAGTTTAATCAAGAAATAGTAGTGGAGCTTGACAATTATCATATTGTGCATATCATAATATCTCCAAGATCTTGGCCTGTTGGCCATGCTAACTTTTGATGATTGAGAAACCATAACATACAATACTTAACCAGTAGATACATAATTATTATCATTTTCGGCTGATAACATGGAATATGGGGCGGCATACCAACCGGTACACACACTAATGTACCAGCCCGGTAGTTTACTAAAACCAATACCAGACCATCATTTAAAACCTTGCTACAGGGCACAGCAACCTGACTGACAATTGTTCAAATCACAAAAATAGGAACGCTGATTGTGGGGCTAAAGCTACGTGCACTAATCATCCCTGGACCCCATATTGGCAGGAGCTGCACTTTAGTACAAAACCTTCCAGGTAAACACAAAAGCTCTGTCGCTGCTCATTATGAGCACCTATCTTCTTATCAAAATAATAAATAAAAAAATTTATATGAGCAATGAGAACCTCATTTTACTGATATAAAAGAGATGAGACTTCGAAAACACCACTAATAAACTAGACAACACTTTGGAAATGTTTAAGAGCGATAGAGGTTCTAAATTTAGGAGTTAGTATGTTGAAGAACATCCAAAAGAATGGTATTACATCTCAGAGACCTTCGTTCCAAGAGAATAGAAAAAGTTGACAAATTAAATTAAAGTGATTTGGAATAAGATGTGAAGATGACACTAGGACCAATTTGACATAGGAGTAAAACCAGGAGGTCACTCAAATTTGAATAATGTTAGATCTATAGATTAATGCTTAAACTATTATTTATCTTAGAATTTAAGAATTTTAGACTGTTTGATAAAGGTTTTGAGGTTCATGTTAAAATGATAGAATTGTTTTTCATTGATGATGAATTTATCCATCAAATAACAGGTGGTTGGTGTGAGGTCAAGAAGCTCAGGTGTCTCTCTTTGAAACCAGAGTGAGTTTTATGGAAGCATTATATTATTCTAAAACATTTTCATAATCTTAATTTCAAACAGCCACAATTTTTAAAGGATGAGAGACATTGACATTTTATCAAGGCCCCTTCTCACATTTTGTCTGTCACAAATCACACCTTGTCCTACTACATTACATAGCAAGGTAACTTGCAAATAAAAAATGCACTTATAACTCACCTAGAAGCAAAATGGTACAGTCAATCTAACAAGTACACTGATCATTATGCAAAGCAGTGCTGACACGTATTAGATAGAGGACAGCATGTCAAAACAATTTTCTTATGCGAGTAGCAAAAGACCAAGGACATTACAAATTGGTATGAACAAAAAGTAAGCAAGAATTTCTGAAGTGTATAACATCTGGAAGTTACAATGAATTTGTGGAGCTAATGACAACAAGCATAACCAACTTTTTCTGTAGTTTCATTTTGTTTAGTTTGAGATTATACCACATTGCCTCAGATTTTGTCACAAACACAAAAGACTTATCTTACCTAAGCAAACTATACTTTCATCTCATTATCATGCTTCTTTCATTTTTTGAGTTCCTTTAAAAAAGAAACTTTAACCTCTCCATCTATGTGCCTTCATTTCCTTATGACCTTCTTAAGTTAAAAGCCTATCAAAAGCCCATGCAGTTACCTGCAAGCAAAAATTTTATCTTCACAGCCATCTGCTAAACTTCTGATTCATTAACCACCTAATATTGTCTCCTAAGTTAATTAGCTTGCTTATGTTTTTTGTTCACAGTGCAAGTTATTTTTCATACTCTCTCAATGTAGTGGGATGTTCTATATCCACCAGAAAAACGAACTTGTTATGTACATCAAGATAAACATCTAATACATTGTTGGACACAAAATTTAGGGGCCCAAAGGCCTTCAAGTTCTGGAATTGAGTGATGTAGGTGTCAGGTATCACACTGGGGAAAGATTAATCTCAAAACATAGTAAAATAAAATCAAAGATAGGAGACGATTGATATCGATTGCAAAGCTGTAAACTTTACTTACTATTATAATGCAGTTTAAAAGTTCTAACTGACCTGATCATTAGAGCTCAATATTAGCCTCTGAAACAATAGCTATAAAATAGTCTTAATTATGATTTTGTAAATATTAACTTTTGACTTTTGTTTTTCTATAATACAACTTAAAATTCCACATGTTTTTCACTGGTCTTTTGTATTAATTTCGTAATTTCCATATTGCAATTAGGAAACTGATGGTCTTAAATCTCAAGATAGGCTACTGCTTCTATGAATCTCAACTTGTAAAATTATAGAACAAATTTGTCTTGAATAAAACAGTGTTAGAAAGAGCAAGATGTAGAAGCATGACTAATAACATCAAGAAATGTCAACAATGGCCTGCTACAATTATCTCACTAGGATTCAGCATGAATCTGCTCATATTATGCACATAAAAATGGGGAAAAGGGTCGTTTCCATCATTACCCGTCATGACAAGATGCTCAATGCACTTATTCTATTAAATCTCAAGGACAAATAGATCTGCCTAAGGAGCTTATCGTCTTGATACTGAGTTAGTAAACAGAGAACTTACTAGAAAAGCTTGTGCTTAAGCTTAATGGTCATTCAAACCCAGATTTAAGAAAAAAGTAAAGAACAAATTGGTTAATTTTACTCACTTCTACTTTCCCAAATTTATTAAGACCTCCATTCCGGGATGATTTGGTACAGAGGTGGCAATTCCTGATTCACAATTGCCAATCCACATAACTCGTCAAAATAAACGAGCATTGGCGTGGAATTTTGTGTCCATAAATCAACCTAGTGATCCTGTTACATGTTTCTTTTTCATACACAGCACAAAGTGAAATGATGGTTATAGCATTTTGATTAATTACAAACTAGTTGTTGCAAATTCAGTTGCATAGTTAGCATAAAGCCTTTGAAAAATAAAATAATCAAAAAGAATATGCGACGAAAGTTAAATGACTCACAATCCGGATAAACCAGAGAAGGATTTTGGACGCTCTCCATCTCCTTGTAAACGTCCGAATTCAGAATCTCATTCGTCATCTCCCTCCACGGTATATTCGCCTTCTCCGCATTACTTACAGGTCCAAGAACGGTAGAAAAGCATATGTCAAGAAAACTCAGCCTCTTGAGAAGGTTGTAAAATGGGGGAGAAATCTTAACAACAGAGATGAAAATTGGGGGATTTATTGTGGTACCCGATGAGGAGCTGCCGTGCCCCGAGCTTCATGACCGAGAAGAGAGGCTTGAAGGAGATGAGGGCCCCGATGAAGCGGGAGAGCGAGGTCTCCCCCGCCCACCGCGGCAGCTCCAGCTCTCCTTCCAACTCGACGCCGTCAGCGGCGGGCACTGGAGATGCCCGGGCCACGACGACGCGGCCATGGGGAGGACTCCTGCTGTCGTTAGATGCACTCGTGCGACGGATAGGAGATTGATGGGAAAGCTTGGAGAAGGCAGTGGAAGATGCGGCGAGTAGCGACATCTTTTTCCTTCTCGGGAGGCGGGTGTCGTACTCGACGCTCAAACTGGAACGCCGTCGGTCGGCGAGGACGCGAGTCCGCAACACCAATCGTTATCCGCGCGCACTCCTATGAGCCTATAGTTTTCTTACACGTGGATCGCAAAGTGGCTTTGGGTGGGGGGAGGGGTCTGGAGATCGAAACGGTTGCAACTCCTGCCGTGACCACGAATATTTCATATATTGTGTAGTCACTAGAGGTGGTGGCTTCAAATTGATCAATCAGGATTGCTTTGGGAATAATAACTTGTGGCCCCTGAATTCATATCTGTATTCAGGTTAATTTCTTGTTCCAGAAAAATATCATCTTACCACTTTGCAGATTCTGATGGTTCATGATTCAGAAAAAAATCCTTCTCATTAGAAGAAAACTTGTCCATTGTTTCTCTCTTAAGAGGGATTTAAATATATAGGTTATTGATTTTTTTATTAGTTTTATCAGTAAAAGTCTCAATCCATCAGGTTCAAGAACGATATAACCAATGCAATTTCTTCGTCCAGAACTTCAAATTTATGACATTTATGATCTCTAATATACAACAATAATATCATAATATTTTAATTATTTAGAATTGACTATATAGATATTTTTTTCACTGAGGAGTGCTGCACAAAATAGTATCATCAACTAATTCAAAAATAGTTATATTTTACCTTTACCTTTTATCATAGCATATTAGTTTTATCAGTAAAAGTCTCAATCCATCAGGTTCAAGAACGATATAACCAATGCAATTTCTTCGTCCAGAACTTCAAATTTATGACATTTATGATCTCTAATATACAACAATAATATCATAATATTTTAATTATTTAGAATTGACTATATAGATATTTTTTTCACTGAGGAGTGCTGCACAAAATAGTATCATCAACTAATTCAAAAATAGTTATATTTTACCTTTACCTTTTATCATAGCATATTTTAGTTTTCTTATTTACTTCCACTATTTATTTATACAAATTGTCTTATCTCGTTTGACCATGACATATACAGGTAGACAACGTGTTCATGCAATTTTTAGATGATTCCTTCTGATTTAATTCTAATTGTTCACAAATGTCAATCACATTCCATAATTTCTAGTACTATATTTTACCAATATTCTTTAAAATTGACACCATAATTTTTTTCTTATTTGTGATACTGTTGTGTCAATTCACTAAACTCATCACTTACACATCAGTGCACTAACCGCTAGAATGATAATTAACATCCCCATGTTTCTTTCTATTACCACAGTTCTCCAGGTAACTTAGGTTGATTCTATGTTACCATCATTAAGACAGATCTAATCCCTTAATAACTTTATTAACAGCTAGCTAACAACATTTGAATCCACAAGTCCTGACAAAGGGCAAAATTTAGCAACAAATCCATACATGTGTCTCCACATCTGCTCTATGTGATAGATAATATTTACTCACATATCGATGATAAAAAGAAAAAATAACAAGTCACAAAAGGTGCCAAAGATGCATGTATTTTCTACAATTCTGCCCAAGATCAAACTCTAACTCAGTACTTATCCCATAAAATTTAGCATCAAATGAAAAATTGTATAGGTTCTAAACTGATTTTACTTTTTGTTAGAAATGTGCAAATATCAAGAATTCATGATCATCATGATGATGTTCAATTATATAAAATGCAATGATGAATAATACTGAGACAATATAATCACTTCTAAAGGATAATTCCATGCAAAGCCATTTGAAGGCTTGCAGCTGATTTGATCATAGAATAAACATGATTGTCTGATGCAGCTTCAAGCCCTTGATCTTAAGTGGCTGGCTGCCAATATATGACCACAACATCTATAAAGACCGACAGTCTAAAACAGGGGTTAGTAATGATCGATTAGAGAAGAAAGCTTCTAAGCTGGCTATGATCAGCTGATGAACGTCGACGAACGATTCTGAAGTATGAATAGCTGTATGATGCGATAGCACAACATTATCCATGCAAAAGAGTTCCTTGGGAACAGCAGGTTCTTGCTCGAACACATCGAGACCGGCACCTGCAATGTCTCCTTGCATCAGGTGCTTGACTAACTCTGCTTCATCAATGAGAGCTCCTCTTGCCACATTTATAATGACCCCATTCTTCCCTAATGCTGAAATAACATCCTTGTTGACCATATGATGTGTTTCGGTGGTTAGAGCACAAGTAATAACTAGTATATCACTTGCAGCTGCAAGATCACAAACACTTGGGAAATATGTGTATGTGGTTGATGGCTTCCTTTGTCTTGAGAAATATGAGATCAAACAACCAAAAGCTTCCAGCCTTTTGGCTACTTCACATCCAATACTTCCCAGCCCTACAATGCCAACCCGCTTGCCACCCAGCTGCAACCATCAATCAGACAATTGTAGATGTTAAGTTCTCTGGTTTCAAATAACAAAAACAAAATTTAGCACTCAAGCCAGAAAAAAGTTGTTTACGGACTTACAACCTACTTAGTGATTGACTTCTTACAGAAGTAGGCTCTTAGATGCACAATATAATCATGCATTGCAGTAAGAAACTCGATATAATCAAATGTAAAAATTAAAAGGAAGATATAGATAAACAAGATAAAGCAATCATTTCCAACTGACACTTGTCCTATACAAACCAACCAAAATGCAATAGTACAGAGGAAGCTCATATTTGGTTTTGTAAGAGATCAACACAAATTACTTGAGAAAATATTGATCTATTTCTATTTTTTAAACAGTTTGACATTGCACTTATTTCTAATTTGCTTCTGAAGAAAACTGCATTGTAATTGCAACAAAAAACAGGAGACAAAACTTGTCTGCCCAGTGTCATTAGCGAAAAGAATATTACAAATCTAATTTATAGTTGTGGTGCCAAAGAAAATGAACCAGTGTTAACCACCATAATGTGAATGTGTTCAGAAAGCACAATGGCCATCAAAATATAGAGAACAAGTTTAACGAACAAAGGTGTAAAAAATTTGCATTGTTTAGGAAGAAACAAAAGGGGGAAACTAGTTATCTCTACCAAACGCTCAACCTACAACATTGGTGTTGGTAAGTTGGATAAATATTTTACTTCATTGCCTTGACATAAACTACTCCCCGAATCAACTGGTTAGTGATACTTATCTCATGACCTATAATATATGTGGTGAAAGTTACAGTGGTATTGTTACTATTATGTAGGATGAGATTATTGTATAACAATTGGTCTAGGGTACACAATTAATTCAACTGGAAAATTAATAATAATTTATAGATTTCATAGCAGGAAATTGTTTCTAATGCCCTAATAACTAGCTGCAACAACTGTAAGAGGCCCAAAAACATGAAAATGGCAAGCTAAGACAACTAGTAAGCAGAGCTCAGAGATCCATGCATCTATCTTCAACATATATTTGTTATTCTGGTAACTGTTGTAACACTTGTCAATTTCAGAATCCTCTTAAAGCCATAACAACTGCTTCATAAATAGCTAGCACTTTGTCCCTTTACAATCAGGAGAATTATAATGAGCCTCTAAATCAGGATTCCAAACTAGAGGATAAATTAACAAAAGTAGGTGTTCACAACTAAGGATTATTCAACAAGCAGCATTTGGACACTCAGAGTTAATACAACAAAAAAATGCTAACAACATTCTAGAACCTGAAGGAAAAAAAATGCAATTAAGGAGAAGATGAAATAAAATATCAAAAATAAAAGTTTAACTCTCTTATTTGACTACAAAATCAAGAAAAGAAAGGATGGAGAGGAAGTCCAAATAATGTTGTTTAGCTATAGAACTTAGGAGTGCAGGGGAGAAAAGTGAAAAATAAAGATATTTAAATTCCTCACTGTGGAAAGATATTTCTGTAAACCAATTCACACTGTTTTAGCTTGGAAAGACGGGCTATCTACAACTTTAATGTGACAAGAATGAAATGAAATAACAAATGAGACAATCACCATCCAAGTTGCTGGGTGGTTCTTGTCGAAGAGAATATCGCAACAAGTCAGAAAGACTTGAAATATGCTATTCGGTTGCATTTGAAGAAAAAAAAGCAAATGAAACAGAATAGCTATCGAAATAGATTCTCCACAAGACATTAAATCGAATAAGAAATAGAAATTTCGCTTTTTTTTTGTTACAATTTGACATAACCCGGAAACAATTTGGTAAAAGTTCAAGACAGCATAACCAATACTTTATTAACTTCTTCAGAAAAAATCACAGCTAAAAGAAGTTCCACGATTCCATCAGTTCCCCTTCTGCAGTGAACATTCTCAGGAAAGATAATGGCAAACAGAATAGTGAAGAGAACACAAAGAAGTAAAGAAAGTGAAGAAGACGGATAAGAAGAGTGGAAGAAGGGAATCAAACCCTGAAGCCGAGAGGGTAGTCACCAGCGAGCGGCCACAGGCCGCGGCGGACGTACCGGTCGGCGGCTGACACCCGGCGGAGGACGTCGAGGAGGAGACAGACGGCATAGTCGGCGACGTCCGTGGAGTAGATGGTGCCAACGTTGGCGACGGAGACGCCGCGGCGGGCGCACTCGGCGAGGTCGATGTGATCGACGCCCACGCTGTTGGTAATGACGAAACGGAGGGCGGGTAGGGCGTCGAGGAGGGGGGCGTCGACGACGGCGAGGCTGATGCTGAGGAGGGCGTGGATGCCAGCGGCATGGGCAGCGAGGAAGCGGTCGCGGGGCAGCGGAGACTCCCACGGCCTCAGAAGCTGGAACGAGGACGAGAGGGCTTGGTCGAGGCCTATGAAGGGTCGGCACAGGAGGAGCAGCTGCGGCCGCCCAGCCACCAACCGAGGCTCCACCTCCGATTCCGATGCCATCGAATTCCGAGTGAAATGCTTGAGACTAATACTACTTATCTTGTGAAAGATCAATCTCATGCCTACTGATTGGATGGAGTGTTTCATTGCAAGCAGATGGGCGGGAAAATGTTTCCAAATTTGGATTTTCGAATACAGTTTTTTACTTTTATTCATTTATTAAAAAAATGTGCAAACAGCGTTCTTGATTAACTATTTATTTATTTTTAGACAACTAAATCATTGTTTTTTATATTTAAAATAATAATTTTTGAATTATTAGTTCAGATTGAGATGGTTTACTGCTAATTTAATATTTTAATTTTATTAATGAGACCTGTAAAATGATTGGTATAGTGTATGCTAAGTTGTTCTCATATGAGTAAATTTTCTTTTGCTTTTTCTATTGTCTAATCTTCTTCTCTTATTCTTTTTCCTCCTTTGTTTACTACGGTTCTTCTTATTATCTCTATATTCTTCGTCTTTTTCTTTCTTTTTGAATGAAGACAAAAAATACCATGTAAATATATCGATCTTAAATAAAAAAAAAGACTATTTCATGTTGTACTTTCATGGAAGAGAATGTATTATAACCCATTTTACCATTATATTGATTCATTGATTTTAAAAAATAATATTTTTAATTTTAATGATTATATTGTAGAGAAGATTTTATTCCTAATAAATTATTTTCAGTTATTATTGATATTGATAGACAAACATTTGGTGGGACATGAAGTATACCTAAAAATCATTTGCCCAATAGCTTAAGTTTTAAGATTCTTTTTATAGACTTAAAAAATTTATTTTATTGTAATGAAGATGAAGATGATAATAGTGGTGATATCTTTGAAAAGAAAATGATTGAAGAAAGACTATATGAAGAGATTGAAGATGATATAAATCCTCATATTTACGATAGATTGGATGTTATTAGTCGATGAATAATTTTAAATGAGGATATCCATAATAATGTTGAATAAGTACTTGTTAAATACAGTCTTAGTTGAGATGATGGTGTTGTTAAACATACCAATTTCTTTTGTGGAAGATGATAGATTATTCATACAATGATCTATTTATTTATCAGATATGATATGTGAATAATATTAAACTTATTTTATTATATTTTAATATATATTATTTTATAATCTAAATAATGTCTTTATGTATGTGTTTAGAAATATGGCTAAATTTCAAATAGCCTTGAAAGACTATAAATCTTGAAATTGAACATATTAGGACTAAAATGTATAAGATAAATGTAAAGTGTGACGCTTCTAATTACCAATGGATAACAGTAGCTCGTGAATCGATAGTTTTTAAATTACCAAATTTCATAAAGAGTATGATTATAATTTATCAAATAGGGATCATAACAAATGCAATAGTTCTTTTATTGCAGATCAAATCAAAGATTAAGCTACGACAAATGTTCATTATATTCCAAAGATGATTATTACTAATATTAAAAAAATATTAAGAATTATTGTTTCATACAAGAAGGTTTATCTTACATAAGATATTACACTTAATGAGATTCATGATGACTTTGATCAGTTATACTAATATAATTTTATTTTTAAGAGAGTTAAAATTACATAACTATAAAACTCATGTTCAAATGATAGTTTTATTAGAAAATCATTTTCAAATAATATTTTGAGCTTTCAAAGCTTATCTAAAAAGTTTTAAATTATATATGAGATATGTTTTTTAATCGATGTTGCACATATATCAAGCAAATATCTCGATGCTTTGATGACGACTATCATTATTGATAGTTGTAATAGATTATTTTTAATTGCATTTGCTATGATAGAGATTGAGTGTAAGGATCCATAAGAGTGGTTTTTGCATTAATTAAGAATATATATTATGGGGATACAAAAATTTGACTATCAAAATCTAGGAATTCTTTTAAATATAAAAGAGATTTTCACAGTAATATATCATGATTATTATATAGTTCATCTATTTAAAGACTCGTAAGCAATTAGCTAGACAGAGAGGCTATAAAGTTATTTTGGGTTATTACTAGATCTCTTACTATGTATAAGCTTAATGAATACATACAAAAGTTAGAAAAAAATTATAAAAAAATTTCACATAAATATCTGAAATTATAAAAGAGAAATGAACTTTTCCATATTTTCCTAGTCATTGCTACACAATGCTCACTATAAATGCATAAGAAAATATGAATTCATAGCTTACCTATTACCTTTATGATCGAACTGATTAGGAGAAATATTGCTAAATATTTCTACATCCATTTAATAATTTAAAATTAATTTTGACAAGTATTATCGAGAATCAATTTGTCAAGGTAAAAGAATCGATACAATAGTATGGTGTCTCATAATCATACTGAATTATAAGTGCAAATATCCTTTGAGACCGTTATAATAGATTTAGAGAAAAGAACTTGTTCATGTTGGTGTTTTGATATTTTAAGAATTTCATATTCTCATACTATGACTACTATTGGGTATAGGAATGGTAATCTATATTCCTTTTCTAAAGATTATTATAGAGTTGATACCTACAAGAAGACTTACAATAATAAAAATATTTCCTATGAAAAATAAATAATATTAAATGTGACAAGAATATAAGCACATCATATTACCTCCAAGAAGCATAGTGTAGGCTAATTGAAGAAAGAAAACAATAATTAAATAAACATATATTAGTAAGAAAAAAAATAAATATTTAAGGTGCTAATAATTTGGACATAATCATCCATCATATAAATTTTCACCTGTATCACTAGCTTGAGGGCAATAACATTTAGATAGAAATTTTGGTTCCAATGGCTTATTAAAAATTAAAATATAATTTTAAAGCAACTTACTGAAAACTTACTTTCAGTGACTTATACATTTGTAATTTAATATGCTATTTGTTTTAACTATTTGGTTGTCCAAATTTGATGCAATCTATCCATCTTGGAATTATAAGTTTTAGAAGATTCATTGTTTTACAAAACATGCTCTATTTTACATGTTGAAAAAATTTAATAAATTTGAGACTAACTTTTGAGGTTGAGTTCTATAGCCCAAATTTTTACAATGTGTTTTGGACCAATTTAGAAGTTATATGTCAAAAAATATTGCATGGATTCATGATATTTCTGTGAAAATGAGAAAAAATAACCAAAAATAATAAATGACACAAAGTACATAACTTGAATAATTCATAAAAATATCAAATAAATTTTCTAAAATAAAAAAATAGTGATCTGTGTCCATCTAATTCCAATGTAAAAAATTTATAAAAAATTCAAGTCACTTTCACCAGTCTTACTATGCGATGTACTATTTTTAGGTTTGGGGCAAAAATAGTACATCGCATATTAGGAATTATTTTCCATGGCCCAAATTTTTACTAGCTATTTTGGATTAATTTAGAAGCTCAAATGTCAAAGAAATATTATATGAATCTATGATATTTCTACCAAAAACTAAAAAATGTTATCGAAAAATAAAAAATGATGCATAGTTCAAAAGCTGAATTATTCATAAAAATATCAAATAAATTCTCTAAAATGAAAAACTAGCAACAAATGTCCATCTGAGTCCAAAGCAAATATTTCTTAAAAATTTCAAATCATTTGAACTGGTCCTTCAATGTGATGTATTATTTTTAGATTTTGGGTAAAAATAATGCATCACAAATTAAAAAATATTTTCCCTAGTCCAAATTTTTATTAGGTGTTTTTGACCAATGTAGAACTCAAATATCAAAAAGCATTTCATGGATCTATGATACATCTGTGAAAATGAGAAAAATTTAGCCAAAAATAAAAAATGACACATAGTTCACAAACTGAATAATTTATAAAAATATCAAAAAAATTTCTAAAATGGAAATCCAATGACATATGTCAATTTGGGTCCAATTTAAGCTTTTTTCTAAAATTTTTAGATCTATTGGACTAGTCCTTCCATGTGATATATTATTTTTCAATTTTGGACAAAAATAGTACATCACATATTATGAAATAATTTCTCTAGCCTAAGTTTTTACCAAGTATTTTAGATCAATTTAAAAGATCAAATGTCATAAATTATTACATAGATCCATGATATTTTTATGAAAATAGTAAAATATTGGGCAAAAATTAAAAATAACACATAGTTCACAATAATTCATAAAAATATCAAAAAAAATTTAAATAGAAAACCAATGATATATGTCTCTCTGGGTCCAATGTAAACATTTTATGAAAATTTTAGGTTTATTTGAATAGTCCTTTTATGGGATGAACTATTTTTGAATTTTAGACAAAAATAATGCATTACATATAGAAGGTCAAATGTCAAAAAACAATACATGCATCCATGATATTTCTGTAAAAACAAGAAAAGTTAGCCAAAAAAGGAAAATGACATACACTTCATAAGCTCAATAATTTATAAAAATATCAAAAAAATCTTTAAAATAAAAAAAACCAGTGACATATGTCCATGTGGGTCAAATGTAAATATTTTCTGAAAATTTTAGGTCATTTGTATTCCATACATTGTTTACGAGTTATAGGTAAAAATAGTACATTGCAAATTTTTTTCTCTACCCCAAATTCTTAGAAACAGTCTTATGAACTATTTTTAGGAACAGTCTTGTGGTAGGAAAGAAACTATGCAATGTTTATAAGCTAAATAAAAAAAATGACACACGGTTCATAAGACACACAGGACATTCCTAGAAAAGAAAAATAAAAATAGTGCATTCCTAGCAAAAGACTGTTCACCAAAAATAAAAAATGACATACAGTTTATAAGCTAAATAATTCATAAATATATGAAAAAAAACCATAAAATGGAAAAAGTAGTGATATATAATTATTTACTGCGTAAATAGATCTGTCGGAGATCGTGTTAAATGGTCGAGGAGAAAGGCTTCTTTTTTGCGACAGGGGCACAGCGGAGAAGCCACTTGAGAAGGAATTTAAGGAGGAGTACAGCGGCACAGAGGAGAAGCCACTTGAGAAGGGCGTTCACCGCGCGGGCGCGAGCGAAGGCGGAGGGCCGATCGCGGTGGGGAAGAAAGCGCTTCGCCGGTTAGGATTTCTCTCGATGGTCCGTCGATCCGAGAGAGATCCTAGAGAGGAGGAAGTTGGCGAGGGAGGACGCGAAGGCGGTGGTCCCAGAGTCTGTGATGAAGAAGAGAAAGAGGGAAGAGCAGTGGGCTCTCGCAAAGAAGAAGGAACTCAATGCCCAGGAAGAAGAAGGCTCGGAAGAACCGGAAGCTGATCGCTGAGTAGAGGATGCTGAGGGCAGCATAGGGCAACGTAGGATAGCATATAACTCCGCCGGAGCTCCGTCGGAGGACGAACCGGAGTAGATGGCGCTGAGGGCAGCATGGTAGTTCGCTGAGGAGAGGACGCTGTTGTTGCTGCAGCGACGACAGCAAATCAGCGATGTCCTGGTGCAGATCGACGGTGAGAACCAGCAGGGAAACAGGGAAAGTCTGACTGCGGTGGCTTGAAGTCCACCGGCAGTGATTTGATTGGCGACGAAGAGAGCAGGAGCAGAGGGATTGCCATCAGCGGAGAAGAGGGAAGCGACATATCGTATAGAAATAGAATTGAGGAACAAAAGAGATGATAAATATTGTAACTTTAAATATATATATATAATTAATTAATCAGGATAGAAGAAAACAGAAATATTATTCCTGCTTTTATAATCTTCTATCAAAAAATAATTGATGAATTATTATTCCATCATTTTGAATTGAACTGAAATCGATCCAAATCGATTTTGGTTCTGATTCCAATTTATTGAAACTAGAAATCGATTTCAGCTTCAGTTCAAAACCATCTTATTTTAAAAAAAAAAACATTCTTATCAAAGATCAAAATCAATTATTGATTTGCCGTTTGGGTTGACTATTAGATCGTCTGAACACCAAATAGCATACCAATTGTTGAAGGGATTAAATGACCATTTTACCCTTTCAATAGGTCAATAATGATCGAATTTAGGGTCATTTTAGTTATTTCATAATTATCCTAAGCTTTTTTTAATTTCAATCTCAACTGAAAGTTCGATTGGCCCGATGGAGACGTTCACCGATGAGGAGGATCCTTTTTGAAAGTTTAGTTGTTCCAATCGAAGAAAGTCTATACACCATCATATAGTTAAAGGATTTCAATACAACATCCAAAACAATTAAGCCAAATATCTCCAAGTAACATTTCAAAAAAAATCTAAAATTCTAATCAGCCCTTTCAAGAATTTATAATTATTGCTCTCAACTTTTCAAATTTAAGGAAGCGAGTGAATTTAGAATGTTTAGAAACATCCTCAAGTCAATTTGGATAAAAACCAAACTCAATTTTCTAGGTACCTAAGGACTGTTCTTTTCATTTTTCTCAAGAAAAAAAAATCGTGAGGAGTTAACAAGGTTTAATTCGATCAAACACATTTCTTTTATTTTAGTGAAAATTTAGGTTTTATGAATTATTATCAAAATACTTTAAATCCGATCTCAAAATATGTTTTTCGATTTACTCTTACATGTGTTGTTCATAATTTTTATAAAAAATATAAATAAAATATTTATAAAATTTATTTTAAAATTTTGTTGGATATGTTTTAATTTGTTCTGATATTTATGTTAGGATCAAGAGCGTACTAAGAGGGGGGGGGGGTTGAATTAGTGCAGCAAAAAACTTGCGCTATTTCAAAAAAAATTATTTCGATTAAAACCGATTCAACAAGAATGTTTTCAACTCAATCCATTTCGGAAGGAATTTGAACTTGAAACCTTTCGTGAAAGTACAAGAGAAGACTAAGATGATTCGCAGCAATGTAAATTGCATAAATGAAAAGCGTCGGTTTCGTAAAGTCTTCGTATGATTAAAGCCGATTTCGAAAGATGTTTACGTCAAAGCGTATGTAGACGTAGTTAAAGCACAGTAAGGAGGAGAGGTAGTTTGCTATAAAAGAAAGTTGCTCAAAGTAAATGAAAACCGAGTTTTTAGAGTGGTTCGGTCAATGTGACCTACATCCACTATCGGCTTCCTCCTCCGACGAGGTTACAAGCGTCCATTAGAGGCCTTCATTCAAAAGGTGAAGGCCAACCACCTTTTACAGCTTTTCTCCTTTTGCCGGGCTTAGGAGACAACTCTTATAAATTTCACTCCTCTCTTGAATGATCTCAAAACTTAGAAAAGGAGAACTCTATCTTTTTTTTACAACTCTTTAACACTTCAAAGACTCAATAATTTATCAAGTTTTCGTTTCTTTTCATGCAGAAAAGGGTGGGGTATTTATAGACCCCAATGACTTTTAAAAATGGAGCCAAGAAGTGTCTCATCCCGGATTTCCGAGGTCCTAGTGGTACCACCGCCATTACTGGGTGGTACCATCGCCTAGCACTTGACATTGGGTGGTACCACCGCCTGACAGAGCTCGGAGACCGAGCTTTGGCGGTTCCACCGCTTGACAGGGGCGATACCACTACTGGTAGCAATAACTGCCAACGGTACCACCGCCCAGAATTCCTGGGAGGGCATTGCTTTCCAAACGGTGCCATCGTCGGCCAACTTTTCAGGGTCCTGGTTGGGCCTTGAATCCGGCCCAAACCAGCCCAACTTAGGACCCAATTGACCCATAATTAAGTTAGTGGGATTACTTTCCAATCCTAACTTAATCTACACTCTAACTATGACAATTAAGACATGATTACTATAATTCATGTTTCGGTGCATCAATCGCTTCTTCCGGCGAGCTTTCAGTATACTTCCGGCGAACATCCGACAAACTCTCGGCGATGCTCCAGCAAAATCCCAACAAGCTCCTGGACTTAGCGACGATCTTCTTGGCGAGTTCCGACGAGCTTCTATGGCAAGCTTCTAGACTTCTCGGTTGGTTCCCGTAGAACTTCCAACGAACGTCTGGACTTCCGACGAACTCTCGAAGTCCCAACGTGATATTGATCTTGACTCCGGCATAACATCTGCTACATGTCTTACTGCCATTGTAGTTAATCCTTTACACTTTTCTCAACATATAGATTAGATCAAACAATTTACAATTGACTTCATCATCAAAATCCGAGATTCAATAATCTCCCCCTTTTTGACGATGATAATCAATTGATGATGGAGTTAACCTTAACTCTCCCTATCTATATGCCATACTTGAAAAAAGTCATTCTTGAATTCAAAGCCTTTGAATTCAAGAGACATATTGATAAGTTAAGTTCATTTAAACTTATTAATACATACATCATGATTCCTATCTTGATGTAACTTTCTGAAAATGATATCAAGGCATGACATCCATTTTCAAGTCTTGATATTTCAAATATGAAGGATAACAATCATAGCAATTCATTTGTAAAATTGTAAGTTAAGCTCTAGATATCTTATTATAATACAAACATTTCAAGTGTAAAATTGCATCCATTTATCATCAATTTACCATATTTTGGTATTATTTCTATTGAATATCAGATTTTGATGATGAAACCAATCTATAAGTGTTTATGTTTTAATTTGCGTTTTGAGTGACGAAGGATGCTTCGATCAGGATGAGACAATTAAAGCAGGAAAAATTATGTTGTGCTGGAGGATAACATGTCAAAATATTGGACGTTGGGCCGGAGGAACGGTCGACGTATCGACAGAAGGCTTTAGGCCGTGGATTCGGGCATCGGGCTAAGAAGAGCGGATATTACGCCAAGGATATTGGAGTTGCGGAGTCAACTGGCCAATTGGGCAATAGGCCACAAGAGAGGACGATGCGTCGAAGAATCAGACGAAGTGTCGAGGGACTAATGACATATCGGACAACGTGATTAATGCTTAGTATTAATTGTCTAGATCGAAGTATGTTTTATATGTGTAGGATTAACTACGAAAGCAAGGCATGAAGTAAAATAAAGTCCTGGAGTCAAGATCGAGAACACGTTGGGAGTTCGAGAGTTCGTCGGAAGTTCGGATGTTCGTCAGAAGTTATGGAGGAACCAGCCGAGAAGCCTCGAAGCTTGCTAAAGAAGCTCATCGAAACTCACCAAGAAGATCGTCGTGAAGTCCAGGAGCTTGCTAGGAGTCCGCCGGAACATTGCCGAGAGATCGTCGGAAGTTCGCCGGAAGAATAGACATAGGGACTTGTTTAGCTTAGCAAATGTCTTAGGATTTCGTAGTTAGCACGTAATTGGGCTTGGATTTGGGCCAACCCAATTAAGGGCTAGCTAGGCCCATGTAAGAACTGTGTTGGGCCCAATAAGAGGCCCAAGTCTCACCGTCATGGCACAGTCTTCGAGACTATATCAGGCGGTGGTACCGCCCAGGCATAGCCTCTGAGAGGTTGCAGGCGGTGGTACCGCCCAGGGCAGTGTCAGTGTCAAACTGACACTAGGCGGTGGTACCGCCCAACGCAAGCGATGGAACCACTCGTGCTTAGGGAACCCGGGATGGGAAAGTTTTAGGCTTCAAGTTTGAATCAACTTGAAAACTATAAATACCCCTCTCATCCCTGGTTAAAAATCACAAGCACAGAGCATTCAAAAGTGAGAAAATGCTGCTGCAATCTCTTTAGAAATTCCCTCCTCCACTCTAGGTTTAGAATTCTGTAAGAGGAGTGTGTGTGCTTGTAAGGGTTGTCTCTTAAACCTGGTAAAAGGAGAAGAGGGGTGTAAGAAGGAGGTTGATCTTCACCTATTAAAGGAAGATCGTTAGTGGATGCCGGTGGCCTCGATGGAAGAGGAATCGAAGGAGTGGATGTAGGTCGACGACGACCAAACCACTATAAATCGGTTTGCATTTTACTTTGAGCAATTTATCCTTACTGTAAACCTCTTTAATAGCTTACTGCCTTCAATACTTTTCTGTACACTTTCAAGCTATCTTTACAAAATCGGTTTTATCGAAACAAAACGTTTTTGAAGACGTGATTTTATCGCTACACTAACTCACCCCCCCTCTTAGTGTCGACTCTTGATTCTACTAATTTCTCTCCCTTTGTCATCAACAAAAAGGAGATCGATTCAACAATATATACAAGTGTGGTAAAAATTCATGTCATATTTCAACTTTGTAAAGAAATTCAGACCAATCATATTTCAAGCATTCATGACATGATATCATTTATTAACTTCTTCCCTTTTACTTATCATTAAAACTTTGCATGAAGAAGGAAGGTAAAAACCATTGAGAACCAACTTTGAATGAAGTTAAAAATGATAAAAGAGTTTCATTAAATCATGCTTTATTTTTCACAAGGATCAAGATATTCATGTAAAATTAAATCCTTGCAAGTGTTCATCTCAAAAAAAAAAATTCTTCCTTTATCAAGAAGAAATTTATGTGAAAGAATCATCATATCAAATCCATTTCTCAATTAAAAATTTACAAGGGATAAATCCGAGAGAGATGCATTTGTCAATGACTTCTATGTATAAAAAATCATTAGATGATAAAGTTGATATGACATAGACTCATGAAAGCTCCATTCAAGAGATACACTGAGTGAAGGATAGTCCAGAAAGTAAATATACATCAATTTCATGCATTTGGACAAATTAACATTCCTAATTCTCTTCTAATAAAATCAAATTGTTCTTCACTTAAAGGCTTTGTAAAAATATCAGCTAATTGATGTTTTGTATCAATAAACTCTAGAATTACATCATGATTAGTGACATGATCTCGTATAAAGTGATGTCTAATATCAATATGTTTTGTTCTAGAGTATTGAATGAGATTCTTTGTTAAACATATTGCACTTGTGTTATCACATTTTATGGGGATATTTTTAAGATGAATCTTATAATCCTCTAAAGTGTTTTTTATCCACACAACTTGTGCACAGCATGCACTATACTCAGCTTCTGTTGTAGATAGTGCAACCAAGTTTTGTTTCTTGGATGACAAAGAAACAAGTGCGTGTCCTAAAAACTGACATGTTCCGGATGTACTTTTTCTATCTAATCTACATCTAGCAAAATCCGCATCAGCATATGCAATTAGTTCAAAGTTCTCGGATTTTGGATACCATAATCCTAGATTTGTGGTTCCTTTAAGATATCTAAGTATTCTTTTAACTGCTTTGAGATGAGATATCTTAGGATTAGATTAAAACCTAGCACAAAGTCCTACACTAAACATGATATCTGGTCTAGTTGCAGTGAGGTAAAGTAAATTTCCTATCATACTCCTATAAGCTTTTTGATCAAAGCTTTCTCTACTTTCATCAATTTCTAACTTAGTGGAGGTGCTCATAGGAGTGTTGATAGCTTTTGAGCTATCTATATTAAACTATTTTAGCAAATCTAAAGCGTATTTTGTTTGACTAAGAAAGATGTCATTACTTAGTTGTTTGATTTGTAAACCTAAAAAGAAGGTTAATTCTCTCATCAAACTCATTTCAAATTTAAGACTCATACTTTTAGCAAATGATTCATAAAGAGATTCATTCGTGGAACCGAAAATAATATCATCAACATAAATTTGAACAATAAGAAAATTATTTTCAAAATTTTTGATAAACAATATAGTATCGACCTTGCCTTTAGAGAAATTATTTTTAATAAGAAATGAACTAAGTCTCTCGTACCAAGCCCTTGGGGCTTGTTTTAAACCATAGAGAGCTTTAGTCAATTTAAACACATCATTAGGGAGACTATTATTCTCAAATCCGGGAGGTTGTTCAACATAAACTTCTTCGTAAATAAAGCCATTAAGAAAAGTACTTTTAACATCCATTTGAAACAACTTAAAATTATTACTACTAGCATAGGCAAGGAGCATCCTTATGGCTTCTAATCGAGCCACATGAGCGAAGGTTTCTTCGTAATTAATACATTCTTCTTGGTTGAAACCTTTGGCCACTAATCTAACATTGTTTCTAACCACGATACCATATTCATCTTGTTTATTTCTAAAGACCCATTTAGTACCAATAACTAAATGGTCATTTGGCCTAGGAACAAGCTTCCACACCTCATTTCTCTCAAACTGATTTAACTCATCTTGCATTGCGATAATCCATGAATCATCTTTCATAGCTTCGTCAATACATTTTGGTTCAATTTGGGAGAGAAAAGCGGCATTGGCACAAAAAATTTTAAGAGAAGAACGTGTTTAAACCCCTTTTGATGTGTCTCCTATGATTAGCTCCTTAGGATGAGCATCTACATATTTCTAATCTTTGGGTAAGGATGTTTCGGAAGTAGATGCATCCGAGTTGCTAGATGGAGAAGGGGTTTCATTTAAATTCAAAGTATCAAAATTAATATCATCATTAAAATTATTTTTCTTAATTTCGAAAACCTCATTAAAAACAACATGAATGGATTCTTGTATAATCAAAGTTCTTTTATTAAAGATATGAAATGCTTTAGAAATCGAAGAATAGCCAAGAAAAATTCCTTCATCAGATTTAGCATCAAATTTTCCTAAGGCATCTTTTTCATTCAAGATAAAACACTTACACCCAAAAACTTTAAAATATGAAACATTGGGTTTTTTGTTGTTTCACAACTCATAAGGAGTTTTGGTGAGTAAGGGTATTACTAGAACTCTATTTATGACATAGCATGCCATGTTTACGGCTTCGACCCAAAAATATATGGGTAGGCTATGCTCATTCAACATGGTTCTTGCCATTTCTTGTAAATTTCTATTCTTTCTTTCTACTACTCTATTTTGTTGAGGATTTCTTGGAGTAGAGAAGTTGTGGTTATATCCATTAGATTCACAAAATTCTTAAAAATCATGGTTTTGAAATTCACCACCGTGATCACTTCGAATTGACGAAATCATAAAACCATTTTCATTTTGAACAAGTTTACAAAACTTGGAGAAATATCTAAAGCATTCACTTTTATGTGTCAAAAAATAAGTCCATGTGTATCTACTATAATCATCTACAATAACAAAAGCATATTTGCTACCTCCTAGGCTTGATGTAGAAATTGGTCCGAACAAGTCCATATGGATCAATTGCAAAGGTCTAGAGGTGCTTATTTGGTTTTTAGGTTTGAAGTTACATTTTATTTGTTTTCCTAATTGACAAGCATCACACACATTATATTTGACGAACTTGATATGAGAAATTCCTCTTATGCCAAAGCATGACCTAATCTAGTTTCATGCTTAGTTTTATGACGAACTTAAAATTTGGATGATTAGTTTCATGCTAGCATGACCTAATCTCCTATGCCAAAGCCAAACATCATCATTCAAAACCGAAAAACACATTTCATTACAAAGATCATTAATGTCAATGGTGTACACGTTATTTTGTTTTAATGCAATCATAAATGTGTTTTTATGTGGTTTTTCAATAATGTAAGCATTAGATTCAAATTTAACAATATATCCTTTATCACACAATTGACTAATGCTCAAGAGGTTATGTTTTAAACCATCAACTAACAAAACATCTTCAATAAAGAAGTTGGATTTGTTACCTATGGTTCCTTTGCCAATGATTTTACCCTTGTTGTTGTCTCCGAAGGTGACATATCCTTCGTCTATGCTAGTCAGCTTTGAGAATTGAGATGGATCTCTGGTTATATGCCTTGAGCATCCACTATCAAGGTACCATCTCTTACTCCTAGCTTGTGATGGTATACATTTCTACAAAAGAGGATGATTTTTATGTACTCATTTGACCTTGGGTGCCTCAAAAATCGATCTAAATTACTTATCATGTTGCATAGAATTCTTTACAGTTCTTTTAGGAACCCAAATCAATTTGTGTGGACTGCACTTTTTAAATAGACAATGATAAACTTTACGTCCACGTTTGCAACAAAAGTTACATTTGTTTTGAGGTGAAATATGCAAGATAGGATCTTTAACGAAGGTGATTGGATTTTGGTGAGAGCTACTCACAAATCCGATTCCGCCTTTCCTATAAACATGACCCTTATTGATAAGGATCATGTTCAAGGACTTGCTACCAACCTTAAATTTCTTCAAGGTATCCTTGAGTAGCAAGTTTTCCTTTTGAAGTATTTCTAAATCATGACATTTTGTACATGGAGCTAAACTATCATTATGCTCAATTTTTAATTTATTGAAATTACTAACAAGTGAATCATGCTCCTTTTTTAACAATTTATATTTTTTACTAATTATTTTACATTCATTAAATAAATCATGAAAACATTTAATAATTCATCAAATGATAAATTTGTATCAATTGAACTTGTTACCTCATCTCCAATGGCCATTAGTGCATAGTGAGCAACTTGCTCGGTGTTGGTAGGCTTCTCTTCTTCGGACGCACTTGAGTCATCCCATTGTCACGAACGGTCGTCGCGCACCCACAACAACTCCGTTCAACGAATCGTTCGTCGCTCTCATCTACATGTACAAATATTTGGCAGCATGTTTTGCCTTGGTTTTGAGTCATTTTACTTGTAAAAAATGTAAGTTCGAACAAGTTGCAGCGCTACAAAGCAACCACTCACCGAATCGAGCAAAACAGCCCCAAAACAGCCCAAAACATCTCCGTTTTCGTGTGCCACGGGCTGCTTTTCGTAGTCCGCCTCCACTCACCAAAACGTCAGCCATCTCAGCCCCTTGGAACCCCCTGGGTGGCACAGGGCTGGATGGGGCTTCGGTATAGTGTCGGGCGTTGAACAACCTTTCGCAAGTTCGCATGTTACCTTGACGGGAACTTGTTGTCGTGCCCGGCACCCGGTGAGTAGCTGTTTGTGGACTTGCAGTTGTTCATTCAACCCTCTAAACTCCTTGTTTTCCCCCTCTCTCTCTTTTCTCTTGTACACGCAAGGTGCTCGCTGAATTGCTTGTAAAGCTTCCCCTTTTCGCGAGACGTCGGGACTTGTCCATCGCTCGTTCTTTCGAACTAATCAACTTTCTCTTTTACAGGTCTTTCGGGACCTGCAAGAGGTTGCAAGTGGGCTAATCTTTACAGAGCAATATCGCATGGGCGAAGCGCGACTTAAGCAATGTAAGCTAAGTTCGCGTTTTTGCCGCAAGGGTGCCGCGCGACTTAGGCAACGCAAGCTAAGTTCGCGCCTTTGCCGCAAGGGTGCCGCATGCCTTAGGCAATTCCAGCTAAGGCCGTGACATTGTGGTATTAGAGCGGGCAAGCACTTCGAGCGAGCAGCAAAGGAACTTCGCAACTTCGCCATGACAAAGCATCGTGGTGAATCAAGCAAGACGGGGCAAGCCGAACCCTTGCCCCAAGCAGCCGCAGGTGGGCTGCATGTGCACACTCGCTCTCATGCTGTTGGAGCCACTCAAGAGGAGCGCGACAGCGAACATGACGAGCGAGAAGTTGGCTACTCGCCGTAGCTGAAGAGGCGCAATCTAGAGCACTAACCGGGAAGGAGAAATGCTACTTTGCCCAAATAGAGATCTTATTCTTAGGGCATCGAATCGGTAATGGCTCCATTCAGATGGACAAATCAAAAGTGCAAGTGGTTGCGGAATGGCGAACTCCAAAGAAGGTGCCAGAATTGAGATTCTTCCTTGGTTTCATCAACTACTATCAACGCTTCATAGCGGGGTATTCGAAGCGTGCAACTCCACTGATGGAGTTACTAAAGAAGGAGCAGCCTTGGAAGTGGTCTGACAAATATAAAATAACATTCCAGGATCTGAAGGTTGCTGTTCTAGAAGAACCAGTGTTCAAATTGCTGGACTATGGGGAGCGCTTTGAAGTCCATACAGATGCTTCAGACTTCGCTATTGGGGGAGTACTCATGCAGGAAGGTCATCTGGTGGCCTACGAGAGCCGCAAGCTCAACGAGACCGAGCAGCGGTATCCAGTGCACAAGAAGGAGATGACAGCAGTGATCCATTATCTATGAGTTTGGCGGCACTACCTTCTCGGATCACGATTTGTGTTGAGGACAGACAACATCGCTCTGAGCTATTTCCAAACTCAAAAGAAACTTTCCCCAAAGTAAGCACGATGGTAGGACTTCCTAGCTGAATTTGATATGGCGATGGAGTACAAGCCTGGAAAGGCAAACGTCGTAGCCAACGCCTTGAGTCAGAAAGTGGAGCGTGTGAATGCCGTACAATTGGAGGGCAGAGGCCAAGCGAGTCAGTTGCACTCCAACTTCCTTTCCAAGATCAGGGATGGATTGTATAGTGATCCCCAGGCAGTTACCCTGATGCAGCTTATCAAAGAAGGTAAGGCACAATGATTTTGGGTCCAGGAGGGACTAGTTTACATGAAAGGGAATAGGGCTTACGTTCCTCGAGTGGACAATTTGAGGCGTGAACTCTTAAGAGAGTGTCACGATTCCATTTGGGCTGGACACCCAGGCATTCACAAAATGTTGGCTCTCGTGGAGAGGGCCTTCTACTGGCCAAAGATGGGGACTGATGTGGAGGAACATGTTCAAACTTGCCTCACTTGCCAATAAGACAAGGCAGAGCAATGGAAGCTGATGGGACTTTTGGAGCCGTTGCCCATACCAGAAAGGTCATGGGAGAGCATTTCCTTGGACTTTATATCAAGCTTACCACTTGTAGGGAGACTCGGATCGATACTCATGGTGGTCGATCGGTTTTCAAAGTATGCAACTTTCATTGCTGCTCCCCTACACTGTTCCGCGGAAGAGGCGGCCAAGCTGATGATGAAGGATGTGGTGAAGTATTGGGGAGTCCCGCACAATATCATTAGTGATCGAGATGCTCGGTTCCTGGGATGATTCTGGACCGAGTTATTCAAATTGTTGGGGTCAAAGTTATACTTCTCCATAAGCCTCCACCCCTAGACGGATGGCCAGACTGAAAGGATAAACTCGCTCCTGGAGCAATATCTTCGGCACTACGTGAGTGCCAACCAATGAGATTGGGTAAAGTTATTGGACATTGCCCAATTCTCCTACAACTTGCAGCGGAGCTCTGCATCCAACAAGAGCCCCTTCGAGATCATTACAAGACAACAACCGTCAACTCCTCACACCATGGCAATTGGGTATACTGGGAGTAGTCCGTCAGCCTACCACTTCGCAAAGGAGTGGCACCGAAATGCAGATATTGCGCGGGCTTACTTGGAGAAGGCGGCAAAAAGGATGAAGAAGTGGGCAGACTTGGGAAGGCGACCGTAGGAGTTCAAGGTTGGCGATTTGGTGTTGGTAAAGCTCCAACCAGCATCACTCCAATTCTTTAGGAACAAAGTCCACAAAGGATTGGTATGCAAGTATGAAGGACCCTTCCTAATTATTAGCAGGGTAGGCAACGTCTCCTACAAGTTGCAGATGCCGGCGTGGTTCAAAATTCACAACGTTCTTCACGCCAGCAACATAAAAGCCTACCACTCGGATCTGCAAGATGCTTCTCGAAGTGTTCCAACTTAGCTACCTCCCATCACAGACTCCTACGAGAAGCAAGTTGAAACCATTCTGGCGGACCGCAAGATAAAGCTATCTAATGGAGTTGAGCAGACAGAGTACTTGGTGAAGTGGCGAAAGCTTTCCCGAACCGAAGCCAGTTGGGAGCCTGAAGACGCCCTACGACATGAAGAAGCAATCATCAGCAACTACCAACAAGCCTCGACGAGGGCGTCGACAGTTTAAGTGGGGGAGAATGTCACGAATGGTCATCGCGCACCCGTAATAACTCCGTTCAACGAACCGTTCGTCGCTCTCATCTACATGTACAAATGTTTGGCAGCATATTTTGCCTTGGTTTTGAGTCATTTTACTTGTAAAAAATGTAAGTTCGAACAAGTTGCAGTGTTACAAAGCGACCGCTCATCGAACTGAGCAAAACAGCCCAAAACAGCTCTGTTTTCGTGTGCCACGGGCTGCTTTTCGTAGTTCACCTCCGCTCACCAAAACGTCAGTCATCTCAGCCCCTTGGAACCCCCCGGGTGGTGCAGGGCTGGATGGGGCTTTGGTATAGTGTCGGGCATTGAACAACCTTTCGCAAGTTCGCACGTTACCTTGACGGGAACTTGTTGTCGCGCCCAGCACCCGATGAGTAGCTGTTTGTGGACTTGTAGCTGTTCGTTCAACCCTCTAAAGTCCTTGTTTTACCCCTCTCCCTCTTTTCTCTTGTGCACGCAAGGTGCTTGCTGAATTGCTTGTAAAGCTTCCCCTTTTCGCGAGACGTCGGGACTTGTTCGTCGCTCGTTCTTTCGAACTAATCAACTTTCTCTTTTATAGGTCCTTCGGGACCTGTGAAAAGTTGCAAGTGGGCTGATCTTTGCAGAGCAATATCACAAGGGTGAAGCGCGACTTAGGCAACGCAAGCTAAGTTCGCGTCTTTGCCGCAAGGGTGCCGCGCGACTTAGGCAACGCAAGCTAAGTTCGTACCATGTTGCTTTGAGAGCCTTCTTCTTCGGTGTCCTTTTCTTGGCTTGGGGACATTCACTCTTGTAGTATCCCGGTTTCATGCATTCGTAGTAAATTACTTGATCTTTCTTGGGTTCAAATTTATTTTTAGTGCCATTTTTAAATTTGTTTCTTTTAATAAATTTTTTGAATTTCCTTGTTAAAAGTGCTAAGTCATCATCAATGTCCTCATCACTTGAGTTTTCTCTCAAGTGGTCTTCTTGTGTTCTTAGCGTCATATCCTTCCTATTCTTTGGAAGGGTGTCCTCAAGCTCTTCGTGAGCTTTACATGTCATTTCATAGGTCATTAGTGACCTAATTAATTCTTCAAGAGGAAAGTTATTTAAATCTTTGGTATCTTAAATGGCCGTGATTTTAGGATCCCAACTCTTTGGAAGGGATCTTAAAACTTTATTGACGAGTTCAAAATCCGAAAAACCTTTACCAAGTCGTTTTAGACCATTGACGACATCCATAAATTGGGTGTACATGTCTCCAATGGTCTCACTCGGTTTCATTCGAAATAATTCATAAGAATGCACTAAAAGGTTGATTTTTGACTCTTTCACTCTACTAGTGCCTTCATGAGTTACTTCGAGTGTGTGCCAAATATCAAAAGTTGTTTCACAAATCGATACTTGATTGAACTCGTTTTTATCTAGTACACAAAATAAGGCATTCATAGCCTTGGCATTTAAAGTGAAAGTCTTCTTCTCCAACTCATTCTAATCGTTCATTAGAAGAGAAGACTTTTGAAAACCGTTTTTGACAACGTTCCAAAGCTCAAAATCCATAGAAATTAGGAAGATTCTCATTCTAGTCTTCCAATAGGTGTAATCCGTCCCATTGAACATAGGCAGACGTGTAATTGAATGACCCTCTTGGTTACCGGCAAATGCCATAAAGTGCAAGAGAAGACTAAGGTGATTTGCAGCAATGTAAATTGCACAAATGAAAAACGTCGATTTTGTAAAGTCTTCGTACGATTAAAGCCGATTTCAGAATATGTTTACGTCAAAGCGTATGTAGATGTAGTTAAAGCACAGTAAGGAGGAGATACAGTTTGCTATAAAAGAAAGTTGCTCAAAGTAAATGCAAACCGAGTTTTTAGAGTGGTTCGGTCAACGTGACCTACATCCACTATAGGCTTCCTCCTCCGACGAGGTTACCGGCGTCCACTAGAGGCCTTCCTACAATCACCTTTTATAGCTTTTCTCCTTTTGCCGGGCTTAGGAGATAACCCTTACAAGTTTCACTCCTCTCTTGAATGATCTCAACACTTATAAAGGAAGGAGGAGAACACTAGCTTTTTTTTTGCAACTCTTTAACACTTCAAAGACTCAAGAATTTATCAAGTTTTCGTTTCCTTTCATGTAGAAAAGGGTGGGGTATTTATAGACCCCAATGACTTTTAAAAATGGAGCCAAGAATTGTCTCATCCTGGATTTCTGGGGTCCTGGCGGTACCGCCGCCATTACTGGGTGGTACCACCGCTTAACAAAGCTCGGAGACCGAGCTCTGGCGATACCACCGCCTGATAGGAGCGGTACCACCGCTGGCAGTTATTGCTGCCAGCGATACCACCGCCCAGAATTCCTGGGAGGACACTGCTTTCCAGGTAGTGCCACCATTGGCCAACTTTTCAGGGTCCTGGTTGGGCCTTGAATCCGGCCCAAACCAGCCCAACTTAGGGTCCAATTGACCCCTAATTAAGTTAGTGGGATTACCCAATCCTAACTTAATCTACACTCTAACTACGACAATTAAGATATGATTACTGCAATTCGTATTCCGGTGCGTCAATCGCTTCTTTCGGCGAGCTTCCAGCGTACTTCCGGAGAACATTCGACGAACTCTTAGCGATGCTCCGGCGAACTCCCGGTAAGCTCCTGGACTTAGCGACGATCTTCTTGGAGAGTTTCGATGTGCTTCTATAGTAAGTTTCTGGACTTCTCGGTTGGTTCCCGCAGAACTTCCGACGAACGTCCAGACTTCTGACGAACTCTCGAACTCCCAATGTGATTTTGATCTTGACTTCGGCATAACACTTGCTGTATGTCTTACTGCCATCGTAGTTAATCCTGCACACTTTTCTCAATATATAGATTAGATCAAACAATTTACAATTAATTTCATCATCAAAATTCGAGATTCAACAATTTAGTGTGATAATTGATAAATGTACTCATGGGAATTACATATGGATTGATAGTGATTAGACCACATAAAAATGATTAATTGCATTGGATTTTTTTATGAATGATAAAAACTATTTTAGAAGAATAGACTAATATACCTTTCTATTTATTTTTTATGTCATTTCATATACAGAGATACATCCATTTTGATGAAAATTTTCAAATAAAATTATGTTTATTTTGCTTCTAAAAATTAGTTTTCAATTAAAAAATTATAAATTTAAAATAAAATTAAAAAATATAATTTGATTCAGAATCAAAATCACAATAGTTGGTTTCACAAATCAGAACTATTGGTTTTAGGAACCAAAACTGTCCTAATTTTATTCTCAAAATTTTATAATCAAAACTAACGATTATAAAACCAAGGGTTAATCTTATTTACGTTTCTTGTGATAACGAGTTATTTGTTTAGAGAACCTAACTGTCCATCTCTACATCGTCGTATCATATAAATATTATTATGACTTACATATTTCTTTGGCTCGAGTCACTTGTGACAGATGCACTATGAAATAGGCATTCCCTAAAGTTGTTATATGATCTAACAAGTGCAACTATAATTTACAAGTGACTCACTAGGTGCAAGAAGGATATCCCCAACCCTATTGTATAACTAAAGAGGTCAAATATTGAGACCTCTATTTATTTAAACCAGAGGATGCCACCAACATTCTCCTCTAAGGAGACTCCACCTATGTTGGAGTGTGACTGCTATCTCAATACAGTTGAATTCTCCATGGAAAAATTCAAGAGCCATAACAAAAGTACCTCAAAGAAACAACATGGGTTTTCTTAGTTTTGACGGGCTAAATCAGCAGCCAGCTATGAGCCCGGAATAGCTTAACTCATGGAAGCTACTATGTCACAATAAGACCAACTTCTCCAAAGAGCATAGCTCATGGACATTAGCTCAACAAATACAGGGGAAACAAAGTATATAATTCTTACCATGGCTAAATTTGTCAAAAAATTAAAAATAAAATAATAAATCAATCGAGGGATACTAATTATGAGATGGCATCTTATGAGTCTTCTATTTTCATTTATTTCTTACTATACATAATACGATACAGTAGGATTGCAATGGAGTAAGATATATCGCCTCGAACCAATTCGGAACTATCATCTTGCAAAGCAACACAACACGGGAATGAGCTACAACTGCTCAATGACAGAAGGCGTGCTATTTGCACATACATTTTAAGCTAATTCTTGAATCTTGCTCTTTTTTGTTTTAGGCTTCTTTATATCGATTTGATTATGTAATATTTTTCATGTATGATGCTATCTTATCCATATATATCTAACAATTCATGTATACTTAGTCATATATATATATATATATATATATATATATATATATATATATATATGTTCTTTATATTAGAAAACTTCTCATATTGGTGATAGGATAGTCATCAAGAAATTATGAAGAAGAGTTAAAGAAGAGAATAGAGAAGCTAAAAACTAAAAACTATTATTAATAAAGATGACTCATAATCTATCATACCTCATATCTCTAATCTTTTTTGGTTGAATAAACTAATTGACTTAGATGATAGTTGTGTGAACTATCCTTGCAAAAGCTATCACAAGTTTGGATAGGTCTGAGTTTTCATTGTAGATCTCCATAGTAAAAAGTTAGAATCTAGATGAGTTCCTTCCTAATGCTTTAGATGAAAGAAGATTTTACAAAACATTCAAAGAAATAGGTTGCTTTCCTACTTGATCTCTCGTCTTATATATTTGAGATGTTGATCCATCTTGAAAAGATAATCTCTAACTTCAAAAGGAAGTCCAACCATATAGTATATCTTTGATCCATTTAATGTTTATAGATCCTAATTGAAGGTGTGATATATAGACTATATTTTGTATTGAAATTTAAGAATGGTGTTGAGTATTGACTTTGGAGGAAGCACTGATGTGCAGTCAAATGCATGAGTGTTTATTGGGCTAGGGGTAGTATGTGGTGAAAAATTCATTTATTGGAATGTAAAGGATTAAAAAATGATTAATAGGTTATTTCTAATCATTTCCAAATTTGGATATAGAAGAATTGGGTCTTTTTGATTCACCTTAAGAATCTTATGTGATTAACTAAAATATTTTTTTGGTTAGGATATATTTTAGTTGTTCGACACATGAAGAGGGTTCGAAGCCAACGAGAACTATTTCCAAGCTTATCTTATATTGAGGTGTTAGGAGACAAAGGGGTTCGATTCAATGAGATATCAATAATGCACTTGTAGCATTGACATTTTATAGTATGATAGGTGATGAATAGATTGAGCTCATGATAAATATTAAAAATAATTATGAGCTTCATTTGATCATCATAAAATGTTAAATTATATGTCAAACATGATGGATATAAAAATATAATTTATTAAAAAAAATTTCATTGTTATTATATGAGCGACGTTATGAAATCGAGTCTATGTTCTTATCGGTGTCATGTTGCCAACGCCATAGAACGAGGACTCATATGACACTCTGGTTGACGAATCACAGTGCAGTAGAAAATAATTGCAATTGTAGAGGGAGGTCGGCGGCATTAATAGAAACATTGTCTTCCTCCTAAGACGAGGCATTTAAAAGCTCGCTGTAACTTTACAGGCCAATTGATGCTTCAGTCTCCTACGAGGAGACATGCGAATCTCTTTTTTAATTGCTTAATCTGCCACATTAAATATACCTAGGAGGACTGCACTTATGAAAGAGTACGTGCCTCTCTTCTTGTCCCTCATCAGTGATGCGATGGATTCGCTTCCATCCAGTCAAACCCGGCCGGGCATTGGGTGCTCTGTTACTATGCTTTTATTATCTTAGGCAGCTCAAAAAACTCTCACAATATTTATACAATTAAGGACCGCAGGAAAAGCACTGGTGGCACGAATAGATACACTGCCACAACTTTCCAAAAAACAAAAGCAAAGGAAAGAAGTAGAGACCCAAAAAAAATATATATTAATTATAAGGGAGGGATGGCGCAAAAACAGAGAAAAGAAGAGAGAAACTATACTATAATGAATATTGCTGCTAAGCCCACTTAGCCAGTAGAGACATCAGACCTGCTCCAACAAGCAGAGATACATTTATCATAAACTGCAATCTCGCTTTATTCTGCACCCGCGGGTTCATAAAATCTGCGGCAAGCAGATCCACCAGTGCCATGTAGATCAAGATGCCAGACGCGACAGAGTTGAGACATCCTTCCACGATCAGAGCGGTGGGGCTGTTCTCGTCGTAGACGGATGCTATCCCAATGCCTATCGCGATCCCAACTGGTGTTGTGAGAGAAAAGAAGAGCCCCATGGTCACTATCGACCTTGCCTTGAACTTTGCCTGCAAGTAATAGCAGGTCGTTAATGGAATTCAACCAGATTTTAGTCAGCCAGTCGGTTCTAACTAAGCAGCAAACGGAGAGCCGCAAAGCATGAAAATCTAACACTCGTAAATTCCCCCACTAGTATTCAGTAGGGACCACAATATTTATCCCTATCTTTAGGCGACGTTATCCACCCATTTTTATGTGAACACACTGCTTTCCTGCGAGGCTATGACTCGGTGAAAAGGTGGGCTGGTCGTAGTTTGCGGCTACGCATACCTAACATAAGCTAGCATCAAGTCAACACCAGCTTGTATGTCCTTCGTGAATCTATTCCTGTCCAACTTTAACTTTATTATTAATCTGGCTCGAATTCTCGGTAGTCAGTTTATATGGATTGCTGTTATTTTATATAAACAAACGAAATATGATATTAAAAGTATAAAAACTCATCGACACCAACTATGTACCTCTAAATATGCTAATATAAACTGTATGCAACCAAGAATTATACCTGAACGATACACCCTCCCAGGCCCATGCCCTCGAAGAACTGATGAAAGCTGAGAGCAGCTACCAGAGGTCTTATGGTGGATGGTACCTCTGATGCACCCAACGAGATCCCGATGATCACGGAATGAACGATGATCCCGAGCTCCAAAACCTGTCTCAGGTCCATCAAAATTCTCAGCACTTTTACTATGATTCTTATTCGAAAAAAAGAAAAAAGTCTCGAGTTTTCCGTGAATTTAATATACTGAGAAAGAAAGCACCATTTTTTTTTTGTGTTTTACCTGAGAAATAACTCGGTTCCGAATGAGTTGCGCAGAAGCGTCCGCCGAGTCCATCATCGTGGAGCCATGCGCGTGGCCATGGGTTGCATGAGTGTGCACGTGATCCAAGCCATCGGATGTCTTCTCCACATCCGCGTTTGTCTCGTCGCTCACCGTCGTCCGCATCTTATTGCCGTGGAGGCGATTAAAGTATCCGGTGGCAATCGTATCGATCATCAGCGTTCCGACAGCGGCGACCATCGCGCCAAACCCGGCGAAGGGGAAGTCCTGCCAAGGGCTCGATGCGAGACAGGGTGACGTGAGGTTTTCGAATGCATCGGGTAGGATATGGATAAATCCGGTGGCGAGAATGACTCCGGCAGCGAAGGCCTTGATCACGAAGAAGATGTCCTTGTCGGGACGGAGCGCAGGTATCCATTTGCCCAGGATGGGAATGCATACGCCAAAACCTCCGCAGACCAGGATAGAAAATATTGCCGCGATCTTGAGCGGCAGCGCCTTCTTCTTGTCGCGGCCTTCCTCGTCAGCCGAGCAGTCACAGTCGCCGCGAGCAACGAGAGGAAGCAGCAAAACAATGAGAAAGACGAAGCACCAAACGCCTCTCATCTTCTATCCGGGTTGTGAGCGTGAAGAGGTTCGTAGAATAACATGTATATATAGAGAAGGGAGCGAATCTCTCACAGTTAGACGGAAATACGCTTTCTTTTATTTTGAGGTTGCGATGAGCACAAAAAGTTATATTGCAGTATGAAAGAGAGAACAAGATTTATGTATGCAATGTGGCAAAGGGTTTGTTGGTGAGGGGACGATGAGCACACAAAAAAGCCATGGGCTTGGTTGTTATAACAGAATTAAATTATCATTATTATTATTATTATATGATCGGGTTTCATTGTGTTGTATTTACGGCTTGGATTTCTCCAATCAAATCAATTAGTGTCGCTCTCCAATCAGGGTGTGTTTCGAGTCAACAAAGTGTCGACATAATGTTGTCACTCCGATTTGGAAGTGTCAGTTTTCTCCCCCGGAGAACAACGCAACTATTGAATCAGCAGCGTGGATCGTCGCAATTATAGGCGAGTGGGGTTACCATAACACGTGGATTCATCGCAGTGAAGGCTGGACGGACGATACGACCGTTCCTCACATCCATGATGTGACGACACGCGTCCGTTGCCACTTGCCTCCTAAGATTTCCAGAGCTTGCGGCTTTCTAAGTCCCTGTGTGAACCAAAAGCACGCCTGCTTGGGTGGAGAATCTTTTCTGAACGGGTGGCTGCCATAGGAGAGTGGACTCCAAGTCTTCGACGATAAGAACATGGACTTCCCAAAGGCATCACGCGCTCCATAATGGGGCCCTTGGAATACTCGGTGCTGCAATCCCTTTGGAGAGGCGGAAGAGGATGTGGGGTGTGTGAAGATGACGAATTTATTGATGAGTTCGACGGTCTCACAAATGACAGCAGAGGGAACCGCGAAGGGGCAGTGAGAACAGGCGATAACTGGTCCCGCACATGCACCAAGGATCAGTCGACTGCCAAAGTCGACAACTCTTAGTCAACTCGGGTACGAAGTTTTGGTACCATGTATAAGATCTTTCTCGTCGACTAGTATATGATTGATGTATACCAGGCTATCATAGAAATTAAGATCGCTGAGAGTCAAGAATGGAGAACCAAAGAACGGAAAGCAAGCCAAGCAGGTGATAGGAGACAAACTTTGCAGAAGACTCAGTCGAACGAAACAAAAGGCGAAAGACTTTATGAAGCCATGGCAGGTCATCAGTGGTTTGCGTCCCATCTCAGATTTAGTTTTGTGTTTCTGAAGAAAGGATGAGGATATAGTCAGTAAGCCCAAAACCGCAGCTGGTAGACAATTTGATTTGGTGATAGATCACCCACAAACAACCGACTTCTACTTGCCCATTCGGCCGACCGTAGCTACCGACTACGAACAGGAAGGAGATGATGAGCATGGCCCAAGTCCGTAAGGTTGGATGGAGGCTTTAGGGGACCAACAACAATCAGAGTCGAGGCTTGATTATTTCTTTATAGAAATATTATGTAACTTGATTATTTCTTTCATCTCAATTTGCATTAAGATTATGCAAGTCTAAAAATAAAATAAAAAATACATCTCAACAAGCAATGTTTGTTGAGTAGGATAACTCCTAAACATAAAAATGATATCAATAATACGGGCAAGCAGATATCAAAGAGAATAAATAATTTAATAATTTAAAAAAGGAGATAAAATGAGTAATAATATGTAATATTAGCGTAAGGGTTATGTAACATAATATGCGCTTAACATATCAAACCATCGATAATAGCTCAATCGGATACTTGACTTGCGAGATGGATAGCTATCCAAATTACAGAGGATCCATTATAGGGAGTGGCATCTCTTACCTACCATGATGGAGATGTATCTCCCCCATCAGGAGACAATGTAGTCATGGGTCACTAGTCCTCTAAGAAACTTACCTATCGATACATGCCTTACAGTCCCTCTGCAGCCATCAATGTCCTCAACAAATATAAACCATATCTCATGCAGATAATATACTCTGATACATAGTTTCAAATGCCTAAATATATGCATAGAATATATGGACACATAACAGGTAATGCAAAAGTATCGAACTAACTATCACGCATAATTAGAAAGAGTTGAATAACTTCCATGATCAAAATGATAGTTTGCTACGAAATAGTAATAAGAGAGAGAGAGAGAGAGAGAGAGAGAGAGATTCAACAACACTGATTATCCACAGGTGGTAATAAGGTTTCCAATTCACTCCTTATAATAAGATCCACTTCACTTAAAATTTAAACTAAGTATTGATTCTTCTGCATCTTTACCAAGATTTCATGATATGATCTTTCACATTAAGAAGCTTCAGATGCCATCTCATAAATATATCAAATATCACAAGTTCAGAAATCTAGTACGACCCAACAAGTTCAGAAATCAAGGTATTTACTTTATCGACCATGCATCACATATAAGATCCAAACCATATACCAAGTTGAAGAGTGATAATGCAAGCATAACATGTTCTTACTGTACAAATTTCATTAGTAAGGGGATGGAGTTTGGGTTCGTGCGGGCTGCCCTCTACTTGAGGTAAATAACACGAGTGGATTGATATAGGATTAGAGTGTGGGCTGGCCAAGAGAGGGGAAAAGTGGGGTAGCTATGCACTAACCCGAACGAGAATAAGCGATGCTCTCTTTAAGTTTGGGTGTTGTCCGTTGCCATTGGTAGTAGCCCTAATCATGGTTTGGAACTTTCTATTTTGGTTTTAAAATCCATTGATTTTGGATGGAAATCACTTGTTCCGGTTTTGAATCCAACTATTGATTTTTTTTTATATCAAAAATAATTTAAACATAACAAAAATAATAAATTTATTTCTAAAAAAATAAAAAGGAGGATGTATATATAAAGAAATATAAAAATTAAAATTAAAATTTTTAATCAAACTAAATAACTTTATCCCAATTCAAATGTGGATTAATAGGATTTAACTATATTTGTGTATGAATCCTGTTTTATCTTATTTAGTTAATTTTTTAAATTAAAAATCAAAATCATCCATAAATTTTTTCTGATTTAGTTTAGAATCAATAAATTATCAAGTCGATTCGATTCTGGTTCAAGGTTGACATGATGAAGATTCCCAAGCTTCCATCAAAGGTATGAGAGAACATTATTTCCTTTATTCAAGAAAACCTGATTCATCTCTGCCACTAATTTTTCCTAACCTTTTACCTTTTTTCCTTTCAGGTGATAGTGTAATCTTCTTTATTAAACATAAAATTTTCGCAAACACCATCTAAAGTTTTCTATATACTCAAGAAAAGCAACATATCTAATGGATATATATTTTATTTCATGGAAATCTATATTAGCACCTATCTTTTCTTTTAAAATGTATCGTATATGTTACACATAAGTCCAAAAGTAGTCAAGCGATCAAAACAAATTATGTTTCCCCTTGGTTTCATTATCTTATCATCTCTATGTTACGTTGATCAAGAAAGAATAAATCTATGTAAACCTTAATACATAAATTTTTTTTTCTAATCCTCATTTAAATCATGAATCACATATCAAATCAAGAGAGAGAGAGAGAGAGAGAGAGAGAGAGAGAGAGAGAGAGAGAGAGAGAGAGAGAGAAGATAAGATAAACAACAAATGGTAAATAAACTGAAGAGCAAGAGATGTTTTTGATGTAAAAGATGAGAAGGTCCTTTTCAATGTAAAACTAAGATTGAATTAGGAAAGATGTTATATTACTCTATCTTAATCCTATAGGTGATGTCGTCTCCTTAATCTTTCTCATACGTAATTGCCACCCCAAGCTATAACTACTTTCACGTTTTTTTTCACATTTCCACGCTTAAAGTTTAATAAACTAAAATAAATAAAGTAACATATTAATCATATAAAAGATATGTCTAATGGCTATATTTTATTGCAATTGAAGTAATTGATAAAACAGAACTTGTACAATATATTTTCAAGGATACATGAAAAACATTGTGTATGTCTGAGAACATCACCCATGATAATATAGAGGATTTCAAAAATGTCCAATAGATTTTGGGAGTTAAATTTTCTTTCTTTTTAAAGCTCATAATACCTTTAATAGGTGTTGTATTAAGAAATATATGATCTCTAACCTCTTTTTTTAACTCTCATTTCTTTCTATCAACATAACACATTTAAGGTCCAAGCAATTTTCTTTCTCTTGTAGAGATTCAAATGAAGTTATTTGAATACTAAAATAATAACTATTATTATAAAAAAAATTTATAAGATGAAGGCATTGGTCTCCATTACCACCCATGTCCAAAGTGTTAGGATCTTAATGGTACTAAGAGAGGGATAAATTATAGTAAATTTTAATTGATTTTAAAATTTGATTAAGAAAAACATGTATCAAAAAATATGATTAATCAACTATTGAGTGTAAATAAAAATTGTGAGTAAAGTAAATAATAATAAGTAAATAATTATGAACAAAAAACACAAGTAAGAGAATGAAAAAATCAACTTTTTAATGGTTTTATTTCACCTATATCTACTCTCGATTCTCTTTCCTTTAAAGACATTAGTTTTTACTACTGATCTTACTTTTAATATGTGAATATCAACAATCCTTTATGATCATTTTATTTTTCAAGCTTATGCAAAAATATTCACACTTAATCATTTATAATAGACCTCTCACCTTATACCACTTGATATTATAATTAACTCAAGAGAAAGGAAGAGACTCAAATAATGTTCAAAGAGAGAGTTATAATAATTTACAAACTTAAAATTGGATATTTCATGAACCATCCTGACATTTATGGTCATTAAAAAAACTTTAAAATCGAGCTAAGAAATTTAAATTCTTAAGATTTCGAGATAAAGCGGTATTACCACTAACTTTGGATAAGATTACCATTGTAACTTTTAATATAGAGCCATAAACCTAGACTCAGATAGTCCTATCAACACTATAGGTAATGTTATTACCATCATAGGTGGTACCACCGTTATAATTACTAAGAAAACATAAATAATACTTATCGATTAACTCAAGTGATACAACCATAAGGTCTTAATGGTACACCACTCCCAAATAGTTCAAGTCACATACTTGGCCTTTTAATAGGCCCAACTTTAGCCTAACTAACATCAAGCCAAATGGTTACTACAAAATTAGGCTCTCTTTCAATCAACTATAGACTCAAATTTACCAATGATTTCAACCAAGATCTTGATTTATAAATAACTCATTTGACGTATCATTAAAGTTTTCGATATGTCATCTAGTCTTTTAATACTTCTTTCGAAACTTTGACACATTGCCTTATCTTTTGGAACATCATCGAATCTATTATCATGTTGATTTCATCACGATATATGATCTTCTAACGTAATATATGATTCTTTTGGTATGAAATCCAAATCTTTAGTATGAAATTCGATTTTTGACAATAATCCTCCAGTGTTATATCTAATTTTTAATATGATAATATTCTAGCATAATGTTTTACTCTTTCGTTTGATATTTGACCCTTTAAGTGGTTCTAGTCTATGATCCTAATATTTTCTATATCACTTGTCACAACGGCAAAAGAAACACACTTCAACATGTGTAATCATTATGTGTAATTGTCAAGGTAAACAACATGTGTACAAAAAAATAAATTTGCCCAACTTGCCTTTTCTTTTTTCTCTCAAGCGATTGTCATTGGCCTCTTAGGGCAGACTTATTTTTGTTGGGCCTATTCCTCTCGATCTGTATTCTACGTTGCAGAAAGTCCCATAATATGTTGTGTTACGGAACGTCCCATGAAAACAATGGGGAGAGTGTTGAATCATTTCTCCGCCAATATGGAAGAGATACAGGTATTCTGAGATCAAGAGCATGATCAAATCCTTCAGTAACAAGCAAGGCCAAGGTGGCTATGGCTTAGTGTTCAAGGGTACACTTCGAGACGGCCACTTAGTCGCTGTGAAACTACTGAGCGAATCCAAAGGCAACGGAGAAGAATTCATCAACGAAGTCGCCAGTATCTCTCGGACATCCCACGTAAATGTCGTCAGCCTTCTGGGCTTCTGCTTGGAAGGATCAGAGAGAGCTCTGATCTACGATTTCATGCCCAATGGGTCACTGGAGTTCATCTATTCAGATAGATCAAAAAATGAAGTATGGTTTGGGTGGGAGAGGCTACACGAGATCGCTTTCGGCATTGCTCGAGGGCTAGAATACCTGCATGGTGAGTGCAAAACACGTATTGTACACTTCGACATCAAGCCCCACAACATCCTACTGGACCAAGAATTTTGTCCCAAGATCTCTGATTTCGGATTGACCAAGCTGTGTCCTCCGAAGGTGAGCATCCTCTCGATGGTGGCTGCGAGAGGCACCGTTGGGAAAGTTGACCCGGGAGTATAATCCAATAACTTTGGAATCATCTCGAGTAAATCTGATGTCTATAGCCATGGGATGATGTTGCTTGAGACGGTGGGAAGAAGGAGATGTTAGATTTTGTGGTCCTTTATTATTGGATAAGATATATATAATATAATTAATTGAATTTTGATGAAATATTTTAGTCAATAGAATAGAAGTCCAGGATTCTTTAGGAGATAATTTTGATGGGAGGAAATATTCTAATATCTTATCCTAGATCCTCTGCTCTCGTCTATAAATAGACAGGACCTTTAGGGATTGAACGTATGTACACATTTCACAATAACAAAGTTGAGGGATCTTAGATTAAAGATAGTGCCTTAGAGATCAAATAAAGATCCCTAAACAGATGACATCAAATGGTACGCATCGTTAAACAAGATCTAAGTATTTAATTTCAATCCTGACATAAAAGATTACTTTCTTATTTTAATACAGTATATTATAGATTTTTGTGCTTATAATTAGTATCAGAGCCTAGGTTCTTGAGATCAAATACATTAGATATATTGTTTTGTTTACGATGCTTGAAATCTTTATTCTCGATCGTCGTTTGACCTCGTTGCGAATCTGCGGTAAAGGCTGTGCTAGGCATGCAGTAATCGTACGCGGGCATTACAGTGCCCATTGATGGCCGGCCGCACGAAGGCAGACAGCCCCGGCGACGGTCGCGCGTGGGTAAGCGACAGCACTACGACGACGACGTGCGGGCAGCGGCAGTGCCGCAACGGCCGCACGTGAGTAGTGGCAACCCCGCGGCGACAGCGACCGCGCACAGGCAGCAGCACAACGACGACGGCGGTAAGGCAGATTAGGGTTTTGGCATATTTATGATTTTACCCTCGAGGCTAGTTTTGCAAAATTATAATTTTGCCCTTTGCAAATTTCATAATTCCAGTTTATATTCTATCAACATATTTACAGTTTTACCCTCGGGTCTAATTTCTACCAAATTATAATTTTACCCTTCATAAATCGTATATTTTCGATTTATATCATATCAAATATTTATAGTTTTATCATTATGAAATTGAGAAATTTAGTTTATATTCTCAATTATAAAATTGATAAATATAATTTATTATAATTATGATTAAATTTAATGATGATTATATTTTTGATTATTTGATTGGATTTAATTTTAATTAAAAAATATAAATTATGGTTTATTTTATAGTTTTCTCATATGAATTATTGATTATACATGTGGTAAATAAAATCTAATTATTGTTCTTGGATATTTATTTAGTTATTCACATGTATATATTTGAAATTGTGAAATAATGTTTATCTTTCACATGAAGCATGATTTATATATTATCATGATTATCATATGAGTTTTCTTTTGCTGATTAATATTTAATAATTATTATGGTTGTTATTTTATTATTAAACTGCTTAGTATTAATGTTCAATAATAATTATTATTGTTATTCTATTATTGAACTGCTTAGCATAAATTAAAGAAATTTGATGAATATTATTTGTAATTTATCTTCCTAAGTTTTATCTGACTTGTAGCTACCAAAGTGGTTTGAGATGATAGACTTTTATGATATGAATTACAATAAAATTTTTATCATTTATAGAATATTTTTAAATTTTATTTTATATTAGTGCATTGGTCTTGTAGCCACCAAAGTGACATAGACTAATGACTTATAAAATAATATTAAGGAATTAGTCCTAAATGATATTAAGGAAATAATATACACAATGACACATATAATTAGGAGATTTAGATAATCCCAAAGGAGAATCTAATTCAAATAATTATGTGATAGGGTAGGATGATACTATTCTGGATATCCTTGTAGTTTTGGTTGTATACCCAAAGATAACAATTCTATTCCATAAGGATGGTATTAGTCCTTCATAGATAATCTTGAGTGAATACTAGATATGTTAATATTTCACCCAAAGGTGTAATATAGATGATATCAATAGTTTATCAAATTTTTGACAAACTCAAAGCATTAATGTTATTTTATATTTTTGTAGTGGTACTTCCGTCCATACATTTTTATGCTTCTAGTGTCCCTGTACTCTCTGGATAAAATTATTCAAAATGGTTAGAGCATGTAAAATTTATACTAGGTGTATTAGATCTTGATTTAGCATTGCTTGTTAAAAAGCCTGTAGACTTGACTAATGAAAGTACTATAGAACAAGTTAATGAAATGAAGGCTTGGAAAAGATCTGATATGCTTAGTTTAATGTTCGTAAGAATGTCAATTGCAAATAATATAAAGACTTTATTACCAATTACAACTAGCGCACATGAATATTCAAAGGTTATTGAAGATATATTTAAATATGCTGATAAGTCATTAGCTGGTACATTAATGAAAGAACTGACTATGGCTCAATATGATGGCACTCGAGGAATTCAAGATCACATCCTCAATATAACTAACAAAGCTGTAAAACTTAAAACATTAAGCATGAATGTTGAGGAGTTTTTCCTCGTGTAGTTTATTCTCAATTCCCTTTTTTCTCTGGCCCATTCAAGATTCACTACAATACAAATAAAAATAAGTAGGACTTGAATGAGTTAACTAGTATGTGTTTTCAAGAAGAATTAAGATTAAAGCAGGAAAGTTCATATAATGTCATGATAGTTATTCAGGGAGCTGGTAACAAGAAAAGAATATTGAAGCATCATCCATCAAAGAAATTTACCGGGTCTGGAAATGTTAAACAGACTAATGAAAAGAAAACCTTTACTATAAAGTGCTTCTTTTGTGGTAAGAAATGACATATGAAGAATGACTGTATTAAACGCAAGACTTGGTTTAAAAAGAAAGGTATTAACTCGACCTTTGTATGTTTCGAATCAAACATTACAGAAGTTCCTTCTAATACTTGGTGGATTGATTATGGTGCTTCAACTCATGTTACCAATAACATGCAGAGATTTCTTTTAATTCGGAAACCAAAAGAACATGAAAGATTCATCATTATGGGAAATTGTCTTAAAGCGAAAGTGATATCAGTGGGAACTTATCATCTATGCTTAGAGACGGGTCACCTGATGGATCTTGTTGACATATGTTATGTTCCTACCATTTCTAGAAATTTAGTTTCCCTATCTAGAATTGATGAGTTAGGATATTATCTTTCTTATGGTAGTGGTAAACTCAACATATTTTATGATTCAATAAAAGTTGGTTTTGAAATTCTGTGTGATGGTTTATATAGAATTAATTTGGATCTTGAGTTTGCAAAGACATTAATGACCCTGCAATTAAGTGTTGGATTGAAATATAGTTTCAATAATGAAAGATCTTTTATATTGTGGCATATCTCTAAAGAAAGAATTGAAAGATTAGTGATGGATAATATTTTGGAACATTTAGACTTCACTAATTTTAATGTTTGTATAGATTGCATTAAGGGAAAGCAAATTAAACATATAAAAAAATATGCCATAAGAAGTAAAGAACTCCTTAAGATTATTCATACTGATATCTACGGAACATTTTATATTCCTTATTTTAGCGAAGAAAGGTATTTCATCACATTTATAGATGATATATTCATATATGGTTATGTTTATCTAATATATAAAAAGTCTTAAGCCGTCGATACTCTTGAAGTATACATAAATGAGGTTGAGAGACAATTAGATGGAAAAGTTAAAATTGTCAGATCTGACATGGGTGGTGAATTTTATAGCAGATATGATGAATCTGGTCAGAATATTGGTCATTTTACTAGATTCCTAGAACAATAGGATATTTGTGCTCAATATGCATTACCAGGTGTGCCACAGCAGAATAGTGTTGCTGAAAGACGAAATCATACTCTTATGGATATGGTTAGGAGCATGATGAGTTATTCCTCTGTACTTGAGTCAATGTGGGGTGAAGCTCTTAGGACAACAATGTACATCTTGAACAAGGTTCCTAGTAAGTCAGTTTCATCGATTTCATTTGAGTTATGGACTGGTAGGAAGCCCAATCTAAGTCATTTACATATTTGGGGGTATCTTGTAGAGATAAGAGTATTCAATCCACATGAAAAGAAATTAGATCTAAGAACTATTTCTTGATATTTTATTGGTTATCCAAAAAAATCTAAGGGATACATATTTTATTGCCCTAATTATAGTACGAGGATTGTAGAATCTAGTAATGTAAAATTCCTAGAAAATGACGAAATCAGTGGGAGTGAAAAATCTCGAAGGATTAATTTTGATATTAAGGAGATTTAGGTTAATTCTCCTGTATCATCTCTTATTCGAGAGATTGTTGTTCCTCAAATTAATGAGAGCATTGACGAGGGTGAACAGCAAAATAATATCAAAGAACTCTCACATGATGTTGATGTCACCGTTGATGATCTTGTAGAGCAATCACAATCGGTAGTTTTGAGAAGATCTCAAAGGAAAAGGAATTTTACCATTTCTGATGATTATGTGGTATATCTACAAGAATTAGATTTTGATATAGGAATAAAAAGAGACCCCTTATCGTTTTCACAAGCCATAGAAAGTAACGATTCTGAAAAATGGTACGATGCAATGAAAGAAGAGTTAAAATCAATGGTCTAGAATGGTGTTTGGGATCTCGTTGAATTGCCTAATAATTATAAAAGAGTTGGTTGTAAATGGGTCTTTAAGACAAAACGTGACTCAACGGGCAATATTGAATGATATAAAACCAGACTTGTGGCGAAATATTTTTCTCAAAAGGAAGGCATTGACTATAATGAGACTTTTTCTTCAATTTCTAAAATGGACTCATTGAGAATCATCATGGCATTAGTAGCTCATTATGATCTTGAGTTGCATCAGATGGATGTGAAAATAATATTTCTGAATGGGGATTTAGTTGAGAAAATCTATATGGAACAACCTAAAGGATTCATTAAAAAGGGAAAAAGAAAGTTAGGCTTGTAAACTTAAGAAATCCATTTATAGCTTTAAACAAGTATCTAAACAATGGTATATAAAGTTTCATAATACCATTACTTCCTTCGGATTTAAGGAAAACACTGTTGATTAGTATATATACCTGAAGGTAAGTGGGAGAAAGTTTATTATATTGGTCTTATATGTGGATGATATTTTACTTGTCAGTAGTGATCTTGGTTTATTACATGAAACCAAGATATTTCTCAGAACTTTAAAATGGTTGATATGAATGAGACAGCCTATATTATTGGCATTGAGATATTTAGAGATATATCTCAAAGATTATTAGGATTGTCTTAGAAAGGATATATTAATCGTATCTTAGAGAGATTTAATATGCAGCTTTGCTCAGCCAATAATGTACCTATTATTAGAGGTGAAAATTTCAATCATGCCCAAGAAATAACTTAGAAAATAATCAAATGAAGAATATTCCTTAAGACCATATATCAGTTTTGCAGTTACAATGCTGGGAAGATACCAAAGTAACTCATGAATGGAACATTAGAAAGCTGTAAAGAAAGTAATGAGATATCTGCAGGGGACGAAAGATTATATACTCAGTAGGAAGTCCACTTCAAGATTTATATTCTTGTTAGCTGGTGGGGCAATTTCTTGGAAAAGTGTAAAGTAATCGCTTATTGCATCATCAACAATGGAAGTTGAATTTGTGGCATGCTTTGAGGCTACAAATTAAGCTTTATGGCTACAAAATTTCATCTCAGGACTTAGTGTGGTCGACTCAATTGCCAAGCTGCTGAAGATATTTTGTAATAATACCGCAGCAGTTTTCTTTTCTAAGAATGATAAGTACTCTAGTGGTTCCAAGCACATTGAGATAAAGTACTTTGTGATTAGAGAAAGAGTATAGAAACAACAAGTGTCAATTGAGAACTTGAGCACCATTATGATGATTACTGATCCATTAATAAAAGCCTATAAAATGTTTAAAGAATATATTATTAGAATGAGACTTGTGAGCAAGTCATAAAAGATATGGTGATGTATGTTTATGTAGATGCTATTGTGACATTCTTCTTGCTTAAGTTATTTGTTTCTGTTATTCTATTTACATTTATGTTTATGCATATTATGGTTGAATATAATAACAGGATTGTCTTAACAAGATAAATTACAGGGGTCATTATGAACTATATTAGGAAAGACTAATAATGTTGTGGTATATAGAAGGGAGTATGATATTGATAATATACAACCGCTATGACTCACATTGATGGTTGGACTTAATATAGTATTATTATGTTTATTAGACTTATTGGCTTGTTTCAAAATTCATGACGATGTATAAAATGTTTTTCAAAATTCTTTGGAATTCAATTAGATAAAATTGTTTTCAAATAAATTTAGTTTTGTTTGTTTTGATTTTGAATATCTTTTTTATATCTTATCAATTAATAGATCAAGTGGGAGAATGTTAGATTTTGTGCCCTTTTATTATTGAACAAGTTATATATAATATAACTAATTAGATTATGATATTTGTCAATATAATAGAAGTACACTTAAAGTAGAATTCCTAATATCGTTAAATAAGATGTAAGTATTTGATTTCAATCATAGCATAAAAGATTGATTTCATATTACTGGAGAAACATTGATGCAACCAAGCAACAGCCAGATTTATTTCCCACACTAGCTCTACGATAAAATCGATCGATTTCATAATGCAGCCATTTTTGTAGTAACCCTCGAGATGGAAGAGATGACAAGATGATAATAGTTGGGCTATGGTGCATCATCTAAATGATGCCTGAGAATCGACCATCAATGAGTAAGGTGGTGGAGATGTTGAAAGGGAGTACTGAAGACTTGGAAATGCCACCAAGACCAGTAAGTGTTCTTGACAGGTCAATAATACCTGTTTGCTAAAGTTGTCTTGCAGGATTGAGATCCTAAAAATTAGTATTTGGTTCTTATCATATATATCTTAAATTTTGAAAAGATACGAAAAGTCGTGTGATATATATATATATATATATATATATATATATATATATATATATATATATATATATATATATATATATATATATTAATTTCTATTTTTTTAGTTTTCGATTTTTCTCTCCCTCCTAATATATATAAAAGTTAATAGTAAAAGAGCGAAGATATGCGCAGTTGACCGATTCAATAGTGGACCAAATTCCACTGTGATATATTCTACATATGAGATCAGCTTAAACCAATTGTAGACAAGAAGCAGAGCTCACATGCCGCTCCCGTCGAGGCCGTCTCGGCTTCATCGACATCTGCACAAACGAGACGCTGCAACCTTTCACACCTATCAGAAGAATTGGTAATCAAAGCACCTTTGGCTACTCTATATAAGCACACCCATGGTTCACTCACAAACCACTGGTCTTATATCTCTCTCTCTCTCTCTCTCTCCACCTCTGTCAAGACCTCTCAGTCCACCAAGTCATACACCCACCTCAGATCGGGTTCCGCAAACTCCTCCCCCCTTTCCTCCGGCCCCCCTGCTGAAGTCCCTTCCGCAAGCTTTCCCACCCCTGCGGGGACGCCGCCGCCAAGGCCCTCAGGCCGGAGCTCGTCAACAGTGTGCGCGAAGAAGCAGATCTTGCGCCTGCACGCCGGCCCCGAGATGCACATCCGGGTCCGGTATCGCATCGGGTGCAGCCAGAACTCGAAGACCCCGTGGGCGAACTCGCATTTCTGGCCCCGCCGGCAAGCCCCTGTCTGCCGGAACTCGGGGCAAGGGATGCCATGGTTGGGGAACCTGCGGGGGTCCCGGCGCCGAGCCTTCTCGCCGCGGTGCGCGTACGGGCACGTCATCCACTGGTGCGGGTACGCCTTGGCGCACCGCTTCACCTTGAACTCGTACATGAGGAAGTCGTCGAGCTCGGCCTTGGTGACGCCGTAGGCGAGTCGGGCGGCCTCCGAGACCTGGAGGTAACAGGGGAGGACCAGGATTGGGTTCTCGTAGTTCAGGATGTCGTTATGCATCCTAAACATCTATCTCTGTCCTTTTCCCCCTTTATTTCCGGCGTTGTGTTGTAAGAAGGAGAAGGAGAGCGTGCACTGAAAAGAGGAGTAAATGAGCAATGGAAAAGCCACCTTCTTCTTCTTCTCCGATGACGTCGACGGGTCTCGAACTCGCGCTATTTATAGAGGCATCGCCTTTGTTTGGATCTGCATGCATGTTAGGCAAGTGTAACTTACAAGTCTGCCACCAACTCGAGTAGTTAAAGTTATGTAACCCGATGACCTATGAGTTGAGTACCGCAGAACACTGCACACCACAACTCCATGGACATGAAACTTTAGGACGCAGTCTTAAGTTCTGCTGGTGGTGGTTTCATGAGGAGCCAAGCCATGGCGGGATAACACGGCACCACCGGGGGAGGAGGTGTAAAGGGAGGGGGGCGACGGACGCGTGGAGCGGTGCCATTCGATCTGTTGCGGGCGACGACAAGAGATGCAGAGGGCTGTTCTACGGGTATTTGAAACGGCTTCTCAGGCAACAGAATGGTTGGTGGAAATGGTATTTCTTCTTCTACTGCTGGCGGTGCATTCTCAGGCAAAACACGCAGGCTTTAAGTCTTATACAACCATGTTGTAGACAAACGATTGCTTGATACTAGAGGCAAGAAGAAGAAGAAGAAGAAGAAGAAGAAGAAGAAGAAGAAGAAGAAGAAGAAATAGAGAAAGAAAGAATGGGAGGGGAAGGAATAATGTATATGATAAGATGAACAGCACTCCGATCTTTCCTTCTCTATTTCATGAAAACTTACAGCTTGACTCACTCCATGGCCATCTCCCGCAAGATGAAGGTAAGACAGATTATGGAGTCGATTTAGAGGAGCAAGACCTCAAGATCCTGAGGAGGATTAGCTAGTCTTCAATTTTGTTCCAAAAGCTTGAGTTTATTAAGTTATGCATGAAAATCTAATATACTTAACCCCACTTTCTCACTTATGAATGCAAGACTATTTACTTAATTTTCCTTTTTAATCTTTACCTCTAACATAAGAATGTGGATTATTATATGACCCAATAACTTAGGATAATATATATTAAAGATTTAATTAGATTCTGATTAAAATTATTGATCAATTGAAAATAAATCCTAATATTGGAATGTTACTATTTTAACTCTATCTATAATAAATCCTTCTGCTCATCTAATTAGATTCTGATTATAATTATAGATCAATTGAAGATCTATAATAATAATAAGATATTCTCAAGTTCATCTGATTGATCGTTCTCTAATATATCAATTATAGAAAGAGAAGATAATGAATGACCTAGTCTTCTAATGCAGACCTAGATGTATTCAATTCGATAATGTCGTTGAAAAGTAGGTATGTGTCCTATTATTGATTAATGATAACCTATATTTCAATCCTGATTGAATGATTTCCGTATGATAGTTTAAACACACACTCTAAACTCTGGTGGTGTTCTTTAAAATGATCATCAATTTATATTTTGAGAGATTTGTTTAAATCCATGTATATGCATTTGAAGGTCCATCTAATTAAAAGTGTCACCAGTTATCAAGATAGTAAGAAGAACATTATTATTTATCTAGACACTGGTCAATGTCTAGCTTATTGTACACACACAGCACAGTGCAGGCATAGAAGGATCTCCATGGATGGCGATCATGTTCCCGACGGAGAAGATGGTCGCTCTTGAAGCATTCAGCAGCTGGGAATGGGCACCCCGCAACCTTTGACGCAGGCGGCCAACGGCCGGGCCCCCGACAGTACCGCCGACAAGCACGGGTTGAGCTCCAGGGGGTTGCAGGTCACCGATGCTGTCGTTGCCGCCGCGAACAGGAGGCGCGCAGTGGCAAGAAAAAGAGCAGCAGCATCGGCTTCATGCTGTGTGTGATCATTGTGATTTGGTCAGATGATGAGGAAAGATAACCATATCCATTATTTATAGGCCTGAGAGAATGGCTCAGTGGACGAAGGTGACAGCATTGTGGATGAGCAAGTATTTGATACTTATGCAAGTAGGGAAATTTTTATAAGTCAAATATTTGTTGTAAAATTTGTAAAAGAATAATCTTATCGTAACAATAATTAAATTCTTATCGATAAATATTAGGTTAAAAAATCGATAACACTTGAGTCATGTGATTCAGTCCAGAAGTGACCATTAAGATATCTTTGGAGCTTTCTCGAGCGCTAAGGTGAATATGCTTTTATGTTCCAACGATGACCTATGTGAAGATCTAAATGTTCAAACATGATGTGGCATACACTCAAGTTAATTCTGAGGTTGATGAGTCAAAATAGTAAAAAGTGTTTGACCTCGATTAATATGTAAAAGATAACTTTTTATACCAGATAAAAAAAATAAAATATTTGATAGAATATCCATAAGGGATTAACTCATAATCATTCTTTTTAAACTAATGTTTACATGGGCATTTATATCAAAGGAGCAAATCTTATCTCCTTTATGCCAATCAAATTGTTACGTGTACAACCATGTGTGGAGTTGTCAATGATTGAGAAGATTTTTTCCGTAAACAAAGTGAGTAAATCATTGGGTGAACCTTACCAATAATTGTTGGATTACAATTTTTAACCAAACTTATAATTGAGAGAGAGGATTTATCCCCTTAAGCAATTGTATGAAAACTTGGCCTGTTTGTGAGTCTAATATTGATTGTAGCATGATCATAAATGTCTTTCAAACTAACTTTGTTTTGATTATAGCATGATCATCATTAGCCCCCATTAGCCCAAAACTTATGGAAATATCAATTTCGTAAAATGAGGCAAAAACATAAAAATATTTTTTGTGAAAATAAAATATTAATATGGGAAGAAAAGTTTTCATTCAGTTGAAATTTAATAAAGATGAAAGAAATCAATGGGCTTAAGTTGTTTTATATATGAAATCAGGTTTTTTCTTTTGCATAAAAAAATAATTTTGAATAGTAACTACTTCTGGGAATCACATACTTATTTTTTAGCAGCAAACAAATTTTTTTGATAAATATATATTTTAATATAACTTTATATTTTGTATGGACAAAATTGATGCTCACTTGAAACTCAACTAGCCAAGTGATCATGAGGGTCCAGCTAGCATGGTAATGATGTGATGCCAAACCATGAGGAAGAATCCATTGAGAACTGACTAAAGGAGTAGCTTCATATAGAAAACTATAGATGAAGCTAAAGACACCAACAGAGAAGTATATAGTTATAGGAGATATGATATTATCTCATTTGATCCAATGTGACTAGCTCTAAAAAACTTGTAAAACATGGATATACGTTCCGAACATCCGAGTATGTCCCTTTAGCGAGTAAGTCACCAAAATATCATCAAGAGGACTATAGTACACAAACCATCTTAGAGTCGACAATAATCTTGCAATAACCACTAGGCTTGGAGAAGTTGCTCGATCAACTTAGACATTGTCTCCTCTTCCTTTTACTAATCAAATGATCTAGGATCATTCGTTCCTACTCTGTGCCTTTCACTGTAATCGATCACCATATCACATCATACACTATAGCTTCATCCATTAGCCACAATGTTATCTACAACTTCCTTCGTTGTCTAAACATCATCCATGACTTGATCCGTCCTTTGTGCTACATTTTTCATCGACATTCTATTGTTGTATCTATCGACCATGACTTCATCTAGGGTTTATTTCAAGGATTATGGTGAATAAGGAAATCCTTTGCAAAAAAGACAAATGGAAGACATCTCTTGAGAAAAGCCAAAAAAATTCTCGAGAATTTACCAAAAAGTTATTATACTTCTTGCACTTATAAATCTAATTATTGAAGCTCCTACACATGAAACCTCGATGCACACATCAAACCTATACGATCTTTAAAAATTTTGCATGGTAAAACAATAAAATTGATTAGCATGAAAAACAGGATATGATCTGAAAAATAATTAAAAAAAGGATAATTTACCCATAAAGGCTCTCAATAATAGGGTTTATAGGATGCCATCCCTATATTTGCTTTTACCAAAGGGCATCCCATTTTTTAAACTATGAATAAAATACCCTCTATAAAATAAAAAAAAAAGATAGATAGTCAATGCCCATTGATTGTGGTTGACTCTGGTTTTTTTGACTGAACCGATTTGTTGGAGATGAATCGGACTAAACTGATTCAATAAAATACTAAGCATTTGATATATTCTTATTAGGTCCTCGATAGCCCTTCATTTTTTTCCAAATCATACCATTACCTCTATTCTATCAATGTAATAACACCATCAAAGATTATCTTTGCCAATCTTCTTATCGGTCATGGACATTGGTATCGCAGTCTCCGTCATCGTCGCCAACAGGAAGCATGACTAGGAGCCCTAGCTGTCTAAAGTGATAGCAAGTGGGTGAGCATCATTAAAGATAAGAGGACACTAGACCCATTGAGGCTCGATGGTGGCTCAAGAGGTACGCATCATCAACTTCTTGCCATGTTGTCATTATAGGAGTTTGTTATAGTGGTCGTGATCATTATCACCAACAAGATAGGAGGTGGATGTCACTTTCCTACCAAGAGGTGGATGTTATAGTGGATGTCGATCCCATCTCGTCACCATGGCCACCATAGGAGGTCGTCGTGATGTTCATCATCGCCAATGGGACAAAAGGTGGATGCACCTTGCTAAGAGTAGGTTGGCCATCCCACTATTGGCCATCATCATGGTTGTCGATTGAGCATTGAGCCTCACTGATCAGTGGGGCAACCAAGCTATAACTTAGTCATCGTCGTTCGGATTCCCACTGGTCATCATGATAGTGGCTATTAGTTGAGCCTCGGTTATGAATCATCGACAACATTGACGTTCTCCTTCTTATTGGTATTTGTTGTCATTACCATCAATAAAACCTTATAGAGCCTCGATTATCAATAGTTGATTATTATATCATTATTTAGCTTTATGCAACCTCTTAAGTTACTATTGAAGCCTCGACATCGTAGTGTTGTTGAAGCATTGGTTACATCAATATTCAGGGCACCATCGAATCATTCATTGCAACAATAAAAAATGTATGGTATTAAATGAATTCATATTTGTAGTTTAATATTATTATTTGAATGACATTTAAGTATAGGCTACTTATTATAGGGATGATCCTCTTCCAGATAAAATATTCAATTTTTTTGATGAGATGAAGACTTTTAATGAAACACTACGTTGATATCGGAATCAGAATTAATTTTATGAAATAGTTAGAGAATATCATTCTAATTTAAAGGATCTACCTCTGCACAACTTCAAACATCAAACTTATAACTTGAAGAATCTTTTTCTATACAAACTCAAAACTTACAACTTCAATTTGAATGAAACATTTATAATGGACACTAATGAAGATAGTTTTGAGATATTCAAAAAAAAAGTGAGCTGAGTGGAGAATAGCAGAAGAATTTGAAGAAGATATAGATCGTAATACATTTGATGCCCATGATATTGTCGATGAGCTTAACAATTTCAATCCAAATATGTATGAAAATCTCTTGGAGAATAAGATCATAGAAGATGACTTCAACCTTAATACTTTAGCTCCTTATCCAATTGAAGATGGATTTGTCAGTAATGACCTATGCATTGGATAAGTAAAAATTTATGATTATTTATATTATAATAGTTAATGTAAAAAAATATTTATAATATTTGATACAAAGGTGCTTCATTTTTTTAGGTATTTAAAGATATGTTAGAGTTTAAAAGAGCTTTGCAAGGAGAAATTTTGAAATAAAAATTTTAATTATATAGAAGTTATAAGTTTAAAGCAAGATGTAAGGTTAAGCATTGTGGATGGATGATAATTGCTCATGGAGGTGATACATGTCAAATTATAAAGTTTATCAATGAGCACCAATTCAATATGATAGAGGAAATCAAGATAATTTATCTTACACTAATAAGTTCATAGTTGAAGAAATTAAAGAACAACTTCTTGTACATGAACATTATACTACAAAAATAATCATTACTGACATACAAAAAAGATTTTGGGTGGTAGTTTCATATAGACAAGCATATTTGGCACATGAAATTGCATTAAATCAAGTTCATGGAGACTTTGATAGATCTTATGGTGAGTTAATACCTCTACGAGAGTTGAAAGTAAATAACTATGAAACGACTATTCTTTAATGATTATAGAGGAGAGTATTTTTGTCCATTTTTTTGGGCATTCAGTGCATATTTGCATGATTTTATTCATTACATTTGTCTAGTTATTAGTGTAGATACAATACATTTATCTGAAAAATATCCTAGTGTATTGATGATGGTGACTGTTATTTATGGATCTAATAAGTTATTTCCTTTTGGTGACTGCTATTAGGTTTCTAAATTCCAATCCATATAACTATTGTGAGGATTACTTTTTAACAGAATATTTGTAGAAGATTTACAATGATACCATCTTTCAAATAAGAAACAAGTAGTTTTGGATTAAAAAACATGATAATAAGATTATCTTACCTCCCAAGAGTATAAAACAATCAGACAAAAAGAAGAAGATAATGATAGAATTAGGACACAATGGTAAGATCCTTAGACGGTGTTTGAGGTGTCGATATTTAAGTGATAATGAGGGGAGAGGTGAATTAGTGCAGCAAAAAAATCGTTGATTTTGAAAAATACTTATTTTAATTAAATCCATTTCGGAAAGATATTAAACTTGAAAGTGTTCGTAAGAGAAAGTTAAAGAAGATTGCAGTAATGTAAATTGCTCAAATAGAAATGCAAACTAAAATTTAGAGTAGTTTGGTCGTTGTGACATACATCCACTTCGGATTCCTCTTCTGTCGAGGTCATCGGTATCCACTAATGGCCTTCCTTCAATAGGCAAAGACCAACCACTTTTTACAGCTCTTTCTTCTTTTACCGAGTTTATGAGATAACCCTTACAAGCCTCACTCCTCTTTCTTGGATGGCTACAAAGTTAGGAGAGGGAGGGGAGGACTCTTTCTCACTTTTACAACACTTTAACACCGTAGTAATTCAAGATTATGTTAATACTTTTCATGTCCTTTCATGCAGAAAATGGTGAAATATTTATAGGCTCCAATGGCTTCTGAATTGAATCCAAAAAATATCACTTCCATGGATTTCAGGGTACTGATGGTACCATCACCATTATTGGACAGTACTACCATATGCAGACTGACACTTGGCAGTACCACCGCTTATTCTGGGCGGTACGACCACTTGACAAAGCTCAAAGATCGAGCTCTAGCGGTACCATCGTTTGACAGCATTAATTGTCAGTGATACCATCGCTCAGTCTGGGCGGTACCACCACCCAAAACACTTGAGAGACCGAGTCATAAGCGGTGCCACCACTAACCGTGATTTCAGGTGCTAAATAGGCTTTTCAATTCGACCCAATTCAGCCCTATTAAGGGCCCAATTAGCCTCTAACTGAGTTAGTGGGATCACCTCCCAATCTTAACTCAATTTACGGTCTAACTACGATAATTAAGACATTTATCAAAGCATTCTGGTTTCGGTACGTCAATTGTTCTTTCGGCGAGCTTCCGGTGATCTTTCGGCGAACTTTCGACAATCTCTCGGTAATGTTCCGACAAACTTCTGACAAGCTCTTAGACTTCACAATGATCTTCTTGGCGAGTTCCTATGAGCTTCTTTAACAAACTTTTGGACTTCTCGGTTGGTTCCGGTAGAACTTCTGATCTTAGACTTCACAATGATCTTCTTGGCGAGTTCCTATGAGCTTCTTTAACAAACTTTTGGACTTCTCGGTTGGTTCCGGTAGAACTTCTGACAAGCTCTTAGACTTCACAATGATCTTCTTGGCGAGTTCCTATGAGCTTCTTTAACAAACTTTTGGACTTCTCGGTTGGTTCCGGTAGAACTTCTGACAAGCTCTTAGACTTCACAATGATCTTCTTGGCGAGTTCCTATGAGCTTCTTTAACAAACTTTTGGACTTCTCGGTTGGTTCCGGTAGAACTTCTGACAAGCTCTTAGACTTCACAATGATCTTCTTGGCGAGTTCCTATGAGCTTCTTTAACAAACTTTTGGACTTCTCGGTTGGTTCCGGTAGAACTTCTGACAAGCTCTTAGACTTCACAATGATCTTCTTGGCGAGTTCCTATGAGCTTCTTTAACAAACTTTTGGACTTCTCGGTTGGTTCCGGTAGAACTTCTGACAAGCTCTTAGACTTCACAATGATCTTCTTGGCGAGTTCCTATGAGCTTCTTTAACAAACTTTTGGACTTCTCGGTTGGTTCCGGTAGAACTTCTGACAAGCTCTTAGACTTCACAATGATCTTCTTGGCGAGTTCCTATGAGCTTCTTTAACAAACTTTTGGACTTCTCGGTTGGTTCCGGTAGAACTTCTGACAAGCTCTTAGACTTCACAATGATCTTCTTGGCGAGTTCCTATGAGCTTCTTTAACAAACTTTTGGACTTCTCGGTTGGTTCCGGTAGAACTTCTGACAAGCTCTTAGACTTCACAATGATCTTCTTGGCGAGTTCCTATGAGCTTCTTTAACAAACTTTTGGACTTCTCGGTTGGTTCCGGTAGAACTTCTGACAAGCTCTTAGACTTCACAATGATCTTCTTGGCGAGTTCCTATGAGCTTCTTTAACAAACTTTTGGACTTCTCGGTTGGTTCCGGTAGAACTTCTGACAAGCTCTTAGACTTCACAATGATCTTCTTGGCGAGTTCGGACTTCCGACAAACTCTTGAACTTCTAATGAAATCTTGATCTTGACTCTGGCACAGTATTTGCTTTATGTCTTACTACTATCGTAGTAATCTTGCACATTTTTCTCAACATATAGATTAGATCAAATAATTTACTAATTGATTTCATCATCAAATCTAATATTCAATAATCTCTCCCTTTTTGATGATGACAACTAATTGGTGACGGAGTAACCTTAACTCCCTCTATCTATATGTCATTCTTGAGAAAACACATTCTTAAATTCAAGTCTTTAAATTCAAGTAAAACACATTCTTAAATTCAAGTCTTTAAATTCAAGTATCAAACGGATAAATCATATTCATTTAAACTTATCAACATGCACATTATGATACTTATCACGATTTACTAATATGATCCCACATATTTATCAATCAAAATAATGGCAAGGCATGAAATCCATTTTAAAGTCCACTGATAATAAACAATCATCATTTTCAAATATGATATGAATTTTGAATATGAAATTTAGTAAGATGATAATTCATCATTTTGTGACAAGATATCAATTGTAAATAGTAACTTAAGCTCATGATACCTTATCATAATGAAAGACATATATCAAATGATATGAATTCAAGCATGATACTAGGAATAATATATTTATAAGTCATCATGCCACATTTCGCTACGTTTCAAGCAAACATTTTGATACATATTTTTCAAGTATATATTGGACGCTACCAATCATATTTAAAGTCATTAAGATATTAAATGCATAATCACTTCATGCATGATAAAATGTTTCGGGCATAGTTTTTCATTACTACTTGCATGAAATATCATCATGATATAACTTTTATAATTTGTAATATTCAAAAGTTCACAATATTAAGAATCTGATATTGCATGTAACATTAGAAATTCTAAGCATTAAAGAGATCATAACATTAAAGTAAGCACAAGATTACAACATCAAAGTAAGCATAAGATTACAACATCAAAGTAAGCAATATAAAAGAGAGGGATTTCGTTAACTTCTCCCCCTTTGTTATCAGTAAAAAGACATACACAACTATTCAGGTGGTGGCAAGTCAAAATGTCTTAACAAGGTATTAAGTTGTCGATGAATCTATTATAGCTCTTGCACATTGTTCAAATCGATTTGATGTTGTTCAAATCGATCCATTCAAGTCCCTATATCGTCGGTAGATGTGGGGGGTGCTTGTTCTGCTGGAGGTGTTGCCTCAAAGGGATTAGTTGGAGGAGATGATTACCCCTAAATATTAGTGTTTCAAGTTCTTGATCAAGTGGGGGGAGGTCAGTTCTTCTAGGTAATCTAGGTCCATATCTATTCTTCATAATAGGTTTTTATTTATGATATTAAATCTATCTAGTTTCATAACTTCTTCGTCAGGTGGGATAACTATGTCATAAGTATGGATTAGTCTTGTGATTAGGCCACCATATGGAAGCATTATATCCTTTTCCGATAGTTCAATCATGTTTTGTTATATTAGGTAGTTAAAATAATTTTCATGTTCTTTCATAATCCAATACATCGTTCCTATTTCCATTTGGTTAACTTCATCATGATGATATTGTTTTGGAATTATAATGCTTATTAAGATGTGATGAAGTAGTTTGGTGTTGAAAGGTAGTAAATGTTTACAATTTTTTGGAAGAATAGAAAAATTAGGATTACCAAAGATGGTTCCTAAGACTTCAGAATAAGTGGTCCCAACTAATGCTTCATCCTATTATCCTCTAAAATAACAACCTCTATTTTTCTCTATAATTCCTATGAGGCTGCAAATTACGCTATCCGTAATAGATATATGATGTCTTAAGAGATAAGTGAAGACCCTATCATGTTCATCCACATGCAAGTTATTATAGAACAATCTAACAAGTCTAGGATAGATAAGTTCACATATTTGAAGGATTGTATGATATCTAGGTTAGCAAACCGTTGAATAGATTCTAAATTACTTAATTTCTCTAAATCAACATATTTACCCTTATGAACATTTCTAGACTCTATGGCTGGAAATTTAAGGGCATGTTGATGAGAATCGAAAAGTATGGAGTCATGGTTTTCATTTAATCTCCTCTTCCCTTTATCCCTTGAGGATCTTCTAGAAGTTATGGAGACTACAATTATGAAGACATAAAAGGCAAGGATAAGTAATACAAAGGGGGGAATCAATTTGGTTTAGGGATTACCTTAGTAGTTTTTCTTCTTATAATCACCAAGAGGGTGTTTGAGATTGATCCTTCATTTAGTAAAAAAATGAGGATTCTTTTGAGTTGCTAGAGGGAGAGCAAGAGGATCAAGAGGTTTGGAGCACTTTGGAAAGGTGTAGAATGAGTTGGGGTTAGTTCTACCGTCGGCCCTAGCTTGTTCTTTATATAGGGCAGGTTGCGGGCGGTGGCATCGCCAACTGGGCGGTGCAACTGCCTACAACCCGTGACCACTGACGGTGCTACTACCAATTGGGCGGTGCCACCGCCTACAGGTAGTAAGCACTGCTTGTAGTGTGGTGCAAATATTATGTGGTTCCATCTTGCAAGATTTTTATCATTATGTGGTGCACACAAACATCATAAGTTCTACTTTTGTAAGAGGAGAAAATTTGTATCATAAAAGGAGATAATTCGTACACAAACATCATCTAAAATTCGTATAAAAAATTCATATAGCTCATTACACATAACATAAGTCCATGATTCAATTGAATGATCTTGTAAAATAGAATTTAATAAGAAAATCCAAAAAAAAATTTAAAGAGGAACTAATGTATCTAAGAAATTTAACATACCTAATTCACTTCTTATAAAATCAAATTGTTCCTCAATCAAAGGTTTTGTAAAAATATCAGCCAATTGATGTTTCGTGTTAATAAATTCTAAGATTACATCATGATTATTAACATGATCTCATCTAAAGTGATACCTAATGTCAATATGTTTAGTTTTAGAGTGCTGAATAAGATTTTTCGTTAAACATATTATACTTGTGTTATCACACTTTATAGGTATATTCTTTAGGTGAATTCCATAATCCTCTAAAGTGTTTTTCAACTATATAACTTAAGCACAGCATGCACTTACTGCAATATACTCAGCTTTGATTATGGATAATGCAACCGAGTTTTATTTCTTGGAAGACCAAGAGACAAGTGTGTATCCTAAAAATTGACATATTCCGGATGTGCTTTTTGTATCTAGTTGGTAGCTAACAAAATCAGCATCAGCATAACCAAGCAATTCAAATTTTTTAGATTTTGGATACCATAATCCTAGTTTAAGAGTTCCTTTTAGGTATCTAAAAATCATTTTGATTGTTTTTAAATGAGATTACTTGGGGTTAAATTGAAACCTAGTACAAAGCCCTATGCTAAATATAATGTTTGGTCTAGTTGCGGTGAGATATAGTAAACTACCTATTATACTCCTATAAGTTTTTTGATCAAAACTTTCTCCACCTTCGTCAATGTTTAACTTAGTGGAGGTACTCATATGAGTATTGATAGCCTTTAAACTATATATATTAAATCATTTTAACAAGTCTAATGTATATTTTGTTTGACTAATAAAAATATCATCATTAAGTTGTTTGATTTGCAAGCCTAAAAAGAAGATTAGTTCCCCCATTAGGCTCATTTCAAACTTTAGGCTCATACTCTTAGCAAACGATTTGCATAAAGATTCATCTGTAGAACCAAAGATAATATCATCAACATATATTTGAATAATAAAAAATTATTTTTAAAATTTTTAATAAATAATGTGGTATCGACCTTACTTTTAGAAAAATTATTTTGAATAAGAAAGGAGCTAAGTCTCTCATATCAAGCCCTTGGGGCTTGTTTCAATCTATAGAGAGCTTTAGTCAATTTAAACACATGATCAAGGAAATTATCTCTCAAATCTAAGAGATTGTTAAACATATACTTCTTCGGAAATAAAGTCATTAAGAAAAGCACTTTTAACATCTATTTGAAATAACTTAAAATTATTACTATTAGCATAGATCAAGAGCATCCTTATAGCTTCTAATCGTGCCACAGGAGCGAAGGTTTCTTCATAATCGATACCTTCTTCTTGGTTAAAACCCTTGGCCACTAGTCTAGCATTGTTTCTAATTACGATACAGAATTCATCGTGCTTGTTTCTAAAGACCCATTTAGTACTAATAACCAAATGGTTATTTGGCCTCGGAACAAGCTTCCATATCTCATTTCTCTCAAATTGGTTCAAATTTTCTTGCATTGCGATAACCCATGAATCATCTTTCAAGGCTTTGTCAATGCATTTAGGCTCAATTTGAGAAAGAAATACAACATTGATATAAAAATTCTTTAGAGAAGAACGAGTTTAAACCCCTTTTGATGTGTCTCCTATTATTAGCTCCTTAGGATGAGCATTTACATACTTCCATTCCTTGGGTAAGGATTGTTCAAGAAGATGCATCTAAGTTGCTAGATGGAGAAAGAGTTTCCTTTAAATTAAGATCATCATCAAAATCATTTTTCTTAACTTCGGAAACTTCATTAAAAACAACATGAATAGACTCTTCTATAACCAAAGTTCTTTTATTAAAGATACGAAAGGCCTTAGAAATAGAAGAATAGCCAAGAAAAATTCCTTCATCGGATTTTGCATCAAACTTTCCTAATACATCTTTTTAATTCAAGATAAAATATTTATATCCGAAAACTTTAAAATATGAAACATTGGGTTTTTTATTATTCCACAACTCATAAGGAGTTTTAGAGAGTAATGGTCTTACTAGAACCCTATTCATGACATAGCATGTTGTATTTATGGCTTCAATTCAAAAATATTTGGGTAGGCTATGTTTGTTTAACATGATTCTTGCCATTTCTTGTAAGTTTCTTTTTTTTTTTTACTACTTCATTTTGTTAAGGATTTCTCGAAGTAGAAAAATTATGGTTTTATTCATTAGATTCACAAAAATCTTGGAAATCACCGTTTTGAAATTCATCACCATGATCACTTCAAATTGATGAAATCATAAAACCCTTTTCATTTTGAACAAGTTTACAAAACTTAGAAAAATACCTAAAGTAATCACTTTTGTGTGCCAAAAAGTAAGTCCAAGTGTATCTAATATAATCGTCCACGATGACAAAGACGTATTTGCTACCTCTTAGGTTTGATGTTGCAATTGGTCCAAACAAATCCATATGAATCAACTGCAATGGTCTAGATGTGCTTATTTGGTTCTTTGGTTTGAAACTACCTTTTATTTATTTTCCTAGTTGACATGCATCACACATATTGTCTTTAACGAACTTAATGTGAGGAATTCCTCTTACAAGTTCTTTAGATGAGATTTGAGATATTAGTTTTATGCTAGCATGATCTAATCTCCTATGCCAAAGCCAAGCATCATCATTCAAAACCCAAAAACATATTTCATTACAAAGATCATCAATATCGATAGTGTATACATTATTTTATTTTAGAGCAATCATAGATATTTTTTTGTGTGATTTTTTAATAATACAAGCATTGGATTCAAATCTAATGATGTATCCTTTATCACACAATTGATTAATGCTCAAAAGGTTATGCTTTAAGCCATCAACCAACAATACATCTTCAATAAAAAAGTTGGATTTGTTACCTATGATTCCTTTGCTAATGATTTTACCCTTATTGTTGTCTCCAAAGGTGACATATCCTTCATCTAGGCTAGTGAGCTTAGAGAATTGAGATGGATCTCCAATCATATGCCTTAAGCATCCACTATCAAGGTACCATCTTTTGCTCCTAACTTGTGATGATAAATGTTTATACAAAAAAGGATGATTTTTAGGTACCCATTTGACCTTGGGTGCCTCAAAAATTGATCGGCTTAACTTATTATCTTGCATGGAGTTCTTTACGATTCCTTTAGGAACCCAAATAAATTTATATGGACTACATCTCTTAAATGGACATTGTTTAGTAACATATCTAAATTTACAATAAAAGTTACATTTATTTCGGGGTGAAACATGCAATGTTGGATATTTAACAAAGATGGTTGGATTTTTATGAGTGTTACTCACAAAGCCGATTCCATCTCTTCTATGAATATGATTTTTACTTACAAGAATCATGTTTAAGGATTTGCTATCTATTTCAAAATTTTCTAAGGTTTCATGTAATTGTAAAATTTCCTTTTTAAGCATTTCTAATTCATCACATTTTGTGTAAGGAGCTAGATTATCATCATGCTCAATTTTTAGTCTATCAAAATCACTAATAAGATAAACATGCTCTTTTTTTAACAATTTATATTTTTTACTAACTAATTTACATTCATCGAATAAATTATGAAAAGCACTTAGTAATTCATCAAAAGATAAATTTACATCTAATAAACTGCTTACCTCATCTCCAATAGCTATTAGTGCATAGTGAGCAACTTGCTTGTGTTGGTTTACTCCTCCTCTTTGGATGCACTTGAGTCGTCTCATGTTGCTTTAAGAGTTTTTTTCTTCTTTAGTTGTTTATTTTTTGCTTGAGGACATTTGCTTTTGAAATGTTCCGGCTTCTTGCTTTCATAGCATATGACTTGTTCTTTCCTGGGTTCAAATTTATTTTTAGTGTCATTTTTAAATTTATTTATTTTTATAAATTTTTTGAACTTTCTTGCCAAGAGTGCAAGTTATCATCATAGTCCTCGTCACTTGTATTTTTTTTCAAGTGGTCTTATTGAGTTCTTAATGTCATATCCTTCATGTTCTTTAGAAGGTTGTTCTAAATGACTATTAATTTAGGGTCCCAACTCTTTGAAAGGAATCTCAAGATAATAATTTTGAAATTAGAAAACATTTTATCAAGTCTTTTTAGACCATTGACGACATCCGTAAATCGGGTGTACATGTCTCCAATGGTCTCACTCGGTTTCATCCGAAACAACTCATAAGTATGGACTAAAAGATTAATTTTTGACTCCTTTACTCTGCTAGTGCCTTCGTGAGTAATTTCGAGTGTGTGTCAAATATCAAAAGTCGTTTCACAAATCGACACTCGATTGAACTCGTTTTTATCTAAAGCACAAAATAAGGCATTCATAGCCTTGACATTTAAAACGAAAGTCTTCTTCTCCAACTCATTCTAATAATTCATTGGAAGAGAAGACTTTTGAAAGCCATTTTCTATAATGTTTCATAATTTAAAATCCATAGAAATTAGAAAAATTCTCATTCTAGTCTTCCAATAAATGTAATCCATTTCATTGAACATGGGTGGATGTGTGATTAAGTGGACCTCTTGGTTACCGGTAAATGTCATCTCGCTTGGATTTCAAACCAAATGAGAGTGATTGGACTCTGATACCAATTGTTAAGATCAATAATGACACTGGGGGGTGGGGGGTGGGGTGAATTAGTACAGTAGAAAAATCATTGATTTCAGAAAATACTCGTTCCAATTAAATCTATTTTGGAAAGATATTAAACTTGAAGGCGTTCGTCAAATAAAGTTAAGGAAGATTGCAGTAATGTAAATTACTCAAATAGAAACACAAACCAGAATTTAGAGTGGTTCGATCATTGTGACCTATATCCACTTTGGATTCCTCCTCCGTTGAGGTCACCGATATCCACTAATGGTATTCCTTCAATAGACGAAGACCAACCACCTTTTACAGATCTTTCTCCTTTTATTGGGTTTAGGAGATAACCCTTAGAAGCCTCACTTCTCTTTCTTGGATGGTTACAAAGTTAAGAGAGGGAGGGGAGGACTCTTTCTCACTTTTATAATACTTTAACACTGTAGGAATTCAAGATTCTGTTAACATTTTTTGTGCCCTTTCATGTAGAAAATGGTGAGATATTTATAAGCCCCAATTGCTTTTGAATTGGAGCCAAAAAGTGTCACTTCCCCATATTTCGGGGTACTAGCAATACCACCGCCATTATTGGGTGGTACTACCACCTGCAGACTGACACTGGGCGGTACCACCGCTTGACAGAGCTCGAAAACTGAGCTCTGATAGTACCACCACTTGACAGCATTAACCGTCAATGGTACCACTGCCTAGTTTGGGAGGTACCATTGCCCAAAACACTTGGGAGACCGAGTCCTAAGTGGTGCCACTACCGGCTGTGATTTCAAGTACTGAATAAGCTATTCAATCCGGCCCAATTCTGCCTTCTTAAGGGCCCAGTTGGCCCCTAACTGAGTTAGTGGGATCACCTCCCAATCCTAACTTAATTTATGGTCTAAGTATGATAATTAAGATATTTATCCAAGCATTCTAGTTCTAGTATGTCAATTGTTCTTCTGGCGATCTTTCGGCGAACTCTCGACGATCTCTTGACAATGTTCCGGCGGACTTCCGACAAGCTTTTGGATTTCACGATGATCTTCTTGGCAAATTCCTATGAGCTTCTTTGGTAAGCTCTTGGACTTCTCGGTTGGTTCCGGCAGAATTTCCGACGAACGTTCGGACTTCCAAGAAACTCTCAAACTTCCAACGAAATCTCGATCTTGACTCCAGCATAGCATTTGCTTTATGTCTTACTGCTATCGTAGTTAATCCTGCACACTTTTCTCAACATATAGATTAAATTAAATAATTTATCAATTGATTTTATTATCGAAATCCCAGATTCAACATATTTTTGGATAATTTTTTGTTATCGCATATTTCTTGACAAGTGTGCTATTATAAACTTGTGATAATTTTAAACCTGCAGTTACCATTTTGCAATTGATGTTACAATTCTTGTTGTAAAAATATTTTTTGGTGATCGTTACGTAGTGAATTTTAATTAAATTAGGATACCTTTTTAGTTGAGATATGTTTTATTGGCATAAATACGTGCCAAATTTTAATAATATACTAAAATCATCTAAAAATAGATAATTAGTACTAATCAACTTAGAATCATGTCATGGTAGTTTTGGAGAATTTTTTTTTAATTTGGACTCAAGTTACAATTGAGTTACAAATATGATACGATTACGATCTAACATTCAGATCACTGTGTTCTAAATTTCAATAATTACAATCAAATCATTTAAAAATTTAAAAATTAGTATTCATAAATTTAGAATGATGTCATGGTAGTTTTGGAGAATTTGATTCTAATTTTGGTTAATTTATACTCTAAGTTACGGATAGGATTATTATATAATATTTAGATCACTACATGCCAAATTTTATTAATTACACTAAAATTAACTAAAAATTAGAAAATTTATACTAATCAACTTAAAATCATGTCAAGGTTGTTTTGGATAAGTTTTGATATTAGAAGTCCTTTATGTGTGTGTGTGTGTGTGTGTGTGTGTGTGTGTGTGTGTGTGTAATGCCTTTAGCTACTTTTATCAAGCAATAAAATACAACTCAAAGCCTTTGGCCTCCAAGCCAACTTGGAGGTTGATCACATCAAAGTGATCAAATCCTATCTACTTTCTTAGATAAAACCCTATAGTTTTATCATCTAGTATCAAAGCAGTATATCCTCGGTGTTTCTAAAGTTCTTACGGTGTCCTTGGTGCTTTCTCGAAGTTTTATCATCTAGTATCAAAGCAGTATATCCTCGGTGTTTCTAAAGTTCTTACGGTTGTCCTTGGTGCTTTCTCGACGATATTCCCTCGTGTTCTAAAATTCTTGTATGTAGTGCTTCTTCGGTGTTCCCTTAATCTCTTCTCCGATGCTATCACAGGCTCTGATGCCCACACTAATAACAGCAACTTCACCGTTAACACCAAGTAAGCAGTGCTCATGCTCTTGACCTGAAATCAAAAATAAAATATAGGAATTATAGATCTACAATCATACATAATGATTACTGACAATTTTATGAAAGCCCAATTTGAAGCATTGGAAGCAAAAATTGAGAGCAAGCGATAAGAAACTTTCAATTATTTCAAAAAGAGTTTGTTTAAGAGCTTTAGCAAATTCAACAAGATGAAAGTTCGACTTCTACAAGTAAACAACCTGACCAATCTGAATTCACAGGAAGAGTTTACTAAGAGCATGATAATGGCTATCTTCATATTAAGTATAATTTTCTATATGGAAAGATGAAGATCCAATTAGTTGGATTTTTAGAGTATAGAAATTTTTTCGCTTTCATAAAACCCCATAAGATTCTAAAGTGAAAATAGCTTCAATTCAACTAGATAAGGATGTTATTCAATGGTATGATTGGTATAAAATTTGTCATGAAATTTTTTCATGGGAGCAATTTAAGAAAGGGCTTCTTATTTGTTTTTAAACCATCCGAATATGAGAATATTGATGAGTAGCTTACCAAGATTCGCCAGACTTCTATTGTGCTAAAGTATCAAAGTCAATTTGAATGACTATCAAGCTAAAGATTAGTCTGAAAGACAATTGGTGGGAATATTCATTAAAGTCTTAATTGAGACATTCATTATGAAGTTAAGGCTCACCAACCTCGCACTATGATAGTTGTAATTTCTTTTGCATGATTGCATGAAGTGAAAATTAACATGAAAAATCGTCGAACCAGGAGTGTTAATAAATAGGTGACTATCAAGTCAACTACTCTGACCATTCCTAATTGAAATCCTAATATTGGAAGACTGACTGAAGAGGAACTCAATGAATAATCAGTAAAGGGTTTGTGCTGGCATTATGATGAAAAATACAGTAAGGAGCATCGATGCAAGTAAGGAAAACTTTTGATGATGGAACCAATTGAGAAGGAACTAGATATTGAGGCTATAGATTCTGATTATAAAGGTAATGATAACAATGAGATTATTGAACCTGTTACATATACTTTTCATGCATTAGCTGGTTATTCTAATCCTCAAATTATGAAAGTTGAAGGGTTTTTGAAACATCAGTCTGTTATTGTTTTAATTGATACTAATGGACCAATAATTTTATGGATAGTAAGGTTGCTACATGATTGACCTATCGTATTGAATGCTATGATAAATTCGAGGTAAAAGTTGCTAATATGTGAATTTTAACTTATAATAGTAAGTGTTCTAAAGTAAAGCTTACTATGCAAAGCCAAGCATTGCTTGTGAATTTTTTTCTTACTACTATTGGAGGACTATAAGGTTGTGCTTAGAGATGAGTGATTATTAACTCTAGGTGATATCTTTTGGAATTTTTCTAAATAAATTATGAATTTTTTATCAATGAAATGCAAGTGATCCTAAAGGGAAAGCGTGGTAGTAAGGTCACAACTATTACTAGCCATAGAATAGAGATGGTTCTATAGAAGATAATAATTACAAAGCCTTAAAGAGGAAGCTGTAGTACCTAAACAAGATAAAAATATTTAATCATTGCTTGAAGAATTTATGGATATATTTGTAAAACCCTGAGGACTTCCATCTCTTCGATCACATGATCATCGAATTTCTTTACTGCTTGGGAGTGCACCAACTAATGTCCGGCCCTATCGATATCCACACTTTCAAAAGATATTAATAGAGAAAATCATTAAGGAGATGCTTAAAGTAGGAGTCATAAAGGCTAGTGTTAGTTTATACTCCTCTCCAATCTTATTAGTAAAAAAGAAAAATGGTTCTTTGTGGATGTGTGTAGATTATCGAGTATTAAATAATATTATAATAAAAGACAAGTATCCTATTTCAGTGGTAGATGAGTTACTTGACGAATTTGGAGGTGCACAAGTTTTCAGTAAACTGGATTTACGATCAGGCTGTCACCAAATTTGTGTGCATGAAGGTGATATTTAGAAAATCATTTCTAGAATGTATGATGGTCACTATAAATTTTTGGTAATGCCTTTTAATTTAACTAATACATCATCTACTTTTTAGAGTTTAATGAATGATATCTTTCGAGTTCATATTCGTGAGTTTATTCTGATTTTCTTTGATGATATTCGAATATATAGTCCATCTTCAAAAGGTCATGTATTACGTTTGTGGGTTATCTTTACCATTCTTTATGAGCATTATCTTTTTGTTAAGAAGTCAAAATGCTACTTTGCACAATTTGAGATAGAGTATCTTGGCCATGTTGTTTCTCGAGAGGGTGTTGCAGTTGATCCTTTCAAAATCTAAGAAATGAAAGATTGGCCAATTTCAAAATCAATTAACGCTCTAAGAGGATTCTTGGGACTCACTGGTTATTATAAAAAATTTATGAAAGACTATGGCAAAATCAATGCTCCTTTGACATCACTTTTGAAGAAAAACGTATTGAAGTGGATAGAAGAAGCTACTCAAGCTTTTATTTCTCTAAACTATACAATGACTACTATGCCAGTTCTCGCTTTACAAGATTTTAACAAGTTTTTCGTGATTGAATTTGATGCTTTTGGAGCAAGTATTGGAGTTGTACTAATGCAAAAGGTCATCCAATTGCTTATACTAGTAAGGCACTTTTCTTGTCTCATTTGAGTTTATCAGTTTATGATAAGGAGATATTAGCTATTGTTTATGTAGTCACTAAGTGGAGATCTTACTTAATCGGTTGATGGTTTCAAATACACACTGATCACAAAAGCCTAAAACATTTTCTTAAGCAAAGAGTTTCCTTTTTAGAGTAGCAAAAACAAGCCACTAAGCTATTGGATTTTAGCTATGAGATTATTTATAAGAAGAGGAGTGAGAATTTAGTTGCAGATGCACTTTCTCACCTTCTAGAATAAGTTGAACTAGTGGTTATTTCTATTTCTACTTACAAAATACTAGAACTTATTAGGAGTGAATAGCTAAATGATCCAGAAATTTAAGTTGTTATTAAAAAGCGAGAAGAAGATCCAAATTCTATTCCTAATTATAGTCAGGATCTCATAGATTTATGCTACAAGGGTATAATTATCTTGGCACCAAATTCTTCTTAACATAATATAATTTTGAAGGAGTTTCATCCATCACCAACTACGGGTCATTATGGATTTCTTCGTACGTACAAACGTATCTGTCAACTTTTTTATTGGAAGGGTATGAAGAAAATTATTAAGAAGTTTATTACAGAATGTGATGTCTACCAATGCCACAAAGGTGAGACAGTTGCTACCCTTAGTTTACTTCAGCCTCTTCCTATTCCTAATGATGCTTGGACTGACATATCCATAGATTTTATTAATGGACTTTCACCATCTTAAGGTAAAACTACAATCTTTGTGGTTGTGGATCGCCTTATAAAATATACTCATTTTTGTGTAATATGACATCCTTGTAGTGTTGCAAGTGTTGCTTGCACTTTTGTTGAGAATATAGTGAAGTTGCATAGAATTCCATGTTCCATTATTAGTGAACGAGATAAAGTTTTTACTAGCACCTTCTAGAAGGAGCTCTTTCGCTTGCAAGGTACTTAATTGAATATGAGTACTGCTTATTACCTATCTTAGATGTTTAGAAAACTATCTAGAACACTATCTTAGATGTTTTACTAGTGATAAGCTAAAGGAGAGGATGAGATGGCTTCCTTGGGCAGAATGGTGGTACAATACCACTTATCACTCTTTTACTAAAATGATTCATTTTGAAGTGGTTTATGGTCAACCTCCTCCTATGATTACAAAATGCATTTCTAGTTCCTCTAAGGTTAATCAAGTGAATAAGAAATTACTTGATAGAGATAAGATTATTCAACTTCTAAGTGATAATCTTGTAGTCTCACAAGCTAGAATGAAACAATAAGCTAATAAGCATCACAGTGAGCAAGAATTTACAATGGGTGATTGAATTTTTTTTTTTACTTTAGCCTTATAAGAAAACTTCTATAAAGGTCTAGTCTTGTATGAAGTTGTCTCCTCGATTCTTTGGGCCTTATAAGGTATTGGAACGTATTGGCCCAATTGCTTATCGCTTAGACTTGCTAATAGAGCTCTAAGATACACTCGATTTTTTATTTTTTTTATCTTAAAAAGAAAGTAGGTGAGGATGATGTGGTACAATACTATTTGCCAAATATTTCTTCTACTAGTGAGGTTTAAATCCTACCTCAAGCGATACTTAATCGATGTGTTTTGATGCGTCATAAATATTCACTCACTAAGATGCTTGTTCAATGTGCCAACTTACCAATTGAAGATGTCACTTAGGAGTTTTGCAAAATATTTGATGAGAAGTTTCTAGAATTTATTATTGTTCAGCTTTGAGGAAAAGACTATTTTGGAGAGGTGGGAAATGTTAGGATTCCTTAATTTTAGGAGTCCTTAGTTTTAGAGATTAGATATTAATCTTTATTTTCTTATTTAGTATTTCCTAGTTATGGTAGGAGTTTTTGAGTTTTAGTAGTCCTTTGATATAGCAAATTAGGAATTACTATTTATTAGAAATCCTAGTTTTAGTTGGATAAGGATTAATAACTATATATATATATATATATATATATATATATATATATATATATATATATATATATATATATATATATATATATATATATGTGTGTGTGTGTGTGTGTGTGTGTGTGTGTGTAATATCATTGGGTATTTTTCTCAAGCAATAAAATGCATTGCCCAATGACAATGCTATTGCTCGACAAGTAATGAGATTGCCTATACCTAATGCTCTACTAACCTAGGGTGATGGTACCTCCCCAAACTAGATGATAGTATCATTTAAGACTATAATGCCTAGTATGAAAAATTAAATTCAAAAATCATCTAAAATCAAAAATAATTTAGGATAAATTCTACTATAAGTGATACTAATGACCCTAAGATCAGAAAAGAAAAAAGATATTAAATATGTTATTATAGTTGTGGAGAAGTTTGGATAGGTTTGGGTATAATTTCAATATTTACACTAGAGCTAAACTTGAGTTACACTCGATCACATATTTAATTTAAAAATATTCTATTTCTCCAATTAATGATCCTAAAATCAACAAAAAAATAGAAAAAGTGATAAAACATGTTAGATATATGTTATGATAGTTGTGGATATATTCGGATAGTTTTTGGGATAATTTTCCTATTTGTACTTTAGTTATACTCGAGTTACACGCAAGTTATAGTTGATCACATATTCAACATAGAAATTATATGTTTCACCAATTAATAACCCTAAAATCATAAAACAATATAAAAAATGATACTAAATATGTTTAAAATATGTTATTATAGTTTTAGAGAAGTTTGGATAGGTTCGAGGATAATTTTAATATTTATACTTAAGTTACATTCAGGTTACACTCGATCAAATATTCAATGTAGAAATTTTTTATTTTTAATTAATTAAAAAAATAAAAATGATACTAAATATATTAGAAGTATGTTATTATAGTTTTAAAAGAGTTTTGGTTTAGGGATAATTTTAATATTTATACTTGAGTGACACTCGATCATAGATTTAAAGTAGAAATCTCCTATTTCTTCGATTAATGACTCTAAAATCAGTTTAAAAAAATGATACTAAATATGTTAGAAATATGTTATTATAGTTTTGGAAGAGTTTGGATAGATTTGGGGATAATTTTAATATTTACACTTGAGTTATACTCGATCATAGTTTTAATGTAAAAATGTTTATTTCGCTAACTAATAATCCTAAAATTAGAAAAAATAAATAATAATAATAGTAAACATGTTATAAATATGTTATTATATTATTGGAGAAGTTATCATATATTTGGGGATAATTCCAATGTTTATACTTGAGTTACACTCGCTTATAAATTCAATATAGAAATCTCTTATTTCACCAATTAGAAATATATTATTTATACTTAAGTTATACTCGGGTTATACTTGATTTATATTTTATCATAGATTCAAAGTAGAGATCCCCTATTTCACCAATTGATTACTTGAAAATCAGAAAAAATAATAATAAATATGTTAGAAACATGTTATTATAAGTTTTGGTAGGTTTGGAGACATTCCAATATTTACACTCGATCGCAGATTCAATATATAAATTATCTATTTCACCAATTAATGACCTTAAATTAAGAAAAAATAAAAAAAGTGATACAAAACATGTTAGAATCATGTTATTATAACTTTAGAGAATTTTGGATAGATTTGGAGACAATTTCAATATTTCAAATTCAATGTAAAAATCTCCTGTTTCATTAATTAATGTTAATAAAATTTAGAAAAAATAGAAATGCAATAATAAACATGTTAGAAATATGTTATTATAGTATTGAAGAAATTTGAATAGGGTTTAAGGATAATTCTAATATTTATGTTCAAATTATACTAAGTTACACTCCACTCCAATTATACTTGATCATAGATTCAATATAGAAATATCCTATTTCACTAATTAATAATCCAAAATTTTAAAAAATAAAAAAAGTGATACGAAATATGTTATTATAGTCAGTAAAAATGTTTATTTCGCTAACTAATAATCCTAAATTAGAAAAAATAAATAATAATAATAGTAAACATGTTATAAATATGTTATTATATTATTGGAGAAGTTATCATATATTTGGGGATAATTCCAATGTTTATACTTGAGTTACACTCGCTTATAAATTCAATATAGAAATCTCTTATTTCACCAATTAGAAATATATTATTTATACTTAAGTTATACTCGGGTTATACTTGATTTATATTTTATCATAGATTCAAAGTAGAGATCCCCTATTTCACCAATTGATTACTTGAAAATCAGAAAAAATAATAATAAATATGTTAGAAACATGTATTATAAGTTTTGGTAGGTTTGGAGACATTCCAATATTTACACTCGATCGCAGATTCAATATATAAATTATCTATTTCACCAATTAATGACCTTAAATTAAGAAAAAATAAAAAAAGTGATACAAAACATGTTAGAATCATGTTATTATAACTTTAGAGAATTTTGGATAGATTTGGAGACAATTTCAATATTTCAAATTCAATGTAAAAATCTCCTGTTTCATTAATTAATGTTAATAAAATTTAGAAAAATAGAAATGCAATAATAAACATGTTAGAAATATGTTATTATAGTATTGAAGAAATTTGAATAGGGTTTAAGGATAATTCTAATATTTATGTTCAAATTATACTAAGTTACACTCCAATTATACTTGATCATAGATTCAATATAGAAATATCCTATTTCACTAATTAATAATCCAAAATTTTAAAAAATAAAAAAAGTGATACGAAATATGTTATTATAGTCATAGAGAAGTTTGGATAGGTTTGATAATAATTTTAATATTTACACTTGAGTTACACTCACTCGGTCACATATTAAAGGACCCTAAATTGATATACAAGTCGGAAATATAACAACTAAATACAATGAATTATAATATAAACACTTGTTGACAATAACTTAAACAATTCATAAATGAAAAAAAAATAACCAACATGATATGTAAGCAATTCACATTAACATTAATCAGATTCAATCCCAAATTAATATGACATTATCAAACAATTTGTACAACAACAAAGACTATCATAGAAGTCAATAACAATAACAATGTTTCAAATATTTCATAAGCTCAAATCTCTTCGTGTTTTGCCACAACAATGATAGTCATCCAATATAGCATTGGCAATTTGGAGCCTAAATAATAGCATGTGTGTCCTTGGCTAAATTCCACGTCATTGTCCATCAATAAGTGATCCATGTACTTCATCACCAATATCGTGCAAACATTGCTACAAAAATAAGAAAAAAATGGCTTGTTGAGGGCATTTCCCCATATTTGTCTTCCATCCCTTACTATCAATCTTTTTTGCAATGCTAGCATGGAGATTGTCTAAATCAACAATGGATATATCCTCAAATTTTTTACCTATTGTTCAATAAATAAATACTTAATATAAGATAAATGTTCTGATATCATAACTAGTTAAATTAGAACAAATTAGAACACTTATGTTTGAATATGATTTTTTAGAGAGATTTGTAATGGAAAGACATCTTCTCCTAAAAATCTATCAGCATGAGATGACAATGATTGTTGCTATATAGTAGAATAAAAATATATCAAATAAAGTCATCAGAGTGATCTTACAACTGAGATTGAAATTCTTCATCCCAAATGAATAATATGCTGCCTACAATTGAAAACAACAAAAATATTAGTCGATCCATCACAAAATAAAATAAATTAAGGAAATAAAAATCAAATGTACTAGTTTACTTCAAAACCATTCTACAAGAACAGTGATGGTCAAAAATTTTATCCAGATTGTACAATGTCGCCATAAAGAATAGACTCATAGGCATCTTTAATTTCTCCATTAGTAAATTCTCTCATAGCCAATAAAGACCACAAAGATTTATATTCACATATCATAGTTTCATCTTTTAAAGAAGTAGAACAACTTACACTATAAATAATAAATGATAATTCAATCAGTTATAGTAACATGATTCAACAATCAATTATTTGTAATACTTATGATAAAATTTTCAGTTTTTGCTGCCCCATCTTCTCAAAAATCTGGAAGATGAAAAATATTAGTCAATATGATCAAATTAATTGTATTATAAATATAATTATATTGGGATCATTTTTTGTAAAATTTTCTATTTCCACCTCCGTAGGGCTAAAGGATTATTGACCTTGTTCATAGTGGTCTTTAGAATATGGACTTTCGGCTTTTTACCTCTAATCTCCCAAAATCCTTAAGGTATCTTTCTCTTCCTAAAGAAATATGAGTTACGTTTTAAGGCTCAATGTATCATAAGCTTATACAACCTCTAGAGTGTTGGCAATCCAATACTTGATTAATCTTTTCATATAATAAGTATGACAAAACATACTATGGAAGGATCATTGTGGTAGTTCTTGAGGCTTGCAACCACATTATGGTCAAGTCGATGATCTTCAAGTATTTTATGTAATCTTTTAATTTCATATTTAAAATTTTGATGCTTGGAACATTCTTGTCAGCACATGTGTGTCCTTCAAATTAATTAATATATTAAATAGATTAGCATATTTTAGATTGACAATAGAGAAATACTAAACTAGAATACCTCGCTAATATTATGCATTTAAGATACCTACACAATAAGCATATATAAATTTATATAATATATTGAAATCTTTAAATGAATGACTGTTTATAAATTAATACTTATAGCATCCTCAGTTATCAACATTAATTTTAAGTCAACAATATTTCAATTGTTTACCCTCACCCATCCCCATTTTCAAAGAGGAGGATGATCCAAATAGTGGGATGGCATAAACAAATTGACATACTCACATAACCATACATACAAAATATTTAGAAACATTAAATATCAAAATTAATCTATATTATGCTTTTCATATATATGTAAAAAAAAAAGATTTTGTTTACATTAATATCGGTATGCACCCTTTGACATGTCCAATATTCTTGGTGCTACATTTAAGATTCAACTTATTGCACTAAGATAGTAACACAAGAGGTGATGTATAATTGATTTAATAAAATAAAATATAAATAAATTATACAAAATATACGGTCGACAAAAGTTGGTAATGTCAACATCAATATCACTAGAAACTAGTATATACATAAGATCTTTTATATTTTATCTACTAGAAAGCTGATCTCTAAATAATTTCTCAAACATATATCTTAAAGCTATTGCTTTAATATCTATGAGTTCCCTACAATTAGGAACTCCTAAAATTAGAGTAACATTGCTCAAGCTAAACTTGATTAGGATACTACCGAACATAAAAATGGATCCCTTGATCCAATAATCCAAAATATTATACAAAGTAGAGTGAAATATAGGAATGTTAAGAATATTTGCTAGATGACAAAAAAAATCCTCCTAAGAATACAACGATGACACACCCTAGGAAAATGAAAATCAGGTGCCCTCAACTTCTAAGAGGAATGAGGAAGTGGTAGAGGGGGTGACACAACAGAGGGATGATGTAATAGGGCATGAAGGGGGAAAAGATGTTTCATGCATCTTGGACTTTACATCTTAAAAAAATAATTAATTACATATAACTTAATAATGATTAATATAAATCTTTAAGTTATGATATATATTACTTATACTAGCTACTTTATCTACCTTTTTCCTAAGCTGAAGAGATATATGTAACATTTTGTATATACCTGCAAAAATAATGCTTTTAAATAGAGGACATTATATCCAAAGTTTAGGGGATAAAAAATTTAAAAAAATAAAACATATATATATATATATATATCACAAAACATATTAGAGAGTTTCCCACCCTTACATTTCAATCAAGCAATATTCCTAATTAAATAAATTAAAATCCTATTTGGTTAAGATAACCTACAAGTAGGTTATCAATGAAGTGCAATGATCTGATCCTGCTAAAGGGCAAGCAGGTTATCAAAAGCATGCCTATGGATGACTGTTGAAGAAAAAAAAAGAAAATATAGTTATCATGTATCATCAACCATATAAGATGATAGATGATAAGATGATAATTCATGAAATAATGACATGGCCATACTCTTAGTGTTCCAAAATTTGGAACTCTATTTAATGAAATCCTACGAAGGCCAAAAGAGTTCAAATCTGATGCGAGGTTTAGGCCTCATCTATCCTCTTAACATCACAACCAAGAAGACTAACTACACACTCTTATCATAGTATTGACACCATAAAATGAGATCAAACATTTAATTAATTGGAACGTGTCATTTGAATAAATACGTCCATAGAGGTTTAGCGGTTTACATGAATATTTGAAAATTTACCATCAATTGGACCACTTTTTTAAATATATGAAGCATCAACTAATTTTTTTAAAAAAAATAATCCCCTTAGGATAATAAACTAACAAGTTAACAAAAGTTCATCTTTTATGAGTCTGTTCATTCACCATAATTGTACATGCCAGAATTGGAATATAAAAAACAAAAAAATCTAACCTCCCATTAGAAAATAGAGAGTCATGAACAAAGAGAGGTAAGTGCTATCCTAAGCGTCTTTGTCAGGGTGTTGGTGTTTGTCGACGAAATCGCTCAAGGAAAGCCTGGAAATCATGAAGACTCACGCTTGCAATTTTGTTGAGTTTATTCAAGGTTGAGGCATAGAAGGTTGTCCATCCATCCATCCATCCACATACCGCTTTTACCTTTATTTAGAGGAGTTGTTTGTTGCCACCAAAATAGCATAAATATACAGGCCACTTTACTTGGTTTGCTACGATTGCCTGCGACACAAGCTTTCAACAGTAAGACAGCAATCTTGCTTTTGGTAAACTCGTGGCAGAAGACTTCAAATGTACTGTTTGTCCATATCACGTTGTAGAGATGAGTCCCTTTGGTCACTAAACTGGAGTTCCTTAGCCACCAAGGCGTCCGCCTCTCATGTTCAACATGAATTGAACACGAATGGCGGTAATGGACCACGGCTCCGCTGTTCTTTCCTTGGCATGATTCTGTTCTGTGTACTCTCTTCCAAACACAACTCTACAAGTCTGGGGTCTGAAGCAACCCTTTTCTGCCTCAATCTGCTCGCCCACCTTTGCAGAAAAAGGAGAGGCACTGGAATCTGATCACCCTTCCTTCCGTGAAGGCCCTCCTGTTTCATGTCTCTGCATCGAAGCAGAAATAAAAAAAGTATACTCCCAAAAGAACATCTGCGGCAGATAACTGCAGGATCATTGGAGGATTTGTGAGGAGATTTGATTAACACAGCAGAATTGTGGAAACATCAGTTTGCATCAAATATGCACACACAAATAGTACTCTTTTCCGTGTACGTTCTTCAGATGATGATGTGGTCCAATTATTCGTTCGGTCCACACCACACTTGGAGAAAGGTGATGTGATAAAAGGAGCATCTAAAAGATTCAAACGAGGCAGTGAAGAGAAAGAGTGACCATTCCAAGCGCCGAGCAACTCGATTGCGATACCCACTCGAGACTGAAAACTTTAGCTCAATCGATGAGCTTCGTCTTTGATATCAAATAAGTGAAGATGGAGATTGCTATTCGCAACCTCTTATTTCACATGATTATTTTAAAAATAATATAATATAATATAATTGACTAAATACAATCTCTCAATTATTAATCATTTTCTTATTTTTCATAATCCCTCAATTGATCCGAAATAGGATATCTCTTGGGTTAATAATACACACTGACCCAATATCTGTAGAAACGTTCAAAATATCATCTTTCATGTATATAACCTGGTGTTTTATATTTTAAAAATATTAAATTGATCTAATAAATATAAAATAATATATTTATTTTTTTATCTTTTCCTCTTTCATTGATGGTTAAATATACTATGATAATTAGGAGGAGAAAAAGAATTAGTCTAAGAAAAAGTAGAAGAATGATCTGATGCATGGTTATACCAGAAAGAGTGTTCTGGTTGTTCTCTATATGAAGTTTAGTGAGTACTAATCATAAGGGCGTATGACATTAAAGAAGAAAGACCAAAATGGAGTAAATAGGTACACAACTAAGCAGTACTAATTGTCATCGTTACACAGTAGTAGAACAGTGAGTTCCTTGCACCAAACTCATCGGTCCCGGATCAGCGCCGGGTCTCGGCACTATCACAGCAACGCAGTTTACATCGATTCTGTAACTCCCCGACACCCAACTCCCCACCTTCCATCGGAGCTTCCCGTCGAGCTTGAGCTCAAGATACAGCCTCCCGGCGGTCTGGTCGCGGCTGACGTGGTAACCAAACGAGGGAGCAAACGGCATGGCGATCCCATACAGGGAGGAAGACAAGATGTTGATGTCCTGGTGGCCCTGGTAAAACGGCGGGAGCTCCGAGTCGCCGGTGATCTGCTGTCCTTTGTAGGCCGCGTAAGCACGTAGCCGGTCGTAGTAGATGCCGACATGGGAGTTGGGGTTCTTGGAGACGACGGTGGCTTGGATGGTGGAGTTGAGGAGGCGAGGCGAGGCGAGGCTCAGCTCGTAGACTGCGGTGTCCCTAAGGTAGAATTCCGGCTTGGTGGGGTGGAGGACGAGCCAGATGAGGAAGACTACGGAGAGGATGGAGACGAGAAGGGAGAACAAGCTGTAGAGAATCTTCTTGTTCAGCTTGTTCAAGCGGAAACCCTTCTTAGAGCAGTCCTTGGGTGAGGTGGTGACGAGAAGAGACATCTGCTATGAAGGTGGGATGATTTGCAGCAAGAGAGGGGTTGAGTATGAGACTGCAGCGATGAGATGTCTTTAATATGAGAAGGTGGTGCGCAATACATTATCATGCACAAAGCTAAACAATTATTTGTAGAGATCAACGCAGCCTTTTGACTAGTAGATAGGGTTGTCCACTGTTCCATGTACTTTTAAGTGTACACAGTAGATACCAGTGATCCATGGATGCAAGCATGATGATGCGTGGAATTTGGGATCAAAGCATAATCTGATCTGATGATTCGAATCAGTGGTTGAGATTCAGACGATACACCACTTTGTTGTGGCCTGAGTATATGATCCACCTTGTGGAAGAAACAAATTGACAGAAAGCAAGCTATCAAAAGAAAAAGCTAACTCGTTCTTTTAGGGTTTCAAGCAACTATGATTGGAGAGGGTCGATTGAGATGGAGAAAGTGCGGTTTGGTGTGCTCATGGTGAGTGGTGGAAGAGATGCAATTTGATTCTCTAACTTTGACATGTCTAGCGGTTTGGTGTTGTTTATGCCACCTCAACCTACCTAAAATTGTTCTTTAATTAGATGGCAGATTAAATTAAATGCAGAAGGTTTCACCAAAAGAAAAGGCTTGGAATCATGTACTACTGGAATACTTAACTGAAGCAGAAAAAGGTGTGACTTCTCTCTTCTCAGTTCTTCACATGTTAGCTAACATTCTTTAGAAGGGCAGGTTGACATATTAATAGATAACAGATGGATAAATGAACAATCTTTTCTTAAAACAATTGAGTCTTAAACTCATACTTATATACATCCCTATTTAATATTTTCTTTATGTGAAACTATTAATTTCATAATCAAATACTTGGCACATCCCAAAATAGGACAAGGCATTCTTGTACTTGAAATTTTTGAAAAAGGCAATTAGGCAAGAAGCAATATATGATCTCTTTAAGATCAATTAAATCAAATTTCTTTTCCATATATAACATATATATTTATTTTTTCTTTAAGCAATCCTCTCTAGCTAGGTTGAATTTGATGTTCAGATAACATATTCTATTAAAATTCAGAGGAGAACAAAATTGGATTTCTTCTTTTCTTTTCTTTTTCTTTTCTTGTAGAAATAATTATTGATGATAATATTCAATCCAACAGGAACTTACTATCAACAATCAAGATCGTTACTAGATAATGTATTTATTAAATCGAACTCATAGCCCTGGCGTAAATAAATTAGATATATTATCATTTTATATGTATCAAATTTATTGAATGAGGATTCAAACTCTCGATTGTTAATAAGTAAGTCAGGCAGATGGATTTTTTTTTTTCGTTTCTGATATTAGTTGCATGGACCATTTGATTTTTCTCAAGTTCATGAATCATCAAATTATAAAATGAGAAGAGGACAAAGTAAGGTTGAGGAATCTTAGAAAACTGAAAAGGAACCTTTTAGTAGTGTTTTGTGATCATTAGTACCTACACTTGGGAGTTCAGTGGGGTTCCCAAAAGTCACTTGCTTTTTGATAAAGATCAATGTTAGTGCTCTTGGGTGAGGAATTGGAGGCTCATCATCCTCGAGTTACTTGCAGTGTGACCAAATGTTAACTGGGAGCATTCTTGAGAATATTATATGGTCCAATCATGAAAGGCCTGAATCCAACTTGTGTGCGTATGTCTGTGTCATCAAAGCTTCTTGGATTTATGAGACCCATTGAGAATTCCTTGATGTGTTTGTAGTGGTGGACAGAAATTTTCATCACCTAACTTGTCAGGTTGCTTGTTCACTAATGCATGAATCCTTCATTTCCTTACGAACGGGTCGTTGTCTGTGGTTTCAATCAGGTCACCAAAAGATACACCTCTTTTTAGCTATCCTTTAGGTGATCGATGCTTATAAGCTAGACAACTTTGAAACGCTTTCATGGTGGTGATGCCACTCTCTAGAATGCTAACTACAATATTTCTGAAGCAGATTTACTACGAGGGTTCTTTTGTTTTCATCCTACAGGAGAGCATCCAGTTTCTCAAGTTATTCTGCATTTATTCCTGACATGATTAGTAGTACTTACTTAGTCATTAAAACAACAATCTAATGGAAAATAATAATATCCAAATATTCATTAACAAAATGCCTTTATAAAATGGATGAAATATTTTTCAAATGAGATGCCCATTTATTTTTGTGTGAAAAAGACACTTCTCTATCCAATTGCATGTCGATTAGAATTAGGTCTACTAAATCTACTATTGATAACGTCCATAGGCATTCAAAAAGCAAATAAACCTACAAAACCTGGCATCCAATTACTCATGTGGACGTTGGATGTCTCTGTTACAGTCAGCAAGCACTTTGTTTCAGGGAAAGGCTACTTTCTTTGACAAATGATTTATATCATTTAGAAAGATGAAGATATCATTGGTTTCACCATCACTTCACCTCATAAAGGGTGCAAATATCAGAGTCCACACAACTCTATCCAAGGCAGAGAACCTCTCAATCCAGAATTCTACTCTTTCACAGACTGAATAAATGTGTAGTTGAATTGTTGTTCAATTAAAAAATGTCTTGAAGCATTTGATAACAATAGTGAACTTAAACTCTATTAATACGAGGAATGCAAGAGGAATATGATGCATGTGATGCATTTCCAATAAGAGATGTAGACAGTCAGTGAAGCAAGCCTGGAACAGTATTATACAAAAATGTTACAATACCATTCTGGGAATGAGCATTTATTTTATACCCATCTGTAAAATTACATGAAATTTACTCCAATAAGGTCACAAGAATCAACAAGCCTTGTACTTTTTTAATATACACGTGTGCAAATTTACCGGTGAAGGGTATTCAAGTCTTAAATTTGGTCAAAGAAAAATACTGTTGACTAAGAATTGTAATGCATCTTAGGATACATCTCCCCTTCTGTTTTCTCTTCTTGTTCATCCTTTCCATGAAACAGAAGGGTATAGTGTTCATCTAAATGGACAGATCAAAACAGTAAAACAAGGTTTACTGCAAAGAAACCTCAAAGATGCTCGGCCAGAACTATGGTTGCAACTCTCCTCAACGAGTCTGAAACTTTCTGGATGTCGGACTCCAAGTGACCTGCTGAAACAAACAAGCGGATGCCGACTGGAAGGCGGCACTTGTCCAGAACTGACCTTTTTGTGCTCACAATAAAAACAGAATCTTCCTTCAAAACATGTCATGAGCCAAAGTCACAGGCAGCTTTGTGATGAACACAATTCGATATCAACTTACAGATAAAATTGACTAACCCTTTCTGCAAGATTGTTGAGAAGCTCTAAGTCACACTTGGAGGAACCTGTTGATTTCTTCAGTTTAAGAAAGACAATGGGTGATAATGGATGGCTTGCAATTGTCAATCCCGGTACATCTAACAAGCCTGCACTCTCATAGATTCCAGGAGTTAAGGCGCAAACAATTACGACAAAGATAACAGACACCAACATACACATCACAAAATCATGTTGAGATTATTAGACTAGGAACTATTAGCACAGCACTTGGTGCCATATTCAGCATCCAACTATGTGAAATAAAGCAAACATTGATAATCCAGTTAGTGCAACATTTGGCATCCCCACTATGTGAAATAAAGCAAGATCATTGACTGCTGTCAGATCCTACTGTTTATGACGCATGGAAGCATATTAAATGAATAATTGGCCATTGTTAGATAACAGGATGTAGCTAGGCCAACATTCCAAATTCCAAATAGGCACATGTTGAGGTTTGATATCTTAGTTGTTGGAATGACTAATGAAGAGTTTGACCCTGTCAAAGTTTGATGATCCATATATGAGACAAATTCAATATCGGATGATCAATATTGTAAGATGGTGGAATAAGTGAGATTCAATCTTTTCTAGGCAATGAATGGTCTCCTTGTTGGTTGATCCAAAATGAATATACTGCTTGGACTGCTTGAAGGCTAGCACATGGCTGTTTTGATCAGACAAATTATATATATCTATATGTATACAGACAATGATCTGTGTTCAACATAGATAAAAACGTGTACATATAAAAAGGCATATGCAACAGGTGAAGATGACACCAAGATTTACTGATTATAGGTTTCTCCCACGTAAAAAAACTTGGAAGGGGAGAAGTGGAGGGGAACAACAGGGCAAGGAAGAGAGAACTAATGCGACACATTTTGTAATCATTAGCTATAGCATTAAATAATGACATAGAAAAATGTTCATACAACCAGGAAAAGCATCGTGCAATTCATGGTAGGGGAAAGAACAAACCTTTCCATAATAAAGCAATGTTGCTCCTCAATGATGTAAGAACAGTGGGATTGTCCTCCAAATAATTCACTGCAGAAATAGCAGCACTTGCAAGATAGGGAGACAAAGATGCAGAAAACACATACCCAGAGCTACTCAGATGCTGCAAAAACAAAATTCCTCCACTCAGTCAAAAGCAGAGCCAACATGATTGTGCCATTCAGATCAGCAATCAATATGTCTCCTTACTTGGTGATCAACTCTGACACTTCCAGTGCAAAAACCCCCATCAGTTGCCAATGCATTCCCCATACCAGCAGTTATTATATCAATTTTATCAATCTGCAATATGAGTTAAATTTAGGAGCCACAGTAGACAAATATGATGTGTGTTGACAAATGAAATATTGTAAACTGACTTACATAAACTCCATAATATTCAGCAAGACCTCGTCCAGAGTTTCTAAGCACACTAAATGAATGGCTTTCATCCAATATAACACGAAAGCAGTATTTCTCCTTCAGCAGCACAATCTCATCCAACGGGGCTATTTGACCAGAATTCTGATTTCATTCACAACCACAGTAGTCTCTTAGATGTAGGAATTAAAATAGTATTATTTAGATGCTTTATAAATTATAGCTGTAACCCATTTGTAATTTGTAGGCTGAAATAGGAGTTTTGAGATTATTATAAGATCAGAAAATTTTATTGACTGAAATGAATTTTCACAAAATTGGCATCAGAATTTGCAAGGAGGTTAAACACTATCGACTAAAATGAAATAGGGCAAATCCAGTAGGCCATTCTAAAAGGATTTATATAGTCGTCTCACTTTGTCATGCATACCTGGTATACAGCTTCAACAACTATATAACATTGTATCTTCTCTCCTTGCTTATTTCCATGAGTCAATTTATCCAGAGTGCTCTCCAGTGATGTCATATCATTGTGCTTGAAGTACACAATGGTACTTCTTGAGAGATAAAGCCCATTTTGCACTCCCCAATGAACACCCTCATCTCTGTAAAACAAGTAAAGCATTAACAATGTTTTCTGCCAAGGACAAAATTTAAATTGTCATATGTCAAGTAGTACATCATGGTAGAAACAATACAATAAATTATTTGACAAATACAAACAAGGAACTAAAGTTATAGGATATCAAAACATGTGATTATCCTTGTAAATGTAACTTCTTGGTTCATGAGAACTGCTATGTTCTTTGCGATATAATAATGGAGCAGCCTTCTAAAGGAATGTAATCATCATTGCTTATTTATGTCCAAATTAAGAATGAAAAGAAAATGTCAAGATCCATACATAAAAGAAAACTTGGAAGTTACAAAATGCAAAGAACAAAACAGAATCACAATGGATTAGTATAAACATATGCTCGCATTTTACAAAATGCTCACATTTTTTATAACAGGCAAATGCACATCTAGTGGCAGCATGATTAGCATTAAAAAATTCAGATCTATATAGATTTTATGGGGAAAAGGCTAACTTATGCATGATATCTCCTTTTTTACAAAATGCTGGAATGACGCTGTAAATGGTTTAAATTCCATAAGAGTAGAGGATTGAATCTGGGGTACCCATGAATTTTGCAATTATTCTCACAATCAAGGTGGACATCTACGAAGATGCAAAGTTTTCATTTTGAGAACAAAAATTTTAGTGACTTTTCAATAGTCATGTAACAGAAAAACATAGAATTATTGGCTCACCAATTGTTCCATAGAAACCACGAGGACCACAAGAACCAACATCATATTTCTCTAAGGAACTGACACATGAATCCTGCAAAAGAAAAACTTACTTGATATCATAACAATGCTGAGAAGCAATAACAGAAAATTGGTGCAGACGAAAAATACAGAGTTCATCCTCACAATTATCTTCTCATTGCCTATTAATCTAAGATAATTTGCTGATGCAAAGTTCACAACTTCTTTTCCATCAATTATTGTATGGCACCCAGCAGCCCTGCATCAAACAGTATTTTGTTAGGAGAAAAAAAAATATACAAACATATGATGTTTCAACTTTCAAATCTCTAAAGCTCAACAAGGAGAACCTAGAAACCAATCCTTAATCAGGAATTATAAGACATGATATGAACTGCTCTTTTCTGAAATCCAACTTAGAGCAAGATGAGGTTTATTGAAAGAGACAAGTGAAAATAGAACATATTATTTTCTCATGAACTTGTCCATGTAATCTTGCTCACCTAAGGTTAATTGATAGTATGTGCATCAAACGCAGTCATACGTGATGCTTTAAATAGATATGAAAATCAATAACTTGTCTGTATTTCCAATCAGAAAATAATAGAAAATGTTTATAAGAAAAGATAATATTAATATAATATTGAGAGAAACATGGGCTGACTAAAAATGATTTCTTTCAACCCAAATACTCAGATTTTTCAAAGTAATGGGCCTTCTATTAGAGAAGGTTTTACTACACAATTTACAACTTCAATTAGTACTCAGTACAACAATATATGAATTTTTCCTTTACTTGAGAATATGGTTCGTCTTACCGGTCCATACCGGTGTACCGACTAATTGTCAGTATGGTATGTACCAAGTTGTATCGAGTCATACCAAGCATACCGACACAAGGTACATGAGGGCAAACTGATGTACCACCCATACCGTCACCTGTCGAACCGGTACATACCGTCCGTACCAAGTGGTATACCACGGTACGTTGAACATTGCTTGAAAATTAAGTCCTATAAAATCCTACATATGGGAGCATCTGCACTTCACAAACTTGATCACTGTGACTTAGTAACCAACCCAAATAAATTGTACTCAAAAGTATAAATATTGAGTTGATAAAAACCTTGACAGTCCATAGCAAAGTCCTAGATTCAAAATTTGCCTTTACCAGATTACTTATCATTGCAAAAACTTTGATGTGTCAACCAGTTCAGTTAATAAAAGTCTAGATCATTGTTAGCAAGAACCTCGAATCAAATCCTGACTTCGCCACTTATGTTAACCACATTTTGAAGGAGTTATCTAGTAAATTCTTTGATTGTTATCATATTGATAACAAGATCGTATGATCAAATCATGTTAGCAACAAATTCTTTGATGGTGCTAGCTCGCTTAATAGTGAAGGCTTTGTCATCTCATTGTGTGGTTCTAGGATCAAATTTCCGCTTCACTATTAATTTGCACAGATAAAAGAAAGTATGGATCCTATGCACCAATCTCACTCAAATATATACAATTTACACAAGTTCCAAGTTATTATCTGAATTTATTGCTTGATACCTTTTGCAAGAATAAAGCATCCAAAGGCATAGAAAAGAAAAAGAGATCACAAGAGGGTCATATCAAGGAATATGGATCAAAAGACTCCAAAGGAGAGAAAAAAACTTGTGATGTTTCAAATAGAAAAAACCCAAAAAAGGTTCCTAAAAGAGTTGTTAGCCAGAAAGCAAATGCCTTCTGGAATAAATTTTGCAAAACCTGAAAATCTAGAAGCAAAGTGCTGATACATGCACAAACTTGGGTTTTACATGGATACCTTGTAGGAGAACCATCAACTTTTACATGGTAGTCAAAAGGAATGTTTTCAAAAGGAAACCATCTATATCCATGTATTATAGTTATCCTTTGGGGAAGGCATACAAATCCCAAAGGTATCAATAACCTCCAAAATAAGTTGCGATATTATATACTTAATATATAGATGTCAGAATGCACAGAAAAAGGATTTACATATTAATACTTTCTAATGGTCCAACCCATAAATTATAGCGAGGTATGGCTAACCTCCAAAATATTTTTTTTCTCTAACCCAAGGGGAACATAACAATCATATAGAACTCCTAATGCCTCTCTCTACCTCAACCATCCCACTTTAACTCTATGAATAATGCCTTCATCAATCAGCCCTTCCCGCTGTATAATTGATATATGACACACCTGAAGCATTTTTGTTCTTTGTTTTTTTTTTGGGAGTTTCCTGTTTGTAGCAATGGTATAGTGGCACTTCATATACTAAGTTTGAGTTTTATTTAATCCAAAACCATTAGTTTCTGGTATTTTTCTCAAAACATATCAAGCCCAACTGAATCACAATTATTGAGACTATTTGAAACACCCACTAAGATGAATCAATCCAAGCTAGTCAAATCTCCAAAATTCAAAGGACATCACATTATGGTCAGAAGAAATTGACCAGATCATCAAATGATCATCACATTATGGACATCACATCAAGGCTTCAAACTTCAAATGTTAACATCAAATGCTATTTTGATCCTATTTAAGTATCTTATAGTTCCACTGATAACTTTTATCTAATGTACCCATTATTTTATTTCCCTTTTCATTCTCCTTCAAAATTGAATAATGTGTCTAGCTATGAGAATCTTCTGTAAGATAAGCACCTAGTTTTTTCCAAGAATCATTTGTCACCAATATGAATTACAAACCCAAATAAAAATGGTGTGGGGAAAGAAATTAAACTAAATTCATATCATGTAAAAGAACCATGTGTTAATTTGTGAAGATTAAGTAAAATGCCTGAACCTACAAGTCATGTGAATTTGCAAGATACTCATTTTTAGCATGTAACTGCTCTAGAGCTTCATATAACAAGCATCACATGGTTCCTAATAAGTTAAGATCAATCTGCCAAGCATGTAGTTTAAAAAAAAAAAAATTCTACAATTCATGAACAGTAGAGATAAATCCAGAGGTAATTGTTACCTCTCTAAGACTGGGGATTTAACCTTCATATCCTCCGCAATAGGTGGATGAAGGGGTTCAGGGACCCACTCTTCACAAAGATCATATATTTCCTGTAGCATGAAACGTTAGAATCTCAGATACCTTTGCCTATGTACCGTTTCAGATTGGCTAAAAACAAGCCCACTTGACGAACTTAATATTTCAACATTGGTGAACAAGAAAAGAAAGAAAATGGAACAATGTCAGCAAAAAATTCTTCTCGTATATGGGTAGTCTAGAAGAAGTGTGCATATATCTCATACATATGTAAATAATTTCATATAAGAAAATACCATATCCCTAATGTCCATCAAACTAACAAAGCAGCAGTCCGAAAATAATACACAAACCTTCTCTTAAGTGGCTTCTTGGGAGACTTATAGCTTTTCCTGGTGAGCTGGAACAGTATGACTGTGACAAGTAGCACTTCAACAACAAGGTGCTCTTTGAACACAGGAAAAAACAGTACAAGGTCAATTTGCAGCCACTTAACAAACTCGTATGACAGAATAAAATCATAGCAAAAAAGAAGAAATTTTAATATTCATAGTGTAGGAAGAAGAAAACCCACCATCTATATGCACCCCAAAAACAACCGCCCGGGCGAGCGGAGCATCAAAAGCCACCGATATCCAATCAAGCGTTGCCATGGTCAAATTCATAGCAGCTAAAGCCATAACTTCCACCTTCAATTCGATAGAAGGCAGAATACGCCAACACGCACACAGGTGCAAATCACCAAGCAGAACTTGAACTAAAAGTTGGAACTAATCAGACGAAACCCGCAGACACGTCCATCCTGCGTATCTTCGAGGATCTGGAGGCAAAAAAGCACGAAAAAAACACTTCTTTCAGCGCAATTCGCCACAAAAGAAGAGTCTTTTTTATACACACTGGCCCCAAAATCAATCCATCAGCAGCTAGAGAATTCAAAATACAATTCCACCTCGAACAAAGCGAGAAGGAAGCATCCCTTCTCTTTAGATTATAAATACCTCGATATAAACCCACCGATAAAGAAGAGATGATTTTGACAACTTGCGAAGCCCTAATCCTAATCCAAAAGAGAAGTAGTCGTGTCTGAGATCTAACCTCTGCAGTTTGCCCAATGTTTGCACGTAAAGATGGAGAGAGAGACAAATAAAGCTGTTATGGATTTGAATGGGAGTGAGAAATCGGCGAAAGGGTCGCCTTTGGAGAACTCGACCGTCATCAATTGACGGGAATTCTTTTCTTCTGCCATATTTGATTACGTGGATCGCTCGTTGTTTTACGAAAGTGAAATCCCGATCGCCGTGTCGACCCAAACGGTCAGAGACCATGTTAAAGGGTCCCACCATGTCTGACACGTCATCCGGATATTGAATTATTATTATTGACAGGTAAGCGCGAGAGCGCATTTTCGCTCTCTCTCTCTCTCAGTCTCTTTTTGATTGAGACGGTGAGAGGTCAACATCTTTTTAGATTTAATTTTTGTTGCATATTTATTCTTGCAAAGTTTGTAAATAGTATATTCATTCTTAGAAAATAAAAAAAAGGATATGATCTTTGTAATCCTCAACGCTCAAAAAATTCAAGTTAATAATTACTGATTACTAGAATATAACTAATATCAAATTTTTAAAAGACTCAAAATACGCTTAAAATTACACCATTACAATAGAATTCATAATTAATATTAATATTATTTAGATCGATACATATTCTCAGCATCTCTTATATCAGTACATCGATTCATATTCTCAGCATTTTTTTTTATCGATATATAATGTTCTAATTATTATTCTCATACGGAATAATAATTCTTCTGACTTATATCCATTAATATTGTAACTCTAATCTACTTCAAATTATCTAAAGATGTTAATTATGTATCTTGACGAGCATAATTCTACAATCTCTCGTATATGATTTATTAGGCTGCATTGATAGACCTCTCAATTGTCCACCAAAAACAATCCAAATACTAGGAGAATTAAATCTAATAACAAATTCTGATCATAAGTTATGATTATGATAATATAATCTTATTCTATAAGAAATTCAAGCTTCAGTGGTTACATAGCACCACTAATGTTTTCATATAATGTAGTAGAAGCATGGTCAAAATTATTAATCGTCAATCGCTCTCACAATCGTATGCTAAGTCTCTTATCTACTTTGATGAAAATAATATTTGAGAAAAATATTATTATTGATTATATATATAATATAAAAATTATTATAGATGACTAGGGTGCTTTTTAAATTTGTCTTACACAAAATATGTATTAAATTCACTAGAAATCTGTAACATCTGTATGTTTGACGTGTGTTGCCAATTAATTTTGACTGATTTATACATGTCCATATAATTGAAAATCTTGGTGATGACCACCTGAACCATACAAAGAATTATTCAACATGCTTGTTAAATTTTATCCAATAGTTTAGATTCCTCTAATCAATTTTTTTATATAAATGATGAAGATAGGATTCAAGCTAATCTGTCAAAATCTTTTACCAAATAAGCTGTTGGATAAGACTTCAAATCATCAACCTTTAATAAATTGGTTTAGTACACTATCATCAAATTAATATTTTAGTTATTATCATATTATCAAATTATGACAATCAATAATGATAATACAAACTTAAGAAAACAATATACACAAGTGATCTTCCAATAGGTCTAACATAAGAAATCCAAATTATTCATAATGTGATAATAACAAAAAAATAAATAAAAGGAAATTATTAATTTCGAATTAAACTTAAGCCTAAAATTCTTATACTACTTTTCTAGTAAAATCTGAAAAATTCTCCCTCAGTCTCTTTATCTCTATTAGAGAAAAAAAAAAACCACTCTCTGAACTATCAAATAGTCTTTTGTCCTTCCCACACACCACCTTAAAATTTATAGGGCACGTATGGTGGAATCAATCCTTGATTTCTTTTGTTTTAATTTTTCTTTTCGATCAAAAGCTTCAACAATTCTTTCATTAATGGAGTCAGGAGTTCCATTAGATTTTTAGTATAGTTTCTGCTCATATACACTCTTTGTCTTTCATACTCTCTATATTGAATTGATCCTTTCCAGTGTCGAAAATTGAAAACCTCGAAATAAAAATATAGTGAGCCCACCAAACTCAGTCCATTTGCTTGAGCCCAACTGCTCGGCCCAATGTACTAGAATGAGATGGATCATAGATGACATTGAAAGATTCTGTGAGAAATATATTTCTAGATTAAAATTATGGATTTATCGTCTATATGCATGGATATAATTTGTTAGGTGCCGAAGAATCTAATGAAAACCACATCAACCCAAACTCACCTGATTGACAGATTTGGAGTTCTTGAATCCAACATCCAGCCTCACTTCATAATGTCATTATAGTTTACATTAACCTACATAAGAGGATACATATATATGTATAAACTTGTACGTGAAAACAAGCTTTCGGTTCGAGGAATCTTTTCATGTCTAGGTTGAGTTCCATGTGTCGAAAGCAATCCATCTCTTCTCAGGTTTGCATGTCTCCTCACTTCATGTTTGGCACACAGTAGTCTAAGAGGCCACTATTAAAGCTCATTAAAATAGAAATCTAGTTAATTGGAATCGAACATCATAATGCATGATGCTAATTGTGATTATTACTTTTGTTGTCTCCCAACGTCGACACGTTATGGCATCTTCGCCAACTCGTCGCCTGTAGCTGCACTGAAGACTTCGGTGGGTCAGCAGACAAACTTGGCCCAGATGCATTATCTCAGGACCCATCTCTATGGCACCTTACCTGAGTAATATATACGTTGTCAGCAATGCTATGTACAAGAACATGACCTGTGCTCTCTCTCTCTCTCTCTCTCTCTCTCTCTCTCTCTGGAATAATATATTGATGAGTTTCATATGATTGAGAGGTCATCTTTAGATGCTGGTGGTTGTCAAAGTATTGGTAGGGATATGCATGTGACACAATGTGGGAATGTTTCCTATAGCCTATAGCCTAAGAGAAGGATAAGGACCTAAAAAGACTCAACTGATGAGTTCATGCATTTGGTTGGTGTGGGCACCAAGTCTACAACTCCAACACCGTTCGCAACAAGCCAAGGGTGCATGCATTGCATTGCTTCATGAAGCTTAGCAGATATGGAGAGAGCAACAGCAGTTGGGGGATCTTTAACTTGCTTCAACAGTTCGAAGGGGTAGGTAGACATTGAGCTTTATTGATTGGTGCGACACAAAGTTTAGACTAAAAGGAGTTCTCTCCAATTGTGTATCATAGTTTCTTAATCGAAAGAGACGAGCTTCACAAATCATGACTAGTGAGTAATATGGTTTCAAAGAGGAGATTTAGTCCATCAAGCAATGTAAAATAATACCTCATTGAAATTACGAGTGAGAAAGGATTGAGTCCACTAGTGAGTTTTTCTTTTTGAAAGAGAGAATTCTATCCAATTATTCATCAGAAAGGAAGTTTGGTACATAGGGAGAGCATTACAAAAATCAACTCCCCAATAATGAGAAAAACTATGGAGACTACCCAAGTTGGCTAAACAATTTGCCAACTAATTAAGGTTCATGGGTAGGTAACTAAATTAAATCATATCAACTTCATTAGTTAATTTAAGGATATCAAGGAACAAAGAGTAGGACAGGAGATGTTGAGAAAGCTAATTGATGTAACCTGTCTTATGTTTAATATCTGATAGTGTAGTAGCTTTGGCTTGCATTGAAAGGTTATCCCAACAATGACTTGAAAGTGTGCATATAGTTTGTCTCAAAGTACTCAACAGATTTCACAACCAATCAACATTCTCCAGTTAGTGTAATTGCATGAACCTAAAAGAGAACAAATCTTAGGCAGTGTAATAGCCTTGAATCATGTATGGCATATGATTATTAAGATAGGTAAGGACCACAGATAAACAAACAAGAGAGATAAAAGAGAGAAAAAAAAGATGATAGATTGGACAACCAAGGATGGTCCTATAGAGCTTTCATTATTGAAGAAATAGACAATTTTAAGTTTGGACAAATTCCTAGTAAAATCATTTTTTTTAATAATATCATAATACCCCTTAAACCTATACATGAGGGGGGTAAAAAAAAAAGGATAACACCTATAGCTGCTATTCCCTATGGGAAATTTGAAAAAGGAAGGCACAATGTGGGGGAAAAAGAAAAAGATGGGATTTTTTTTTTGAAAGAGAGAATTCTATCCAATTATTCATCAGAAAGGAAGTTTGGTACATAGGGAGAGCATTACAAAAATCAACTCCCCAATAATGAGAAAAACTATGGAGACTACCCAAGTTGGCTAAACAATTTGCCAACTAATTAAGGTTCATGGGTAGGTAACTAAATTAAATCATATCAACTTCATTAGTTAATTTAAGGATATCAAGGAACAAAGAGTAGGACAGGAGATGTTGAGAAAGCTAATTGATGTAACCTGTCTTATGTTTAATATCTGATAGTGTAGTAGCTTTGGCTTGCATTGAAAGGTTATCCCAACAATGACTTGAAAGTGTGCATATAGTTTGTCTCAAAGTACTCAACAGATTTCACAACCAATCAACATTCTCCAGTTAGTGTAATTGCATGAACCTAAAAGAGAACAAATCTTAGGCAGTGTAATAGCCTTGAATCATGTATGGCATATGATTATTAAGATAGGTAAGGACCACAGATAAACAAACAAGAGAGATAAAAGAGAGAAAAAAAAGATGATAGATTGGACAACCAAGGATGGTCCTATAGAGCTTTCATTATTGAAGAAATAGACAATTTTAAGTTTGGACAAATTCCTAGTAAAAATCATTTTTTTTAATAATATCATAATACCCCTTAAACCTATACATGAGGGGGGTAAAAAAAAAAGGATAACACCTATAGCTGCTATTCCCTATGGGAAATTTGAAAAAGGAAGGCACAATGTGGGGGAAAAAGAAAAAGAAAAAGATGGGATTTTTTTTTTGGAGAATTTTTCCTATAAATTTCTTAATTTATGTCCATGCATTGTTGAAATAAAATACGAATTTGCTCAAGCATACTTCCTTATACAATGCCTATTCCATGAAGCTTTAGGAGTTTTCCATTTCCTTAGATTTGGTGAAAAATATAAAATTAAAATATATTTATCACTAAAAAATCAGATTTGACATTTGATTTTGCACATTTGCTTCTCTCTTTAAGGAAGGGATTTTTTTTCAAAAACAAATGCGGAAGACGGAATTTAAACTCAAAACCTTATGATGAATTACCAAAATATTTATTAGTTAAACTAGAGAAAATACATTGCATATGATAAATGTTAGTGTTTGATTATAAATATTTAATGAAAAAATAAAAAAGTCTCTCTTACTTTTTTTTCCATCTCTTGAAAAGCACTTTTATATTTTTAGGAATATATAAGTTATAAACTCACATTATTAGCAAGCAAGACATTTAATTACATGAGAAAAAATATATTTGAATAAATAAAATTATTATAATTGTTTGTAAAATGTAGTAATCTAGTAAAACAATTACATAAGTTAAATATTAATTCATTATCTCTATTTTTCTTATAATAATCTCTCTACTATACATATACATATATATATATATATATAAGAAAACTATTTCTATTTTCATAATAGACCTAATTGTTAATATATGAATAGAAGACCTCCTATCAAATCCATGAAGATAAATTATTATTTTTTCATAAAAGATTTCTCTATTATCTTTCTTCCACTTGCTGCAATTAAGGGAAGAAATGTATTTTGGAAACATAGAATAGATCTCCAGAATAATAATTAATATCGAGGGATCCAAGAGTTTAGAGAAGACACCATAAACTATGTATTAGATAGTACATCTCCTTTTTATTTTCTCTAATGTATTGAATTGAAGAATAAGCTCACTAGTCATTTTACAAACAAGTCCTATTTTACTCTTATCGAGCGTCCAATATATTACATCACCACTACCAATCAAATCTTTACAACTTCAATTGCATCTGCACCTTCTCCCAATGTAACAATGTACTTGTTTGTGTCTGTTCATCAATCTCACTGGGTGAAGTTGATCCAATCTAATTTGTTTGTTTTTTTGAACGAAGTCACGTTTGAAAGTTATATGCCCCCTTGAGCATATTTATAAGGACTATTCTTCCTCATCCTATTTCCTTGAGACAAACTCCCCTCAGTAAATAACACAAAGAGATAAATTCTAATTTCAGAATTAAGCAATGATATAGTAATCTATTACCTAAACGTTATAGAGTCTAAGGTGTAGTAATCTCACGAGGTATAAACGAGAAATAATCTATTTTGGATATCATGTTGTTTAGGTATGCTAGCAGGTGTCTTATATTAGCTGATCGAGCTTAGTGGTGTAGTGCGACCTCAATTAGGCCATCCATGATTTAGTTAGGTTTCATGTATCGGTCAATTCTAGTTTATCAGCTTCTCACCATGCATTCGTATCTTACTCGAGTTGGGTTTAATTTAGCTCTCGAGATATGGGATAATAAACCCCACATATTCAATTGCCTTACCGGATCTCTTGGCGATACGTGGTGACATCATTGATATCAACGTTGTGACAGCACTATTCTTTAGTGTCACAAACACTATAGTACTCTAAAACTTAGAGCTCCTTTGAAACTTACTGGTAGAAACTATAGATCATTCAAAGGTGTTGTACAATAAATGCTTTGAAATAGATGCGTTGAGGTCGGCGTCGTGTCTGTGTCGGCCATGTCGGCCGCCGGCGCTTTTGGTCTGGTCAAACCATGTGTGGCCTCCGCATATGCCGTAGCCTATTCTGTGGCTTCTGAGCTCCTCATGACCTATTCTGTAGGTTCTTACCGAAGTCAAATTAGCTGTGGGCAAAGTGGATGGGCTACTGATGGTTTCCTTTTAGTTTGGCTAATCGATTTATAAGGTGCATAATCTCTTTAAAATTGCCTTGTGTTTCTCTAATCTTAGAAGAAGAAATTAAAAACAGATTGATTTCTTTCCTTGCATTTGTTTTGTATTCTTATAATCTAAGGGGAAAAAAGAGCTTGAAGGGCTTAAATAAACATCCAAAGGCCTTTTTTTTAATTTGAGGATTGAGTGATATTATCATTAAACATAAAGTCTTTCTAGGAAATCATAAGTTAAAAGTTTAACACTTTTTAGGATAAATCATAAATCATAGTATATTTGAGAGAAAAAATATTGAGATCACACCTAAGTTCATGTATCGTATTTTCTTACAAACTCTTACGGTTCGAATTCTCATCTCATATATTTTATACCTTCAACATTAATCTCGATATGTTTTTAAAGATATCAACTTAATTGATAAAGACTTTAATAATTTATTATAAAATTTTATACTCGAATCTCGAGTCCATCGCTTACCCAGTTATCATTTATCCTTTGCACACACACAAAAAAATATAAAAACTTTAGAATCCATACAATATTTGAACCCATCTTTTATTTAACCTATATATATATATATATATATATATATATATATATATATATATATATATATATATATATATATATATATATATATATATATATATATATAACATTGAGGGAAAAAATACATCTATGTTCTTTTTACATTATTCTCTTTTTTTTTCTTAATTTTATTTTTCTTCCTTTTTGCTGTTACGGATATGTTATTTTCCTTCCTTCTCTTTGACCCAAATTAGGGGAGAAAGCATTTGGGAGGTAAAGAAAAGGAAATAAAATTGTGGGTCAAAGGATCTTTTTCACGTACATTCGAACAAGAATGTATCGCGTTCCCAACTTTGTTATTCCAACGCAAAAGTTCTTTCATGAAAAGAAGAAGATGTCAAGTCAAGCTCACTCAATATGTGGATGCAATGCTTGTTCATTTAATTTTCCTCATTTGTAACTTATAAAACTCTTAAAAGCTAAAAGAGTAATACGAGAAATGACTTATATGAAAAGATCCAAATGTCTTGCTTGAGATAGACCTTTGAAGATGATGTTGTTTCCATCATTATCATTCTAGTTTTCAGTTGTAATAAAAGACAAGGACAATTAATGCAAGGCAAGATCAAGTGCTGTTTGCTTTCTCCCTTTCTCAAGCCCAATGACCAGCTTGAATTGGTAGATGTACGAGCCTAACACTACAAAACTTTAAACAGGCAATCAAGTGCCACATGCATTGCCATTCATGTGTCTCTTAATTAGATTCCAGTTGCAGGCAATCATGTTGGGCATCATTAATCTTCCTACCTAAAAGAAGGCCTTCGTCTCACCAGCTTAGCTTAGCTTAGCTTAGCTAACTCAGAATTGGAGTACTAAAACAAACCCTCCTTTTTGCCTTTATTTTCTTTTAATTTGGATTACTGGAATCCATGACCATGCCATCACGAAGCTACATCAATGGGAATGAGAAACTATCACATGCATTAGTTTTGTGGGCTCCGAATATAAATATAATAAAAATCATATTATCTATAATTTTAATGTAATAAGAATCAGAATCATCTCCATCTTCCAAAGACTTTTGAATCCCATCTCAAATGAACAAAATCAAGTGAGGTCCACTTTTCTCTTATCCTTTTCCACCCACAGTTGCATATAACTAACTTAATCATTTTTTTCCACAGCAACTGTCCTATTCCTTTATTTTTTTTCTTTTTTCTTCAACATTTAATTATTTTCTAGAATTATCTTCTGTAAAAGTTATTTTTATTACCAACTTTGGGTAATTTCCTGCAATTTATATTTTGAGATTTTAACAGTAAGTTATATGGAGCAGTTTTATCATAGATAACTTAATGAGTTTGAGTCAACTTAGTTAGGTTAACAGCAACTTGATGGTGTTCTTGGTGAACCCTTAGTTTTAATTCAGTATATATATCCTTGCAAACAACATGATTTGTGATTATAAATCATAATGTAGCACATTTACCCATTGCAATATTAAGAAACTCCTCAACATTCATCCACAAAATTCAGATAAATTAATGGTAATTATTAAAAAAAATCGAAAGGATGGATGGTGTGCAACAACAGTAAATGATATAATTCAAAATTCCAAGAGTTTGTTTGATTTTAAGAAGAAGCATATGAAAAAAAATTACTAATTTTGAAAGGTCAAATAAAAATTCACCGACTTTACATGAATGTGCAGTCAACTTTCCCTTTAATTTATTTTATATCTTATTTCGTGTATATGATATGATATGATATGATATGATAATAGAGGAACTTCCTTGAGGGTTCACTCTGTACTAACGGGGAAAAAAGAAAGAAAGGTTTCTCGTTGCTGCACCTGACTGCGTGTCTTTATTATTAGAAGAGTAGAAGATTTATTTCCGCTCGATCCAAACTGACCACTTATCCATATTCTATTGTGTAACAACTAATAAACAGATCTGCATCTGAGCTGTTGACGCCAAGTTTACAGCACCGTCGTCCTTTTTTGTCACTACAATCTACGTGAATCCCATGTACGTCCACGTTAATATAATCCCAACTCTCTCTTTCTATCTCTCTCTCTGACACTGTCACTTATCTTATTGTAATCCATTAAATCCGTTAAAGTTCGCACACCATTAAAAGATTAACTCTCTCTCCACAATCACCACCCCCACCCCACCTTCTCTTTAAAAGCCCATCTGCGTTGCTCTGGTCGTCCAAAGTGACTTCTCTCTTGATCGGTTTCCACAGACTCCGCCATCGAGATGCATCAAGAGGAGGTGCTCAGCTTCTGTCCGCCAGACTCGTACTCGGACCTGGACAGCAGCTTCACCAGCTCGACGACGTCGGCTTCCACTTTAAGTGCCCGCAGCAGTCTCAGCCTACCGTCCTTCTCGACCTCCTCCTCCTCCTCCTCCTCCTCCTCCTCCTCATTTGCTATTAAGCCACTTCCCCGCAACTCCTCCGATCCCCACTGGTCCGCGCTTCGCGCAGTCGGCAACCTCTCCCCTGATGGCCTCGTCCACCTCCACCACTTCCGCCTCATCCGCCCCCTCGGCTCGGGCCACCTTGCCCGCGTCTTCCATTGCCGCCTCAACGGCTTCGATGACGACCGCTCTCCCGTCGAATTCGCCCTGAAGGTCATTGACCTCGATGCTCTCTCCCGCTCCAAGTCCGATTACTCTAAGCCCGATAACGACAACGATGATGAGGATTGCACCGACGACGGCGGGAAGACGTGGCACGTGTCGGCGGAGGCGCGGGCTCTGGCGGAGATGGACCACCCGTTTCTGCCGACGCTGTACGCGCGGCTCGACGCCTCCCACTATGCTTGCTTCCTCATCGACTACTGCCCCGGAGGCGACCTCCAATCCCTCCTCAGCCGCCGCCGCGGCAACCGACTACCGCCGGCGGCCGCTCGGTTCTACGCCGCCGAGGTGCTTCTCGCCCTCGAGTACCTCCACGCCCTCGGCTTCGTCTACCGCGACCTCAAGCCCGAAAACATCCTCCTCCGTGCTGACGGCCACGTCATGCTCTCCGACTTCGACCTCTCCTTCCGGTCCCACGTCTCCCCCGCCCTCCGCCGTAGCCGCCTCCCGCGCCGCAGGAGCCGCTTTCTCTGCTGCCGCTTCGGCGGCGGCGGCGGGGCCTCCGGAGAGGGCGAGGAGCTCGAGTTCGTGGCCGAGCCGTCGTCAGCCTTCTCGAGGGCGTGCGTCGGGACGCACGAGTACCTGGCCCCGGAGGTGGTCAGCGGAAGCGGCCACGGCAGCGCCGTCGACTGGTGGGCGTTCGGAGTGTTCCTGTACGAGCTCTTGTATGGGCGCACGCCCTTCAAGGGCGCCACCAAGGAGGCGACGTTGCGTAACATCCTGACGCGGGAGGTGAGGTTCCCGGAGACCATCAACGGCGGCGACGAAGCCGAAATGGCCAAGGCGAAGGACCTGATCACGCGGCTCCTAGTGCGGGACCCGGCGGCGAGGATGGGGTCAGCCGCTGGGGCCACGGAGATCAAGCGGCACCCCTTCTTCGAGGGCTTGTGGTGGCCGCTGATCCGCTGCGTCCGGCCCCCGGTGGTCCCGGGTCCCGCCGGTGGGCCACGGGTGCAGGCGGCCACTGAAGGCAGTGGGCGATGGTTGAGCGGTTGGAGGAAGAGTGGTAACAATGATAAGATAAACAACAGGAAGAAGAGGGGAACTAAACTGGGGCTTGGCTTTGGGTTCAGGGTGCGATCTCAGAAGAAGGGGACTAAGGAAAGGAGTGGTGGTGCTTGATGTGTTTTCTCTTATGAGGAGTTTGTACAAAGTAAATGAGTTGCAGTTTCCAGAAACGTGATGATGATGATGATGATGTATCTTTTTTACTGTACAAAAGCTATCATTGTTCAGGCCATTTGTTGCAACATGTTAGGGAGATTTATGATGTCTGTCAAAGATCACATTGTGCAATCTTAGACATGATAGAAATGTTGCATAAGATATTGTTGTCTTATGCAACAAACAGAGAGCTCTCAGCCCAAAGTGTGGAAGGTCCAACCAGCTCCTGCTCTCCTTGCGCTGCTCCAACATTTCCTTCCCAGCAACTTTTTTACAAAGGAAAAAATAGATATTACTCCAAAAAGGAACAGATATAGCCTCTGTTTTCGAAGCCAGAAAGCAGCAAAAAGGAAAAAGCATGGGGAAAATTCCTACACCAAAAACAGTTTAATTATGTCCATTGTTGCTTTTTTCTTTGTTCTTAATATTATATAATTTTTAAAAAAATTAAATAAAACCATGATTGGAACCTGACTGATAAGAGTAACATGCTGCAATATAAATTGCAAATCCCCTTGCAACATTTAGATGTATATTTGCGTCATATATTCTATTTGTCATTAACGAAATGTTTGCAAATGTACCACTTGAGATAGGCTTGTAGGCATCTCAGTTGCTTGCAAAGACCCAACTCCTTTTTAAACACTTGTGAAATTTCACAGAACTCCATACCTATTCGTAAAATTTGTGCAGCTTTATTTAAAAATATATATTAAGGACTCGAGGTCTAACGAGCAACGATAAAATACTGCCTGGTAATGCTAACTGTTCTACCGATGTTCAAGCGAAAATAAACACAAGATCAGTTCTATCCTAGAAGAGTTACCAGCTTAGCTTTAAGTATTGAGTGGTGGATAGTGATGGACAGGGGTGGCACGGTCATGCTACCTGGAAATCTTCGCAGTAAGCTCCCTTACCAGCTTTGCAGCTACCATTGCTGTCATTCCATCGACAGTATCACGCTGTGGGTTGAACTCCACAACATCCGCAGCTACGATGTCAGCTTGCAGATTGTGGAGAATGTTGAGCACATCACGGAAAGAGAGACCTCCTGGCTCAATGTGCGACACTCCAGGAGCGAATGCAGGGTCCAGGCAATCGACATCGACCGAGACGTAAACACCCTTGACACCTTCCCCTAGTTTCTGTCAAAAGATCAAAGTACAAATCACTTGGTAAAACCAGAATGATATGCAGCAGTAATCCATGTCATGAAATCTTAATTTGGAGTGAAAACTACAATCCATGTCATGAGATTGATGATTAACATCTTAAATTTATTGATGCTTGAAAAGTCACATGAAAGAACCCAATTCAGTTAAATGCATTTGACTTCTTGCTGTTAAATCTTCCAGAGAGGATTATGTTCCTTTTAGTTCCTCTCTTGCAGAAATCATTATTTTAATGCACATAAGAAAAATTAGGATGAATACCAGAAGTCATTTCAGCTTGATCCATGCTACTGAGTTCATGAACCTTGCAACTCTATTCAGTATAGATTAATTTGGATTGTAATAAGTTCAGAGAGAATAATTGGTCAGTGAAGCGTGAATTAGAGCTTCTAGATAAACCATCATATCGGCATTCATATTAATGAGTAATTCATTGTTTGATAAAACAAGATTCTATACCAGATTTTCCAAAATATGACGATCTCTTGAAAAGGTGCGCATTTCATATTGCTCAACCCCAAATCTTTTCCCTTGTTCACGTCCTTCACGATTTATTGATCTAATACCAACCTGAAATTCGGAGATGCACATGGCAGAGTCATTTACAATCTTACAGGCACAACTCACAGTAAGACATTCTAGAAATAAGAGGATATAAAACTCAGAGTAATCATAAGTGTCAATAAGACTTGCAAATTGTTTAAATCGCTTAATTCAGTAAATGCAAATAAGAAGAGTATGGATATTCTAATCTAATCAGCAAAGAAATCCTCTCCGACGTACTATATATGTAACTATTAAGGAAACCATCTGTATATACAATTTACTACCAACAGGATTATGCACATCCAAGTTTTCAACCGACATTATAGAAAAAGAATTTAACCATACTACTTTCCGTATTATCATGAACTTAGCTGGTTTTGTCTAAGTTGAGTGGCACCCTAGTGTGTTCATCCATAAAGGTCAACCTTCCCGAAACCTCCTATGGTCCTTTAGGACCTACAAAAAAGAAAATGAGTCAGAGAAAGCGTTTCACTCGAGATTCATAAGCAACCATTTCAACAAACACTTTATAGTCAATGTAAATTACAAACATAGATTTCGCAAGCTCTGAATGATCGTACAACAAAGGGTCCAAAATGGTCCACTATAGATCGAAATTCTCACAAGTGCCCACATAACACAACCTTCGTTTACAAGCCTAAAACAACCACCAAAGTCAACCAAAATGGGTTTGTTAAGCCTACGGCCAGCCCTCTACATGTTGTGCAAAGCCTGAACAAAATTGAAAGGCGCGGACATATATGAGCATTACATCAAACACCTCGTTTACAACTTTGTCGGTGACATTCTCCCCCACTTATTCCTTCGACGTCCTCATCGAAGCCTTTGTTGACGCTGCATCTCTTCACCTTTGCTGAGTCTTTAATCTTCCGCTCTAGCTGCAATGCACCTCTTGGCTCCTAGTTGCTCTCCACCGCTGTTGTTGAGTAGTCGAACTTTAATCCGCCATGCTGCTTCAACTCGCCAATAACTCTAACTCTGGTATAGGGTCAAGTGAGTTGTGCTGATCCTTAGGTTCCTACGGATCCTTCAAATGAAGGAAAAGACCTTCCTTGTTATACGTCAATCTCTCAAATGCCTCATGCCGCTTGAACTAGGTGGATATCTGTTGGAGTTTTAACGAGCATCACCTCGCAGACTTCGAAGTTTTTGGGTCCTTCCTCTACAAAAATTTGCCCATCGATTCTTCTTCAACTTAGTTATCACTTCCAAGTAGGTTCGCATTACTTTCACTTTCGATTTGCATTTTGTTAGAAAGTAAAGCGGACTGTCTACCCTCAATAGCACTGATCGCCATTGGTGAGGATTTAACAACTATTGTCTTCCATTAGGTTTCTTCAAAGGGTCTTTGAACCTGTGCAGAGCTCCTCTGCTGGATAAATATGAGAATTGGAGTATTCGGTTTTGCCCATTCACTTAAAAGTTAAGAAGGCAAAGGTTACTCGACTTCGCCCGCCTCCTCGAGGGTTGTACTCTATGCATCGAGCTGATTACTAACTTTCACCTGCTCTTTGCTCACACTTCTGAAGCACTTGAAGTGTTTGCACTCTTTATGTTGAGTTAGCTACTATGATTCACCTCAATGCCATCAAACTTCTAGAATGCAAGAAGTTTTCACCCCAAATTGGAGCAGGTCTCTAATAGTTTTGGTCATCTTTGGGATTGTACTGTCTTCTCCATCATCTTTGTCGCCTACTTCTCTAAGTAGTAAAGGTACAACAATGCATACTGCCTACTTCGTTCCTTGGTCAAGCACTCTTGCATCGATCCGAAATCCTCCACTTTCAGCCATCTTAATAAGAAGCTCGTTGACACTAGTCTTACGAAGTTCTCTAGCCTCTACCCATTAGACTTGTCTCAATACTTGGAGTTTGCCTCTGCATTCTCCACCTCTTTGGCCCCTTTCACGATCAAGTGCTCTCCCTCCATAAAAGCAAAGGATCGATGACTCCACGAAAGTCCCACATCTGCGGTACCATTGCGCTGCCATGCTTATGGCCCCACTATCTATTGCCTCGCATCTGCGTCCCTTTCTTTGCGATCAATAGACCCACCTCTGCGACACTGTGACACTCCTACGAGTCTAACTCAATTATAACCGATACTTGATTTTGGATAGCTAAGTCGCTCTGGACTTGTCATCGCTTCCTCGCCCCTTTCGACCACCTACTTCAACACCTCTGTGTTCTCCGAGTAGTTCCCCTTGGTTGATCGAACGACAGACTGCAACTCCCATACATTGCCTCCGCCATCATGTTGTAAGGCTCACACCGATTCTGTTCTCCTTAGCTTCCTTAGTAGCAACGTTTGCTTACTCGGCCTTGTCCTCTGACTTGTTGAGCTCCCTTAAGCGAATAAAAGCTCTGGAGCAGTCCAACTTTCCAACCGCTCCGATCATACCTCTATGATTAAGTTCCCCCGACGAGACTCATTGGTACTTGCATTTGGAATTTCCCCTCGGTGGTATATAGCCCCTATATACTGATGATCAAGACTTTCTTTTGATGTAAAATTCGATGCATGCACGGAAGACCCGCCTTTGCGATACCATGACATTCACTCCTTGAATCCATAGCCCTTCTTGTCATCGTGTTGTTCACCGAAGTGGAGCTCCCAGTAGCTCCCGATCATACCTTTGTATGACTTAGTTCCTCGCGAGACTTGTCTCGTATGTGTTGTATTGTCTCGAACTATTCCATCTTGATCTGCTACACCATATCGCCTCCTCGTAACATCTCCATTGCATTTTAATCATTGTGAGATGAACTAAGACTGCGATCTCTCAATGTGTGGCTTCTACCAATACATCGCATAGCCTCTGCCACCTCCGATTGTGTTCGCTCCATTAGCAATTGATCTTCGTCCATCATTCTCGGGTCACACTCAAGCGAAGTACAACTTTAGGACAATTTATCACCTAGCAGCTCCCGAAGTCCAACTTCGCTGAAATTAGCGCACCATTGTCTGGATCCTGGGCCTCTGCCCCCACCAACACAATCTTCGTTACGCATCGCTTCCTTCATGATAACTCGAATGGCAACATTGTAGCATATTCTTCAAGGGTACTCGCCTCCATATCCTTTTGCCCTGTGTCAAGGCCTTCTAATCCCAATTTCGCCTCCACAAGTTGAGTCACCTTAGTTTCTCCATTTAAATGCTTCTCCAAGATAAGGTGCATGTGCCTAAAAGCTCCTTTCGTTGTTAGCATTATACAAGATGAGTCTGCTCCAACAAAATGAGGGACCCATAGAACGATATAATCCCGCTCTTACCTTTACAAGAGTTCATATCTTTGAACTCTGTCCAAGGAAAGTTTCGTACCTCCGCTTCATATTTCATCTTCTATGTCGACTCCCTTCATGTGGCTTAGTTACTTCACCAAGTTATACCTAAGTTGCTTCGCTCCTCGGTTTGCATTGAATTGATGGTGACTCTCGCGCCCACCATTCAATAGGTCAGCCCTCCATTGAGTCTGATCTCCATATCAGTTCCAAATGTGCCTACATTTGGTGTTGCCTTGGGTCGCTCCCCCACTTGATCTCGCAACGCATCCACCAATACATTACCTCATGCGAGATCATGCATGACTCCTCGCCGCTCGCTCGGTCCGATGAGCTTTGTGGAGTTGTTGTCTTGAGGTACTCCTCAACATGTGCAATCCGTTGCACATGATTCTCCCTCTGGAGAACCGGGACTTATCCCTCCTAGACATTTGTCCCGTTGGAGCAACGTCTTTCTTTGCATCCTTCCCTCTGGAAGTTTCGGAGACCACCATCCTCTTGGACTACTCCACCTTGCCAAACAAATAGTGCATTGATCTGTCCCCGCAAATACATTTGCTATATTGCAACTATTTGCCAATACAACCCCCACTACACCCCTTAAGGCCTAGCAACATGATGAACTTGTTACACACTTCAGACTCCTACGGACGTATCCTTCTCATGCTGAAGAGAAAGTATCAATGCTCCATGGTGATAAGTTTCGGTTGCATTGGGATAGCCACGAGCATTCCATCATCTGCATACAAACCCTTACATGAGTATCAAATTCTTTGAGTTAGCAATTCCCCTCACCTCTGTGAGCTTTGCACAACTCTTTCGGTCGCTGAGCAACCCATCCCACTTTGCACAGTCTCATCCTTTACCAAGCGCCATACTTACCTTGAACACCATCAAGTTTGGTTGCCAACGTCGAGCCATAACTCGAACTCAGCCATCCCAACCTTTATGCGCTACGCATTCTTCCCAGCTTGCTTGTCCTCTTGGTGCCTTTCATGCAAAGGGTTGGTCATTCTTCTGAATGCCAGTCTCGAATGTCCGCTCTTCTGAACGACTCCTTTCCCTACATCTCCATAACTGTTTCCCCCAAATGGTCAAGCGTGCTGGCTACCCTCAACGCAGCCCTGCTAGGTCCCCCACGTTTACATGTCAAGTGTTTCTAAGTGTGTTTGTCCCACTCTGATACCAAATATCACAAACTTAGCTAGTTTTGCTTAAGTCGTGCGGTACCCTTGCGTGTCTATCTGCAATTGTCAACCTCTCTGAAACCTCCTATGGTCCCTTAGGACCTACAAAAGAGAAAACGAGTTAGAGAAAACGTTTTACTCAAGATCCGCAAGCAACCATTTCAACAAACACTTTATAATCAATGCAAATTACAAATGTAGACTTCACAAGCTTTGAACGGTCGCACAACAAAGGGTCCAAAATGATCCACTACAGACTGAAATGCCCACAAATGCCCATATAACACAACCGTCATTTACAAGCCTAAAACGGCCACTAAAGCCAACCAAAATGGGACTGCTAAGCCTACAGCCAGCCCTCTACATGCTGTACAAAGTATGAACAAAACTGAAAGGCACGGACACACTTGAGCATTACATCAAACACTCCATTTACAACTTTATCCGTGACTGTATGATATACAGAAAAAAGGGCACATTATATTGTAACAAAACAACACAACTAATTTATTCATCATTTGATCCAAGCAAAAAATACCTCAAAAAAGGGTCACAATAGAGTAAATAAATAAAGTTACTTATGTAACAACTGCATGTGGGATGTCATTCTAAAATTGTAATGTAATATATGAAGGAAGGTTCATTGTACCAATCCATACTAGTATACCAATCGACCGGTGGTATGGTATACATTGTTTTATATCGATGTACCATGTGTTAGTATGGCGAGGCATACCGACAGCATGTAAAAATGATTGAAAATACCTACAAAAATTTCTAAAAATAAACAAATTAATTAAGATTTTTAAGTTGGAAATAAATATAAATTTAGTATAATTTTAGCAAAAATAATCTAAATTAGGAAAGAATAATGGCACATATCTTTTTTGGCTTTGAGGAGTAGATTTGTAATAAGTTTCGAACCATCCTTCTGTTGATATTGAATTATCTACAAAGAAATAATTTATATTATTAGATTATTTGTTAAACAACTTAAACTTTAAGATTCAAATAAATCAAGTAATCAATCAATGGATATACCTGGTTCTACCACCAAAAAGAACAATGAGAATCGACGAGCAATGGATTAAGATCCTCAATCATATGTATCTATATATCAATTTGATATATTTGTTGGACCCAATCCCGAAATTGATCCTACGATATAGTATATTGATATATCATATGCTATTGGTGCATCAATGTGGTGATGATCGTAGTCTAATCGTCGTAAACCACACATGTCTGAGACAACTCTTAAGGTAAGTACGATTGTAGCATGTATTAGTGCAAAGCATGGAGAATGTCAAAACTTCTACTTTTTGTCACTGATTTGCTGCTCCGTATAATAAGATCGATCATTGTACTAGTGCTTTGAGAAAAATGCTAACTATCACATTAAGCTCCATGATCTGAATCTCGGATGACATGTAAAATACTTCTCATCGGTACATGCACCACCCTCAAACTGTGTAGACTAGACCATCAACTCTCCGGCATCGTCACCATCATCGATTGAGGCACTGTTATCTACATCGCTGTCATGTCTTCGAATTGAGCGGGTCGTTGAATGCGATTAAAAAGTCTGCATACCTTTGATTAGAGAGTTCTTCCTCTAACTTAGGTGCTAATCCTTCCTAATTAGCCCCCCAAGCTTAATCTGATCCATAAATCATAGCTTTGTGGAGTTCAAGAGAGTGCAAATAAAAGAATGAGAGAAATATATAAGTGATTGAGAGAGTAAATGAGTTAGAAAGAGTAAAAGGGGAGAGAATGAGAGGGTAAAAAGGGTTTAAAAATCTTTAGATCCGGTTCAAACGATGAAATGGACCATTTAAATTCAACAAATCCCAACCATTGATTGGTATCGGTCGCAATTTAACTAGTACAGGTCGGTAATAGTCGGATTTCAACTGTTTCAACCGGTACAGACCCCGTACTGGGCGATACGAGGTTCCCTATTATGGACAGCCCAGTATAGGGCAGTCTATGTGTCGGTCCCCTATTAGACTAGTACATACCGCTCGTACTGTTTAGTACAAGTCAACACGACAAACCATGTAAAGGAGCACCACGGTTCTCCAATGGCCCAAAGTAATCTTACATGAGCAACTCATGAGTATAAGTTCCATCTTGGTACGTCCCAGAGTAATCTTACATGATCAACTCATGAGTAATTATACGTTTCAACTTGGTTATACTTGCAGGTACACTATTTGATACATGTACTTCAAAAGAATCCCAAAGAGTAGGGAACAAGATAGTACTTGCAATCCCAAAGAGTGACAAAAGCCTAAAGCATGTATGGAAGGCATTAAATGTAAAGCCGTCAGTTATGAATTGAATATTTTCTCTATTTAACTTAATTAAATTACTACATCTCAAATGGTTTGGATTATACAAAATCTCATAGCTTGAATTGTTTGTTCCTGAATTGAGAACTTTACCTTATTTTCTTTACTGTCATAGAAATTATCCACAAAGACTATAAATTGCATTCTCAAAAAATGCACAAGCTTTTGTTGGTCAACAAGACTTCGGAAACTGAAATTTTTCTATATATGTATCTTTATCACTTATCACACAACCTCACCAACAAGTATGTTCAAAGATTAAGATATGGCATGATATACTCCAAGTTGAGACAACACATGCCAATGAACACACCATGACATATCAATGATCTCATTTGTACCAACAAGATACGTATTGTTTTTGCCAATCTGTCAAGCCAGCACTCACAGTTTCACACGCATGTCAAGCACGAAGAGATAGACATCTTTCTCTTGTAAAAACTAGCCCAGTACACATGCTGAATGATGGTCAGTATTAAACATGAACTAAAGCATTAATCAGAATAGGAACCATAAATACCAGTTCTACCATGGATACATATTAAAAAGGCTTTCACATAGTGACATAGGGTATTTATTTAATGATGTTCATAGGATTTGTCCTTAGCTCTTAGACACCATGACTGCAGAAACCATTATATATGGAGTAGAAAAACTATTAGAACATTCATTCAGAACTTGTTATGTTTATCTCATGTAACTAACAGTTACTTATTACAAAGATCTCATGCCTAATTTGGTATGGATGGATCCAAGGTTTTTCTGAATCTATTCCAGCCTCAAGCCACATGATTTTGGCAACCCTGAAGGAACTAATTCAATCAACAAGGGTGTGGGAATGATAAGTTCCAAAGCTGGCATCCTGCTCAACATACCGAAGGGAATAAAAGTGAAATTTATTCTCAGTCATCAGATTGCTATCATCAATTCATCAAGTCAGCCATCGTAGGGCTGGCACCAAATCTGCCTAGGTTATCTTTGAGCATGGGATTTTTGAACCATAATGAAACCAAGACATGCTGGGCCACCATGTGGACCGACAAAGAGAGTAAAGAGGTAATGCTGCCAGCATCAAGAAGGCTTAATTATCTAAGGTGGACTGGTGAGGTCATCAACAAGAAATTGGGGGCCCAAATAAGTTTCTCATTTCAGCTTGAGGTCGAGTTTCTCCAACTTCCAGTGGGATCATAGCTTGGCGCAACCATCTTGGATGGTTGTAGGTACTAGGTGGCCTAATTGATTGGAATAGGAATAAGGGAGCACCCTCCTCGGACAGAATCCCCACTGACTCAAGAGAGGGAGAGGAAGTCGTGCCCACCACCCTCCCAATTCTGGGCCACAAAGTAGATATGATCTAACCTCCACCACTCAAGAAGGGTCTCTCATGCATGGTTCATGGCTCAATACATATTGATGCCATTTATCGTCAATACAATTTTGTCTAATCTTTTGGCCATATACTTAAAAATTAAAGGGGAACAACTAGAATCAATCAACTAGATTAAGCCAAATTTTGGCCTTATCAGCCTATTTAATATCCTTAAAAGAAGAAAGAGAAGAGGAAAGGAGTGGGAACCAGAGAAGCAGAGGAAAACTGAGATGAACAACACAAAATCTGTGATTATTGATTTCGAAACAGAGAAAACACTTATTGTTTTCTAACGTTGCAACCATCGTATTTATCATCTATCACCATCATGTGAGAAGGAGAAGGGGTAGGCAGAGATAAGGGATCTCATCTTTTCATTATTTATTGCTTTATTACCCTATACTTTACTGGCATAGCGATTAGAGAACCATGAATGTCATAGTGGCATCTATCGCTATTTTGAAATTGCAGGTGAATAAGGTTTAGATCATTTGCATCACATATAGTATTTTTATTAAGTATAGTAGTATCGTTATGTAATATAACTGTTACTTATATTTTAATAAAAGTCACTTTTATAAATTTATTCTCACTAATATGTCCATTTCACATTTTTTAAGGGATAGATACACCTTATAAAATATGAAGATAAAACAATATTTTACTTAAAATATTATTCCTTTACATTATATTATAGGGTTTTCCTATTCTAATAGTCTAAATCCCACTAAAATCTATCTAATCAATCCTAATGACTGCAATTGTGGCATTCCTAGCCAATTCCAATGATAAGTATAATTGTGATATTGCTATCCTATAATGCCTCCAAAGCTTAACGGAAAGTGAGGGTTTGCAACATACCTCCCAAGACAGTGATTCCACCTCATTGCCTCACTTAGATAAGCAAGGTTTGCAACCAATCTAAGGGTATGTTCGCCATGTTCTGGGCTAGTAAGAATTGGCACTTAATAAATAGGTGTAATCATTTCTAATGTTTTTACATCAACAACCTTTAGGCATAAATCCAAGATACTAAAGTTCTCTCTGAAGTTCCTCTTGCATCTCTCTTCTCCTGTTCTATCCTACCCTCTCTCTTTTCTATTTCTCCTCTTTAATCTCTCGTATAGAAGAAAAAAAACATAAAATAGGAGGCAACCATCCTATCATTGAACAAAAAGGCTTGCGTCTTGGGAGAAAGGAAATATACTATGTCAAAGCCCTGATGTACAATTTGAGGCACTGTTGTGTTAATAAATTGCATCCTTAAAGACACAAGTACATCATGCCAAACACAGATGCAGGATCTTTGAGCTAGTGCTGCTATATTGATGAATGATTTGGGGGCCAAAATGCATGGGATGGGGAAGAAGCAAAAAGTTCAGATAGATCACGAATTTGATAAGATAATACACAAAGCACCACCTCCGAGCACAGATTAAAATCATGATTAGGCATCAATATTAATCAGTAGCAAGACTAGTACAGCACTGGTACAAAGCACCACTGCCAAGCATGGATTAAAATCTTGATTGGGCATAAATATTAATCAGTGCAAGACTAGTACAGTACTGGTATGGTACCACAACTGTACAGTGTGCTAAGTGTTGGTACCTATAGGTACCAACCAAACCACTGCAAGTAAAGAGAAAGAGTTATGTGGCAAATAGAGCAATGAAAGAAGCATTGCAAATAGCGGTAATCCTCAGGGACTCACCACCAATGTGAGCATTGTTTCAAGGTCAGGAGCCTAGCTGATCAAGGCAGAGGAAGGTGGTGCTTTTAGGTGAACAACCCTCCCATGTGGTGACAAGGGGGCATTAAAAGGAAAGGGAGGGATGGTTTGTTTCTCACTTTAAAAAAGGAGTGGAGAAAAAGATCAAGTTAGATTAGATTTAAAGCAAACAAGGGTCTGGGTAGATGCCAGTAGCAAGCACTAAGTTTACGGCCGAGTATAGCTCAACATCAATAGACTTACCACCCAGTTTGCCAGGTATGGGAAGCATACCAGGTAATAAACTCGGTATTGGACTCTATCAGATGAAATCAACTGGTTCATGTACTGACCAATCATTGGACTAGTAAATACTGGTCGATATTATCAATCATACTAGTTAATACAGGCTGCTTCTTAACTATCTGACAACCAGTTGTGCACGAACTAGCTTAAATTTGATCCTCTACAAGACAAACCACCTGATACGCATATCAAACCATGTGTATCAGTTGGTAACTAATGGGTTCATATTACATGGTAAGCCTACTGCTCAGTCACCCAATTCGCTCTCATCTTTTTCGTCTCATCTGGAAACAGTCATCCACTCATTCAATCACTCTTGATCTCTCATTCTCTCTGTGAAACCTCCAAATTGTAGCACATCAAGGTTGAAACTCAAGAAATCATCATTGTATTTCACCAATCTATGGTAAATCCAAAGTCAAAACAAAAAAGTTAATTGTTAGTCTTTGTTGATTTAAGCTTTATTCTTCCATTTTTCTATCTCGAGATCATGATTCAATGCTTATCATGAATGCCTCCATTCTAGATCAAGCTGTTTCCCTTTCCTACTTATTTGTTAAAATGAAGTTGTCCTAATTATATGTCAGACCTACTCGGATACAACTGAGATCCATTTCCGTGTAAATTTAAGCTAAGATCCACATGGATCTGACATACATTGTGAGATGACCAAATTCCTTGTACATGTACCATGATGCACTTTCGACTGAACAATGGTATCCACCATTTAAAAACATGGTTCTCATATACAAGCTTCTAATTCATTTGGCAGTGTCGAGGGATATTTTAATGGGAAGCGGGAAGAAATCCAATAAAGAATCAAGTCAGTTAAGAAACAATAGGATCTACATGGTCTGACTCTTATCTGTGATCGATGGTCCAGGCCTACCAGGATGCGTATCAAGTTCTTGATATATTGTAACAGAAAGATTGCTTTCCATAAATCAGTTGATGCATCAAATCATATTCATAATACCTACTACATATAGAGAAGTGAAGCATGGACTGAAGAACTATATATATCATTTATCCCACCCAAAATGGCACATGCAGATCCACCCGACTGTTTATGGCTAAAAGGGTAAAGGCAAAGTAAGGCAATTATGACACAAGGAGATGAAATGTCAGACATGAGTTCCTCATGACCACAGCCTTCCTACTCAGGAAAAAGCATATACACACACATAGAGACACCCAAAACCCCCATCAAAACAACTAACCAGCACAGGTGTAAAGGCAGAGCTTTCCCATATGAAACCTCACCTCTTTGTTTGCACATAAAGAGTTCCAGAAAAAAAGAGTGCCTTACCAATAAAAGTTAATTAAACTTAAATCACACTATCTTGTAGTTTCAATAATTCAGGCCATAAAAATTCATATCTATATTTGTATGTTGTAAGTGGAGAAACTTTCTCCTAACAGAAAGTCAGGTCACTTCCAATCTTCTGCAACTGAGAACTAAGAGGTTTTTCTGCAGCTGTCAAGCAAGCCAAGGATATTTAACTTTTTGAACTTTGTTTTAGGCAAGCATACCATTTTTGAATCCCAAAACTGGGTTCAATTGATTATAATCATTAATTAAAATTCACATGTCAGTAAATTTTTAAATACTAAAGTTTTAATTTCATGTCATGTAATTATAATTCATGCTACACAAAAAATACAAGAATCACCAAAAGAAAAACTTAAGAGAATATAGGCCAAAGCAGAAATCACATGGTAAACTTTTCTTATGGAACCCGATAACAGAAAATGAAAGTTCTACAGTTTAATTCTTTCTGATAAAAGGTGACATCAAAAACAGTCTTGTAGTTTAATTTTTATATTCTTAACATGCTGGCATGCTCTTTATAATCAGTTGAGGGACATATATTACCTGAAGAAGGCGCCTAGCATAACCTCCCTCCATTATTCGTGCAAAAGAAGAAGCATGTGAATATTTGTTTCCTTCAAAAGCATCATATATATCAGGATGGGCATCTAGATGAAGAATATCCACAGGTCCACCCAGCTTTTCCGATACAGCTCTAACAACTGGAAATGATATGGAGTGGTCACCACCCAAAACCAAGGGACGTAATGGATCCTATAAATGAAACTTTGTCAGGTCAACAATAATATAATGCAATAGAAGTAAAAACTGTTGGATGCTACAGCATACTTCTTGGAGAAATCATCTCACTGATAACTGTCTACAATCTACATAACTACTTGAAATTCAAATAATTCTGGTATTCTGGTAATACTGTTGCCAAGCCTCTTGATAGTTATGACATAATAAATATTTTAGTATTAATTTATCATTTTCATAGATAACCAGATTGTTTTAAATTGTTTAACCTATATAAGTAATATGTATTTCAAATCTAATACATGTTTAAGGGACAAATAATTTCTACATAACCTTGCCAATCACTTTTTAATCATCTATATAATCACATATATTCTTTGAAACCTGTGGAGTCAAGGTTTGTCTTAGAAACTAGTAACTCTCAAGTCTCAACAAGGCAAACCTTTATTTCACATCAGAGCACTGCCCTATTTTCTTTGCTAGGAGTTTTGTTGTTCCAAACAAGCATCGCACTATTGAGCACCAGATCAGTGCAGGTCATTGGCCGGACTGGTACAGATCCGGTGTGAACCAGCATTTGGACACACGATATTTCGGTACATACACCGGTACTAGAAGGAAGGATGAAGGAAAGAAAGGAGGAGAAGGAGAAGATGCTAAGGAGGAGAAGAGGAGGCAGAGCAGGCGGAGGACAAGAGGAGGATGAGGAGACAGGAGACGAGGAGGATAAGAAGGTGACGGCAGAGGAGAGGAGCACCATCAGTGGGCTGGGGGCTCTTTTTCTTCTTCTTTTTTTAATGACACTCAAAATTTGTTGTTGTAGATCATCCAAGAGATCATTTTAATTCAATCTCTGTAGCTCAAGTTTCACTGAGCTAAGTTAAAATGCACTTTAAAATTAAAAGATTAAAATTTCTATCATACAAATGTCAAAACCTACAGCATTCAGACTAGTGAAGCGATACACCCACAAAATAATTGATGAACAGTATCCATAAATGTCAAAGGAAGACTAGGTTTCCCCAATCTTTCTTCTCTATTGTCTCTATTCTTCCTCTTCCATGTGACCAACATTCTGATGTCAGCATAATGGCAAATGCAGTTATCTCTTCACTGCCAGTTAGTATAGGAGTATGCCACAACTCACAAGAATACTAACCTTAGTCATAGAACATCCATATCATATTGATTTTTCTTCTCTTTTCATATTTATAGCCTAGCACCATAGGATTAGACCATCGATTTAGGAAAATATAAACACACTTAAGGAAGAAATTAGAATTGATAAATAATTTAATGATAACTAATAATAATTTGTTTACAGGAAACCAAAAAAGGTGAGGGAAATCTAGAATTGATAATAATAGATAAAAAGAAAGCAACAGGAGAAGTTAAATGTAGGAATGTTGACCAAAAAATGTAGACATTATTAGAATAGTGTAACAGAGGAGTTGATAGAAAATTAGTGTTAAAAGTTATATTAGGAGAAGAGATCATAAATGTCATGCATTTTAGAAAAAATTAGATGAAAATTGGAACAATAAAAAAAAATTACCAACAAGTGAAAAACTTGTTACTGGAAGGCAGTTAAATAGTTATACAGGAAAAAATAACATAAAGAAATTGGAGTGCTGCATAGGATTTATTTGTACAGGAAATGGAACAAAAAGGGAGATATGATTTTGGATACCAGCACATCTGTGATCCCAATTGTAAATACTCACTTCAAGAAAAGAAATGAGTAATTAATCATAACCAAAAAGGAAGATAGAGTTGCATGAAAGGATTGTGAACTTATGCTTGGAGAAAGTTTGATTTATCAAAATAGATTGATAGTAGATGTATACTACAGAAAGGAAGATAGAGTTGCATGAAAGGATTGTGAACATATACCTGGAGAAAGTTTGATTTATCCAAATAGATTGATAGTACAGAAAGCAGTTTTACTCAGTTTACCTCTCTACCTTTTTTATAATATTATATTTGATAATACTAAAAGTGCATAACTTGTGGCTACCACTGCATGCACAAAGAGGTTGATACACAGGTCTGGATATGTTGCAAACCAAGACAAGATTGCATCTGGATATGTTGGATGACACACAGGTCTTTGCCAAGTCAGTGTAGAAGAGGAAGAAGAAGAAACCCCTCTGGTAATAGTGGAAGGATTTTAATTCATCTAAGCAAACATCATCTTGAACTCCTGTCTTTATACAATTTTCAACTCAAATACATATAAACTTATGACAATTAGGCCTCAACATGCAGAGAATCTTTTGCAAGATTGATCAGGTAGATCTAGAAGGTAGCCAGGCAGATAATAAACTCACAGTTAGCTAAGCAAAAATTTCCAAATTAGCATAGTGAAATGCATCAAATAGTTAAGAGAAGAATCTTATAAAAAGGGAAATAAATAAACAGTTGTCTTACCTCCTCCATCACTAGCTTAACGGAATCGCTTATGATATTCATTAGTCTGTCATCATCAATCCCACAATCACGTATCTCTTGGATAGGAACATCACCAACATCAGTAAGCACACGAGGATCATTTAATTCTTTACCTGTATAACCACCAAGTTGTACATGAATCAGGTCTAGACATCCAATTAGCAGAAAGAAACTGGACACAAAAGAATACAAGTGATTGACTCCAAAAAATGTCATAAAAAAGGAGTCATCCACTTAATACTCATAATGAGTATATCTCATATATGCCTCTTGATTTATGCTGATATGAACAGGACAATATAAAGCGAGTACTTCGTAACAATAGAACATAAAGTAATCAGATATATTTTACAATAGAGTATACTCTTTAGTCTTTTCTATCATTCACCAATCCTACCTCAAAATTTTATTCATCAGCCAAATCATAAACATTACCTCAAACCAAGAAACTTCCACCATAATAAATTTTAGCTAAAAATCAATAAATTTTGACTAAGACAAATTAAACTCAATTCAGTTTCAAATTTCAACAAGCTTTAGTTTTCTGGTTTGTTTTAGTTTAGATCAGTGTATTTCAGTCAATTTGGGCAAATATCTTCGAAACAAACCAGAACCTGCACAGGAAAGGGTTTTTAGGTCTGCCAAACAAACTAGATCTTAAATGATCCAATTGTTAATGGGTACAGTCACATCTATGATTATACAACCTGACTTACTAACACCATCCTGATTTACTACACCATCAAACTACCTGACAAACAGATCAGAGGAAATTTGACCACATGTCCATTTAGCAACAGATTCAGTTGGATATTGTTTTTAACTTTTTATTACTTTGTAGTTTGTACATTGTAAAGACATATTTGGAGTCACATTGACAAATTTTAGTTCAGGTCTTGAATCGATCAACTTGAACAAATAATTCCATGGTCACCATCTTATTGATTAATGGAGTTTTATCAGTTCTATTAACTTTGGTCCTAACCAGATGAGATCCTATTTCAATCCAAGGTGTTTAGAAGCCTAATTTCTTTTGGATATCTTTAGAAAGATGAAATACTAATTTAAAATAAACCTGCCAAACCTCAAGAAACATTCACCACAGTTCAAGATACACGAGAATGAGGTATATTAAGAACTACAACCTTTTTTTTTTTCTGTGACACTAAGACTTTAAAATGTGCAGTAAAAAAGGAAGAAACCAAATTACTACAGCTAAAACAAAGAAGGTACCATCAAAATTGGAACCATGTTCTAGCTTTATAGAGAAAAACAGCTCAACTCATTGCACAACATCTCTACAAAAAAACATCCACTCATCCAAGCCTTTAACCACTTCTATGGGGTCTGTGTGAAGAAAATTGGCTATGGAAGTATTTGCAAATATTTTTTATATCTTTTTACTTTCTCAAATTTTCTCCATCTATCAAGTCCAAAGCTAGATGAATCTTAATTCATCTTGATACAAAATTATCAACTAAGAAGCCCCAGTGCTGATGAAAAGTTGAATTGTATGAGCATAGTTATCACTTTTCAACACCCTGAAGGCATCATAAAGTGAGTTTTCATGGTTGGTAACAATATCCATGTTAAAACATATTTGTCTCATGCTTCCACAAGATTCTTTTTTTCTATCACCAAGAATTATCATTTTCTCATCTTCTTAAATCTAATCTATTCAGTTTAAAGTCTCAATTCCACCGAGAATTTGAGACCAGACTCGACAAAAGGATGTTATCTATGAGCAACAGACATTGGGGGAAAAAACACACACAATAACAGCCATAGGAAGCAAAAAAAGAAGATAAGAAAAGATATACTCAGTCATTCACAGTCAATGGTGATAGAGGGTGAGGTTGTTCCTCCATAGTTAATAACCTACGTGATATAAGTTAAAACACTACAATAACAAAAAAAGAGGTCATGTTTATAGTCATGACAGAACACATACAACCACAAACATGAAGAACTTAGTTACAGTATGTACTACACATGCTTCAATAAAGAGGTCACTTTTACCAAATTAATCGTACAGCATGAAATTAAATTTTGTTAGTACCCTCTTCAGTAGTAGAATTGGTGCTACCACACCAGATAGCTTCCCTAATACGAGGAGGAGCAAAAGCAGGTCCCTGCAGGAAAGAGGAATTGTGCCCTAGTGGAACTCCCAGAAGTGATGTTGAAGCTTTAACACCACCCAAGGACCTGAGTAACTCTCCCTGGAAAATAATGGGGATTCATAGAGTTAAGGGAGTTGCAGAAATAAAACAACAGGAACAGAGCATCTCAAAAGCAATCAACTTAACAAAAACATGCCTATAGTTGTCTCACCATTTTAAATAAGCATCACAAAGTAACCAACATAACAAAGTTATCAGATGGTTGGCTGTCATCATTCTTTTTCTTTTAGAGTCCAAATTCCCACAAGCAACACAATAAGCACTATTCGGTAGTTATCAAGAAAAATGATAAAAATACCATAAAACGTCATATATTTTGTTTCGCAGATGTGTTGTAATACAACTAGCAGCTTAATCCTCGTGCACTATATTCAGTCAACAAACATAAATATCATCTCAACTAATTTGCAATTGGAAACTCTTCTGGTATCAATTCACATGCCTGGCAGGAGGGTGAAACATTTTAGTTTGATTACATTAAACTGCTTGATTCGAGCAGAAGTACAAAAGCATGACGAGGTAGACAGCAAATATTTATCTTAATGCCTCGTACACTTCTCTGGACAGGTATTTGCTGATGCAAATCCAGACTCAAATAAGGTTCATATGGTGACACTCAACATACTTAAAAAAGCACTTAAAGGAGGTTAAATTTGACTGCCGTCGTTTCTAATTAATATCTTGATTCTTTAATATTCCACTTATAACTTAATCACCGGAACGAATTTGATAATACCAACAATTAAATATAATATCTGGTAAATGCTCAACAAAACAAACATCAAGCAACAGAGTAATTTATTCTATCGAGATCACCAACTAATAAGTTTAGCGAACAGAACACTCGCAGGAGGAATCATTCAGCTGCTACTACCTTGAGTTTGGCCCTTTCCCGGATGAGAGTGAGGGAAGCGTCGATGACCCGGTTCTGGCCCTTCTCTATCAGGGCGGCGGGCACGTTCGCAGAGCTCAGTTGCTTCAAGTAGTGCATCCACTTCGTCCCCTGGCCCATCTTTCTGCAACGCATAAACAAGCTACACGCACTTAGGATTGTACAAACAAATGAGAAAATATCACCCTAGAATCCAAATTTTAAGACAATCAATTCACCGATGTGTCGTTGATGAATGAGGAGACGTACTCTGCTTTCTATCCTTTTTTTTCTCTCTCTCTCTGCTACGAGAGGGCGGCTTTCCGGGTGGAGGGAGCGAATGAATCTGCCTCAGGGCGCTCCAACTTTGGACGTTTGTTTTGAAGTATAGAAAGAAAAGGAAGGAAATCACTTTGTCCGTCCATTTGGATGTGTGCGCGTGCGAGAGAGAGCGAGAGAGAGAGAGACTGGGGCGGCGACGCGGGTATAGGATAAGGATGTGGTGAACGTGGCGCGCTGGGTGCGGATAATAAAGCGTAAAAATGACAGACGTCAAATCACGGTAGCTGATATATGATGCACCGCAAGTACATTTGATCCTGCTGACGGTGGGGTGACGAAGTGCAGTTTAACATAGTGGGGATGCGAGGAATTTAGGAAAGTCTTGCTTTTTATGGGCGATTAACCAGCAAAAGTCCAAAGTCGTTCTTCCTTTTTATTGCGGAGCTTCTCTATTTTGTTTTTTTATTTTTTTATTTTTCTGTTGATTCATGTCAATGTAAAATATTACATTAATCTCATCTATAGAACTTGTGTTAGGATATTTTCGACAATATTCTTTTAATGCTCGATAGGTCAAAAAAATTAAAAAAATATATATTTATGTATAAAATTTATCCCTAATCGCATATGCTCCACAAATATCAGTCAACTCGAATATACTTGAGAGAATCGGGAGAGTGAAATTATGGATCGAATCAATAACATGGATAATAATGCTAATGCTACTTGAGCGTTGAATTGCGTGCTGATGTGGTTGATTATGCAGGTATCATTTTGGGTATATTTATTTACCTCTCGATGCATAATGAGGAATGCAATGTGTAGGTTAATGACGTCTCATGACTTTGTATAGTTGTGTCAAACGATAATGATGCTTTACGATTCAACAAGATCACATTATGAGGTAGATGATGATTCATGACCTAACGTGATTGTGTTGGGAGGTAGATGACAGACATGTTCTGGTTTAACATGATCGTGTCATAGATAGATAGATAGATGATGCTTCATAGTCTAACATAATCACATCATAGATAAATGATATTTTTTATTTGACATGGCTACACTGTAGGTCAAAAGCTCTCTGCAACTTCGACCTGGTTGCATTAAAAGACTTTTGTTTGCCTAGTGCCACTATGAACAATATTTGATTTGTTTTAGTTATGGTAATATGCCAATCAAGATCTCTAACATATCAATTTCCTGAAAGGTATGATATTCTGTCATGTATTCTATTATTTAGGTGAGTAATGAAGGCCAAAAATCATGCAGCACCCATAAGTCTTATCGCTGAATATTAAAATTTTGGTTTATTATCGGTGAAAAAAGGTCGGTAAGAAGTTTGAATATTAAAATTTAGTTTAGTGACACTCATAATGAATACATAGATGGGGATATCAATTTATATAATAATGGTCTTGTATCGTTATGATGCTCCATCATCTTTGGAGATTGACATGAAGTCCAAATCGATGTGTTATATCATATTCAGATCGATCGAACTCCAAGTGTTGAGTCTTAACTGTGATCATATTAGTGATTTGTAAAAAAATAATGATCATATTAGTAATATAGTGACTTAATTATGTTCATACATGCATTAAAATCTCGTACAAAAGAGATATAAAAATTATAATTTAACTAAAATTTGTGTTCCAACTTAGACGTACATTGTATTACTCATTTGTAAATGAATTAGTAAGGAAAGTTAACAATTTAAAAAGATATAACAAATTATATTATTTTTTGAATAATGGTATAATTAAAAAAGTTAACATTTACATAATCCTAGGAAATTAACTCGAGGTTTAATGAGTCATAACTATTTGACTTAATTTTGATTTTTTAATTTCAAATAATAATTTTATTTTAAAAATAAATTTAAAATTTGTTTCACCATATATATATATATATGTTTGTGTGTGTGTGTATATATATATATATATATATACACACATCCTACAACTTGTGTATTTATGATTTTCTAAAAATGATAGGAATTCATAGAGATTTACACAATTACACTATTTTAAAAAGAGAATCTGAACCTTTTGTATATTCACTAAATTATTATAAAAAAAAGAATATTATTTTTTTAGTTTTTATAAAGCAAATTTACTAATTCTTACTTTTTATTAACTTTTAAAATTTTAATCTCTTTAGAATTCTCATTCTTTCTATTATTAGACTGATCCTTGACTTCTTGTACCGGATCGATAAAACGACACGAAAGATGAATGAAAAAAACAGTTGGATTTTGAGGGTGAAGGGGAAGGGTGAGGGTGAGGGTGAGGCCAAGGGAGGGAGGAGTATGGGGAGAGAGAGCATGGGAGGAGGTGGAGGGGGAGGGGATTGGGCTGATGGTGGAAAAAAATTGATAATTAAGAATATATAAATAGTTAAATTACATTATATATATATATATATATATATATATCTGAAAAAATAAATAATATAAAAAATATCGATACAAAAAAGAGAACCGATAATAACAAGCTTCCAATAGAAATCTTCAAAAAGAAAACACAGTATTGTAAGTGCCTCTTTCTGCCCCTCCTTTTAAGTATTAACTTTACTTACTAATATAAATGACGAGTTAGATGAAACCTTGATCCGATTGGACCGGTCACATTCTGTTGTTGGATGATATAGTTTGCAATCTGACCCGAAGAACCGGAAGCTAATCCGGTCGAGTCGGATCAAACCATCGTCATGAATCTGTTTCATTGTTGTATTTTAGTTTCATTGCAAACTCTCAACCCCTGATTTTATTATTTAGGATCCCTTTCTTACTATTTATATTATCTTATTATTTATACTTTTTTTAAATTTTTTATTTTTCATAATCTTTTTTAATTAATTATCTTTTTCCACATATTTTATTAGATAATTTAAAAAGATTTGAAACATAACATCTCCTAGTTTAATGTAATTGATTAAAAAATGATGTATTTTGAATTATTATTTATATATAATATTAAAAATATTAAATTATTTTAAATAAATATTAAAAACTATTTCATATTTTGTTAATATTTAATTCGTCTCATTTCCTTTTTATTTTTTAATTGTTTTATGTTATCTCTTATGATTAAAAAAGGAGAAAGAGAAGAAGAAAAAAAAAAGATTTTATGTAAGAATGAAAAAAATTATTAAATATATTTATTTATAGGATTGTAAATAATAAAAAAAGTTTACAAATAGTAATATCCTCTGATCGGACGGGTCCAAGAAAAACCCTAAATTCAATCAAAATTCCACTTCACTGCATGAGTACCCTCTCCGGACACCTATTTGCTTCCTCTTCCTCTGTCAAGGTCGGCGGGAGAAGTGCTCTTTCGTGACTTCTTTACCGGCGTTTGTTTTCTCTAAAACGCCTTTTCGAGTTGGAAATCCGCCGCCAAATCGGTGACGCGCCACCGTCATCGCTGCCGCTTCGGCTGCTGTCGACCGTCAGACAGAGCGCATGCGATCAACGACAAATAAGGCCGCCGGTCAACGTGCCACCGTCATTTCTTGGGTTTCCTACAGGGAGTAGAGATTTATCTTTCAATTGAAAAATCAAGGTTCTTTCTAATTTCTTGTGCTTATCTTTCTAGAGTTTTGTTAAGGGAACAAAACCATTTATTCTTAAACAACGTGAATTTTGATCTATATCTTATTAAGGTTTGAGAAAGACGGGTAAATTTAAAGAAATGATGATGGGGTAAATCATTTCAAATATGAAGTACCGCATCACTAGAACAGAAGTTATAAGTTTTGTTTATCCTCCTTGATGGTTATTTTTGCATAATTTATCATCTTCAAGCGTTCTGGTTTTTTCCTCATAAGAATCTTTATCTAAAGTTCATTGAAAGTGAAAATGTTTTCCACATTTCTATCTAATTGTTGTATCTAATCGGGATTTTGGTCATAGTTCGGGGAAAAAATCAATGGGATTCGATCAATTTTTAGTTGTCAAAGATTCAGATCGGATCTGGATTATATGATCTTGGTCTGTTCGTAAATTCTCTCTTCCTGCAAGCGGCATTCTCTATCATGTTGCAGAAATCAAGTAAAATATTGGGACTTGTATTGTTTACTTTTTTCTGCCAAATATGGACCCATCTGATTTTCTTATTACTAGCTTCTTTGCTTTTGAATAAACATTGTTTGTTGTTTATTATGTGTGGATGTCCACCGTAGGTGCCGAATGTTTTGAGGTTCATGGCGTTCTTCAAAACAGTGATTGCAAAATTGGTATGCATCTATATTCACTTTGTTGTTACCTAGTTTCTTCTTATGGAACTTCTACAACTGTATTGAACTTTGTTGCATCATGGGATATATCACATGCTTTAACCTTTTTGTCCATGCAGTTGGTTGTTTCTTTTTTTTTTAGTATACGTTGGTACTACTTTTTAGCAAATGTAACTGGACTATATCTACTGTTTAATATGTTTGGTGTTACTTTTCTTATTAGTGATAGCGATGCTATCAGCAATTTGTTTACACTTTTGTGAATTTTATTTCTCATTCGTTCCTTTTATCTCTTGTAGGCGACAGAGGCTACATCTAACAGATGCAATCCTTTTATAACTTTTGTTTTGGGTAAGACATTAACTTTGAACTTTGATAAACACAAATAATATTATTTTAGATAACTTATTATTTGTTTAAATTGGGCATCTCTATAGCTTTTATTTTTTTTAATCTACAGACAAGCTAATTGGAAACTTTTTTTATGAATATATTTGCAATGCATTTATTATCACTCTTGTTTGCACTGTGCTTTACTTTGGTTTAGTTTATGTACTTGACCATGTATGCCAAATAAGAAAAGTATTTCCATAATTTGGGTATTTTTGTATCAAATAATGCACAATAAATCTTAAACATTCACTCTGAGTTGAAGAATATCTAGAAGATTTTGCTTTTCATACTTTTCACAGGCATGTTACCTTGGTTAATATGTTGATTAAATGTTTTAGCTAGCTCAATGCAAACATGCACATGTTGAAAGAAATAGATCCAATGCTTCTAAGTCATTGAAACAGCCCAGTATGTCTCACTCCTGAGAAGTGTCTTAGTCTCCTTGAATAAATTGCAAGAGAAAGTTTTTCTGCCTTCTTTTACCTTATTTGGCAGTGAACTTAGTTTTAATGTTGATGAGACACAAGTTAATACTCTTTAAGACATTCTGTCAGTGCTGAAATTATGCCTTACTACTAGATAAAGTATTGGTTTACTTAAATTATATGATCAGATTACCGCAAGAGCAAGTTTTATCTGTGACTTTTACCTCTTCTGGATTTAGTTTTTATTATTCATGGAAATTCTAGCCAGACTTCATAGCTTGCTGAAGTTATTTTGCGTGTTCCAGGTGGTCCTGGCAGTGGGAAAGGAACCCAATGTGTGAAAATTGCTGAAACCTTCAGATTTGCACATCTGAGTGCTGGTGATCTGTTGAGAGAGGAAATGTCCTCCAATAGTGAAAATGGGTATGTAGTCAGAGTCATTATTCTTTTTAACATGTTATTTTATGATTTCAATAAGAAAACTTTGCCTTAACAAATTTTGCTCCATAGAACAATGATCCATGACATAATCAAGGACGGGAAGATCGTTCCTTCAGAAATAACCGTCAACTTGCTAAGGAAAGCAATTCATTCAAGTGGGAACCATAAATTTCTAATTGATGGTTTTCCTCGAAATGAAGAAAATCGTATTGCTTTCGAGAGGATTGTGAGTTTTTTTCATTTTAATTTACTATTGGGTTGTTAAGTCACTCATCTTTTCATATATATAATTGTATGTTCTCATCTAGTTACTTTCGCTATTTTACGTGTTTGCATATTGTGCCATGATCTCCAAGTAATCTAATACATAGAAATGATAATTGACTAACTAAGGTTATTATTGTTTCTGTTATTAAGAATCTGTTTTTATCATCTTCATAAAGTATTATACATGATATAATTGGTAATTACAGTAGATGAAAGTCACATATTAATTAGGATCAGATCAAAGGAAGGTCTCTAATTATGATAAACTGTGGCTACAAGCCACATGCTACATGTAGATTGGACTTGCAAATCCTGCTTTGCCATATTTTGTTACTTTCTTTTTGTTAGAATGAGATGTATTGTCCTTAGTCACTATCTTTATTAGTCTCTTTCAGTTGAAATCAGTTTCATACCTTAATGTCAATGGCTTACCCACAACAAATAGACCTTATTGGTTGATATGCAATTGCAGTTTTGGATAAATACTGGATCTATGAAAACTTAAGACCTTTAAATTGGATCCATATCTATTGCTGACTGTTACGTCCAGACTTTATAGTCTCTAGTATCTATATTGGCAACTTATATTAATAACTTTATTATTGTATAAAACAACAGTAATTGAGGTTCATCACTTCTATTTCCTAGAGATCATTTATTACCATCAGTTATAATATTTTTTATAGAAAATATTTTTTCTCATATCTAAATATTAAGATATTATTTATTAGGGATATCTTTCAGTTGCTATGTTAATTTTTTTCAGGTATATAATTCTAGAAAACTAGTGTCATGGTATATGTCTTGTGGTATAATTATAATACAATCACTATATGGATTATTGTTGGTGGGAGAACATTTTGGCCATATTGATGATGCTTTCATGTGGTCTTTTCTCTTGTTATTTATAGTAATGTGGTTCTAATCATAAGTTCAACATGATGAGAGCTAAACATGTGTTGAAATAATTATTAATGTGTTTCCATGAACTAGGATATGCTTACATATTATTGCATATTATTTAAGGGGACTATTTGCAGGACTATGTTGATAATAGATAGTAACTTAGGTCTTATTCAGAAGAGAGTGTAAGAAAATCTATTGTCCATGTACATGAGCCTAACTTCCCTAGTGGTTGCTCATGGGATCCAATGTTGTCAAAGATGTTAGGTGCTAAAAGGTGCATGGTTCTAAAATGCTGGAGGTGCTAGGTGCTTGCCTAGGTTCTCGTCTAAATAAAGTGAGATGCTCATCGATGTAAAAAATTATAAAAATATAATTATTGATAAAGCAATCATTATAGTAAAATACATGAGTTTCATATCATTTCATATTAAAAAAATACTATCAAAACATCAATTTATATATGTTCAACTCAAGGATTGCAATTTCGTACCGTACCGAAGTTTCGATCTCGGCTCGGTACAGTATGAGCATACCGCTCGGTATATATATATGTATATATATATGTATGCATATACATATATACATATGTATGCATATACATATATACATATATATATATGTGTGTGTGTGTGTGTTAAAAAATAAAAAAAAGAGGCGACGTTGCCTCGTTTCTTCTCCCCGCGCGGATGATGAGAAGTCGCCAACCACACCGAGGCCCTGTCGCCTCAGACGAGGAGGAGGCGATATTTCATCTGCGGCGTCCAGCAAGGGAGGGCAATGACGGATCGAGATTGTCGAGGGAGAGCGGCGCCGGATCTCTAGTTTCTCCCTTTTCTTCTCCCTCTATTTCCTTCTCCCTAATACTGCCCGCTATGGTAATGGGGCGAAAACAGCCCCAATCTATGGTATCACCCAGTAGCGGGCGGTCCGCGTATCGGTCTGTTGGTGGATCGATATCTTTCGAAATTAAAATCCTTAGTTCAACTATCTAGAAAGCATTTAAGTATTAAGTTGTTTAATTCTAATAATAAACACAATAAAACAAAAGAAGATTTATAGTAAAATTCCAACAATTTCATTAATAAAGTCAATGATTATGAACGTCCACTTAAATCATCAACATTGTTAGGGGGAAGGGGTCCATGCATGAGAGGAAAGGGGATGTTGCCACACTTGACAGAGACACCTCCAGGGGTCATGTTTGTTAGAGAGGAAGCATTTGACAATGGAGGAAATAGCCATGACAAATGTGCACTCGGAATCGTGGCCATTGGAGAGGAAGGATCAATGGAGGAAGCACCCATCATGGCTGTACACGCAAGGTCACTACCGCTAGAGAGGAAGCAAATGGAAGTGAAGGGAGGAAAATATGTTTCAAATATAGCAAGCTCGATAGGGTTTACGACGTGCGAGGGGGGAGTAAGGGGGTACAAACTGTGACTTATTCCTTATTTGGTCTGGACTGAACCACTTTGTTCAGTTTCGAATTGAGCTGGTCAAACCACTTGACATTTCTAGTGTAACTTGGGTTTGGTTGCTTGGGCTGGACCAAGCGAGTGCTCGAGCTGCACATTGCTAGGCGCTTTCCTAGGTGGTGCTCTAGTGAAGTTGCTATAGTTGAGGCGCTCGGGGCTCGCCTCACATTGCCCGAACTCCTAGGTGAGCAGTTGGTGACAACACTGGTGGAATCTATAGCTGGTTATCTTAAATTCTTAATAAGTTTATGAGGAAATAGAGATGATTTTTCAATTTCCCATTGTTGTATTTGACATGACCATTTAATTTGGTCTGCTGTTGTATTTTTATTAGGAATTGCTAGCTCACAAGGATCTTTGCTCTAGAAATAAACATACCATGAAGCTGATCAATAGGATTTGCATTACATATTTTAACCAAGGAAATAATATCTATATATTAGTATGCATAGATATGTGTAACATTGCCCTTCTAGTGCTAATGTACTGCGAGGGGATGCTTAATTGTACTTGTAACCAAGGGCTTTTTTCTGTGACTCACTTTACTCGGTGCAGGTTGGGGTTGAACCAGATATTGTGCTCTTTTTTGACTGCCCTGAGGAGGAGATGGTTAAACGAGTACTAAACCGTAATCAGGTTGTTGTTGCTTTAATGACTTTGATTCTCAATATTTCCAAAATTTATAATTCTTTGGATTTGAGTTGATTATTACTGCAAGTGATCAATTTGTCCAGGGAAGAGTTGATGATAATATTGACACAATGAAGAAACGTCTCGAAGTGTTCAAGAAACTGAATCTTCCTGTAATAGATTATTACTCTGCAAAAGGAAAAGTTTGCAAGGTAATTTGAAAATAATAGGCCATGAATTTGTTTTTGTTAGGACTGGCATTTATAACACTTCCCCTGTCCCTTTCTTCAGTTCTTAGATCCTGTTCTACATATTCCTGTACCAGAATGACATATACTATATGCCTCATCTTGATATACTGTGTCACTCGAATGTCTATATATTTTTTTATATTTTAATGGATGCCATTCTTTTGTGTTCCCTTTAGGTGTTGTGGTTGTTTGGTTTTTTGGTGTTTTTGTGGAAATTCATTTTGTCTAGAAACATTAACTTATCACAACACTAAAGCAGTTCATCACTTTATTGGATATTTATGTTCAATATTTCCACTTGATACATGAAGTTTTTTACTTAGGTTTAATAGTTCCAATCTTTTCCTGCATTAAACATGTGAATGGTGAAAGATTAAGAGCACCTATGCTGGATGCTATGGTCATTGATATTTTGAATGAGCTTTCTTTTAAATTTGTACCAAAACTTTCTAGCATTTTTTCAAGCTACAATTTCTTTAAATGCCTGATTGCTGAGCCTTAAATTATTTGAAAAACTTATAAAATGCTTATATCATAGGAGAGTCCACTACTAGTTTAGTTTTGCATGGCAGACATGCCAGTGTTGTCCTGTTGGAGTTTTAGTGGCAAGATGAGGTCCTGACATCTCCTTGGTTTGTTATATTTCTGTTATAATGATGTCATTACCCTGATATTTAGCAGTCACATTAAGAAATTTGGTGAAATGGAGTCAGTTCGAGTCAATGTCATGCTAAATTAGTGAAATAGAGTGAGAAGAGCAACTAACAAATGCAGAAAGAGGAAAGAGAAAGATATGAGGTTCTGTCAACTGCCAAAAACGAGAACTTGTTATTACATTTAACTTATACTTTGTGATGGTTCACTCTCATCTATCTAGGGCGTGAACCATAAGCAAACCTATTCTGATCTAAATTATTGATATAATGGAAAATGATTGTCAACATGAGTCCAAAGCTCCAAATAGCTAAATACTAACAAAAATAACTAACTGTTCTTCCTTAAATTCATCTTTAGGCCCTGATGAGTTGGCAAATCAAGCCCATATTATGCATGCACAAATTAATGTGTTTTTCATTGAAGCTCCCAAACATTATATATAACTCAGTTTAAATGAATTTTAGAATCTCAAGTTCCAGTCCGAGAAAGTTACTACTGTTATTATACCTGCAAATAGCAGAAATAGTTTTAATCATTTAATAGTAAAGTATAAAAAAATGTAAATCTGATTCAATTTGCATTGTTTTTTGTTCTTGAAATGGAGATTCCATCTCAGTTTTTTTTATTTTAATCTTTTACTAATTAGTGTCTCCAAGTGTCATATATTAAACTAGAAGATGTATGATTATTTATTCATCCATCCAGTGAATCAAAGTTCTTAATTAAATAACTTGTGGTAGCAGTTATAAAAAATTTGATGGTAAAGTGCTGTTAGAATTTTGCTTTCCTACCCAGTAGAATTTGATTTATCATTTTTTTGAGCATATTCTCTGTGTTAACACTTAACAGTAATATCACTGTTTGCAGATTAATGCAGTAGGAACTGTGAATGAGGTTTTTGAAAAAGTTCAACCAGTCCTTGCTGCCTTGAGGTACTGGTTCCATGATGCCAGCATAATTAGTATCATTGACACAATACTTTTAGTTGCCATGCATTGTTATCAATTAATGTTGCAAATAAATTATTTTTTTACTAAGAGACTACCTTTTCCATGGTAATCAAACATTAGATGTGGTTAAGTGGAAGAGAAAGTTCTTTTTTTCTCTTTGCACATTCTTAAAAGTTAACAGTGATTTACAAAGCACTAGGCGCCAAGGTCCTAAGGTACTCGAGGGCGCTAGTCGCTCGCTCAAGTGAAGTGAGGCACTATAAAATATTAAAATATAAAAATATATAATACAATTGATAAATATGATTATGTAAATAAAAATATGATATTAAATTAAAAAGATCTAAAGTATCAACTACCAAGTCATATTATCCATCTTCTAATAACAAAAATGTCAAAAGACTTAAAACAATAAAGTTTTACATCAAATTCAATTATCATCATAATTAATATCATTATTTTCAAACATATCATCATTTTTCTTTTCCTCTCGTTCATTTTTATCAAAATAGGTTTCCTCTTTGATAATGACAAGAGATGAATTTGAGGCCTTTGCACTCATTTTTGCCTTTATTATATGTCTTGTATATATCTATAATTCTCTAAACACTCAAGGCTCTTGCCACATCTCCCCATATCAAGCTATCATCTTTAAATACAAGCTCATCTTTGTTATCTTGCAAGTTCGCTCTATTCCCCATCGACCACTTATTTGAATCATCAACGTCTGTAATGAGATCGGGTCAATGTTATTTCATAAATTATGACGAGCCTTTAATGCTTGATTATACTTTATATAAACCAGACATGTAATCATTGATGCTCTGACCAATTTCTTTTCTGTGTGACTCTATCATGCCATAAAATTTAAAAATATATTAATATATATTTAAAAAATAATAGATTAATTAAAATAAAAATATTCTGTGATCCTTACATGCTCAAAAACACTTTAATTTTGCTCACAACATGTAGCACTACAAGTCAAATTAAGAATTTTGATAGTTAATTGCTACAAATTCGGAGTGGAATTTCCAAATAGATTCCACAATTCAGTTGCAAAATTTACTTTATTAATAATAATATACTATACATGAAATTAATTATATAAATTTATAAATATCTAGGGATGTAGTTGTCCTAGATTGAACTACCATTGAAATTTCAAAAAGACCATCGACATTCTTATGTAAAGATAATTTACGTATGATCTTATCTTGCACCTCAAGGTTTGGAACTAATCTTGCACCCATTTACAACTTCTGCAACAATCTTAATGGAGGTGTTTTTATAAAAAAATTCTAGGTTTAAATAATATCTTGTTGCATGTAATGAACAATGAAGTTGATAATTCCATCTTTCGTCAATGATTGCAAATATTTTCTTATACTTTTCTTCATTTCCATCAAAAGACTTTTGAATCGTCTTCTTTGCTCTATCCATAGCCTCATAAACAATTGTTGGCTTATATGACTAAAAAAAAAGTGCAAAGGAATAAATCTTATGAGATTTTATTAGAGGATAATGTTGAATATATTAGAGATGATGATGAAGAAGATTATTTTGTAAGTGTCAATCCAAGTCGGAAAAGAGTATATGACAGAAAAGAAAAATAAGCCACGGTTGTTAGGAAGGGTAAAAAAGGACCGATAGACTTATATATGTATCAAGGGTCACAAAAGCAACAAGGGCAATAAAGAGCAAAATTAAGACAAACAAATATAAGTGATGCTTGTGATAAGGAAATAAGGGGAAGAACAATTTAGCACATTGCTTATTTGTTCTATCAGGCTAGTCTTCCCTTTAGTAATTGTTGTTTAGACAATTTTAAAGAGATGATTGAAGCTATTGGAAAATATGGTGGTAGATTAAAACCTCTAAGTTATTTTATAAGTATAGTAGTAGTATGTAGCTTGGTTCAATCGAACCAACTAGCCACTGTTCAATCGAATCGGACTTAATAGTTTGGTTTGGTTACTTCGTTTGAACCAGGTGCTTACCCGAGGCGCTTGATGCCTGTGTTCAGGTGAGTGCCCAGACGACACTTCATTGAAGCGTGCCACCTTGTTAAGGCCTAAGGCGATTGGGCCTTGCCTCGCCTTACCCGAGCGCCTAGTCGAACGCTTGGGTGCCTATTTAAACCCTTGAAAGTTAATAGGTTAAGGTAAAAAGGGTGACAATTGTAGAAGGCTCTAATAGATATGGGGTTTAAGAAGGGGTAATTTATGCAGTCTTACCATTTCAAGTGGTAGTCTTTCTATTATATTAAATCTTTGAGGAACATAACAATACTGATTTCTAATGATTAATAATTTCTTGATAGTAAGGTTTTAAATATTGACAGGACGAGAATTTTGGTATGTTGTAGGCACAATACAACTTGGCATAAAATGGTTGGTATGCCCCTTATGCTGGTCAAAACAAAGCCAAACAGTGGCCTCGCCTGTGTATATAATATTCCATTGGCACAACACTAACATAATTGTGACTTAGCTGATTTTGTCTAAATAATGTGACACCCTTCTTATGTTCGTTTACAAAGGATACTTTATAGCAAGGATTTTAATTTCGAATAATATTGCTCGTATCGGGCGGTACCGTCGATTGGGGTTGCTTCTATCCCGTTAACGCCCTAAATCGGTTTGTGACGGTCGATTTCGATCGTCGTCGCCCATTACCGGGTGGTATTAGTCGAGGGAGAGCTGAGGGAGAAGAAAGAAGAGGGAGAAGAGAAGGGAGAACCTGTAGATCCGATGCCGCTCGCCCTCAATGATCTTGATCCGTCGTTGCCCTCTTTCACCGAACGCTACAGATGAGATGTCGCCTCCTCGTCTGAGGCGACGAGGCCTCGGCATCGTCGACAACTTCTCCTCATTTGTGCAGGGAGAAGAAGCCTCGACGATGTCGTGGGGAGAAGAAACAGAGCGTCGTCGAGGCGACATTTCTTCTCACGCGGGCAGAAGAAACGAGGCGGCGAGGTGGCGATTGTTATGATCAAGAGCGGCATTAAGAGGGGGGTGAATTAGTGCAGTGGATAAAATTATGTTGGTTCGAAAAATCTTTCGTACGATTAAACCGATCTCCGAAGATGTTAACTTAAAAGCATGTGAGAACGTAGTGAGAGTAAGAAATCATTTGTAAGGTAAAGTAGATTGCAATAAAGGTAAATAACAAAACAGAAATGTAAACCGATTTAAAATGGTTCGGTCGTCATGACCTACATTCACTCCACCGATTCCTCTTCCGTCGAGGCCACCAGCATCCACTAACGATCTTCCTTGGATGGGCGAAGATCAACTACCCTTACAACTCGATTCTCCTTTTGACAGGTTCAGGAGAAGCAACGAGGCGGCGAGGTGGCGATTGTTATGATCAAGAGCGGCATTAAGAGGGGGGTGAATTAGTGCAGTGGATAAAATTATGTTGGTTCGAACAATCTTTCGTACGATTAACCGATCTCGAAGATGTTAACTTAAAAATGTGAGAACGTAGTGAGAGTAAGAAATCAATTTGTAAGGTAAAGTAGATTGCAATAAAGGTAAATAACAAAACAGAAATGTAAACCGATTTAAAATGGTTCGGTCGTCATGACCTACATTCACTCCACCGATTCCTCTTCCGTCGAGGCCACCAGCATCCACTAACGATCTTCCTTGGATGGGCGAAGATCAACTACCCTTACAACTCGATTCTCCTTTTGACAGGTTCAGGAGAGAACCTTTACAACCTCCTTCACTCCTCTCTTAAACAAGACTAACACTTAAGTTTTGAGAGGGTCACACACAATTACAACAGCGTTTTCTTTTCTTTTTTACTCTCAGTTGTGTGTATGTTAACCAGGGATGAGAGGGGTATTTATAGGCCTCAAGTGGATTCAAACTTGGAGCATAAAAATATCTCATCCTCGGTTTTCGGGGTCCTGGCGGTACCACCACCTGTGCTAGGCGGTACCACCGCCTGCAGCACTGACACTGTGCGGTATCACCGCCTGACACCCTGCCACTGGGCGGTACCACCGCCTGACACAATCTCGGAGACAGTGCCACGACGGTTCCACCTGTTGGGTCACTATTTGGGCCTTCTACTTGGCTCAACACAACCCAAACATGGGCCCAGTTGGTCCCTAATTGGGTTGGTCTAATTATATTATAAACCAACTCAATTAGACTCTAAACTAACTCGATCTAGACATAATCGATTACAAGCGAATCCTATGTTGTCCGACATGTCATTGGCTCATCCGACGCTTTGTCCGATCCTTTGGCACATTATCCTCTTTCGCGGCCTTTTGCCCAATCGACATGTTGACTCCGCAACTCCGATCTCCTTGGCGCAATGTCCGCTCTTCTAGGCCCGATGCCTGAATTCTCGGCCCGAAGCCTTATGCCGACACGTCGATCGATCCTCCCGCTCGACGTCCAATCTTTTGACATGTTCCCTCTGGCATATGATTCTTCTTGTTTTAATCAATTTTCCTTTCCTTGATCGAACTTAGTCCTGCGTCACTCAAAATGCAGATCAGATGAACACTATCAATTGGTTTCATCATCAAAATTCGAAATTCAACAGTGATGTCACCTCGTCACCCTTTTTTGCGCGAGTAAAAGGAAACCTCGGTTTCTTCTCCCCACGCGGGCAGAAAAAGGAGGACAACGTCACCTTATATATATATATATATATATATATATATATATATATATATATAGAGCGGTACACCAAGGTGTACCGCATGGTACTCTATTCCGTATCGTACCGAGCTACGCTCGAAACTCCGGTATTGTATGAAATTACGATTCTTGCTTTATAGATGTTACAAAATAAAAATATGGACTTCGCAAGCTCTGAATGATCACACAACAAAGGGCTTAAGGCAATCCACCATATACAAGTCATTGTGCAAAAGTGCGAATGCAACATCGACAGTAAGACCAAGCAATGGTCCATCCTTAGACATATAATCGAAGCTCCATACAATCTGGTGCTACCCAAGGGTTCTAGGATGCTGAGAAATTGACATTTCACATCTCCAAGCCATCGACTGATGGTACCACTTCATATCCCTTGCAACTTGCCTATTGGAAAATTCTTGAAAACACCGAAAGCATACCTAGAGCGGATTCATCATTGTTTTCATCATTTTTTCTTATATGTCAGATTAAACCCAAATGATCTGTCTATGATATCAACAATGCTGTATGCTTTAATGTTATTTATCCATATACCACTTCCATGATTCTCGTGGTAGTGATTTTACTTTGTTGGCCTTTTGCAACATGTATTTATCAAAAGTTTTTTGCTAGACCAATCTGAGCATGCTACATGTACTTTGGATACGGATCTGTTCTTTATTTTGCCAATGTGCCAAAAGAAGTAAAAAAAAAAAGATGAAATGTTCCTCAGCTAATTAAAGATTGAGCTTAATTGGTTTATTGATGAGAAGTTGATGTTTAGCAATCACATTATAACTCATGGAAAATTAAATCCTTCTTTCCTTCTTGGTCTTCATTCTTTTTTAATCTATTCTCAAGTTGTAGGTATCATGCATAAGTTTCAAGGGTACAGATTTAGGGAATATTCTATTATGTTAGAAACAACAAAAAACTGATCCTGCTGACAATTCCATGTGGTGGGCATATCTTATGTGCTGCATCATTGTACCTATCTATTACAACAGCCACTATGTTATCTATATCTATTAGTTCAAAGGTAATGTGATTTGTTGTCCTAACAAAGAATCTAGTTCGCATCATGTAGTCTGTAGTTCGGAACACCAGTCAGTCTTTTCGTGAACAAGTCAAAGTATGCAACAATGTATTCTAGTTACACACCCAAAGACTACTAGATTCTATCATAAATATTCGTTAGAATTTTGCATCTGCTTTCTAAAACCTTGTTCAATTTCTTCCTAAGAAAGTTCAAATTTATTGTAGGAAAAATTTTTCATCAGTACTTCCATCTTTGTATCCTTTTACTTTCATCTAATTTTTCTTATGTCGTCCATAAGGTTCTCTTCTTATCTTTAAATCTTAGACATGCCTTTATCATCTCGACCAGTTTTCTGTCAGTGTTCATAGTTGATGCAATGCTACAAGCCTATAACTATTATGTGATACATCCATGCTTCTTCCTTGCCCTATTTTTCTACTTTACTGAACATTATTATTCAATGTTATATATAACAACAAACCATCAATACATAATTATTTGTAGTTGGCTGCATGGATCTTATTCTGCATATATCTTACCTATAAATTATCTATAGAGGCAACAATGTAGCTTACTACAAATTGATTTTATCTCACTGTCATAAATTGATGTTTGATTTCCTTGGTTTAATCATGTGATCACTTTGGTGGGGTTTGAGGCATTTTTGTTACAAACCGAAAAGTGAGGACAGAATAGACGAGATATTCATGTAGAACAACCTAAAGAAGATGATAAGGGTTTGAGGATTGGTTAGGTGGTTGGTGAAAAGAGAAAAACAAGGACAAAACAGAAAGGGGAACGTTTGAATGATTGTTGAAAGTTTGAAACACACTCAATTCACAAAAAAAAACTCATTTTTAACAATGAAAGTACAAATAGCACAAGTTCAAACACACACTAAGCTCCAAGGGAGAGAAAAACAAAGATGTTCTCCTTCTTAATTTGCTTTACTTATCATGAGATTTGTCCACTATCTTCCAGTAGTGGCAACGCCAATAACATCAAATTCCTAGTAGCTTGGGGTTTGATGGATCATGTATTTATTAATCAAAAGTATTGGATCACAAGGATTTTGGGGTTTTATTATGGTGGAAATTAAGTGATAAGATAATTGCAAAAGAGAGGAGAGGAAAATAGGGAACAGATAACTTATTGGACTCACTTCATGTCATGCAAACTCACTTCAAAGGAAGATTGTAGTTTAACCACTCACATAAGTAGTACAGAAAGTTCATCCATTTCATTGGTTGATGTTCTAATTGCAATTCTATTCCCTTTTTATACGCACCTAAGTACAAGAAAGAAAAGAAACTCTGCAACAATAAGGAAAAACACAATTAAAAAAATTACAACATAATGACTTTTTATTATTTTCTACTAAGGAGAAATTTTCAAAATAATTAAAAAAATCATCTTCTCCTTTTGATGATATTCCTGTATGCTTGCTTTTTTGAAAAATGATAAAATTTATTGTAAAGATGAAATCTCTAATCAAGATTTGTAATCTTCAATGACACCAAATTTGTTTGTCTCATTTAATTTTTATTGACATCTTTTTTTTCCCTCTTTGAGCAATCTATTGAAAACTAAATTAGGAATATAGGAGATGTTGCCATGCGTGAATTTTTGCAAAAATAGTCTTTAAGGCACAAAAATTATTCTTAAAAAAGAAAAAAATATCCAAAAAATATAACTATATTACTTTAAGAGTCTTCTACAAAATACCTCATGCTCCTCTGAGCACCAAATGCATCATCATTGCGGAAGCCAATCTTGCCTACAGATAACAGAAACTCTAGAAACCATAAAAGATAGCTAACCAATAATTATCCTTACGATATACATGAGAAAATTTATATTCATTAGACCTATCAATCAGGCTTAGAATATTTCTAAAGCTGTTCAAAAGTTCAAAAGGCTCCAGGGTGGTGTCTTCTCGTTGTTCAGAGGTTTAACATGAAGTTCAGCATCAGATTCAACTTCTAATTTTCAAACACGCAGTTTAATAGCTTGTTCTATTCCAGTTTTGCATCCAGCAAGCAAGAAATTCCTGCTATAAAGTCAACTCCTCCATCATTCTCCTGTACATGACAATCCATCAGCCAAATATTGGTCTTTTCAAATTGACCAGTATATGACATGTCCCAAGCCAACTTTCAAACCCCTGGAATACTTTACAGCTATCCAAATAAGCTGAAGCCTTGTAAATTATGGAAGAGAATGAGGTCCTTGCTCCCTTTAGAGGGCTCTAAGGCAAAAGACACTTTTTTTCTCAGTCTGCTCCCTCCACTTGAAAAATAAAAAGATCTTGGAAACATATTCAATTGAACCTGAATTCAGGCTCGTTATCAATCCAAATGGACCTGATTTAGCCTTTCTTTTTTTTGCACCTAGTGTGGATTTCTAAAGTGCCTTAATTTTCATCAGTTATCTTCTCTGTGGGTGATGCCTACTGGATTTTTTTTACCCAACACTCTGTTCCATAATTTGTTGATACATTTGATTTGGGAAACTTTCTAGTAAACGCTACAAAAACTCATGAATGCAAAAAGTGTTTTGCAAGCCTATTGACTCAACAATTCTTTTTACATATTTTCACCTTTTCAGAATTTTATTATGCAAAGAATCGGGCATAAGAATATCTACCATGTAACAATATCAATGATATTACTCCTATTGGTTGGTCCTAGAAATATGTACCAAAATTTCATAAATGGTCAGAAAATGGTCTGTCATTGTTTCTGATCTGGTTGTAATTTGCAAAACATAGTAAGACATCCACTGAATCTAAGAAGTTGACCAAATTGGTGCTGTGATCTGCAAATTCAGCTGGTGTCACTACTTCCTAACATTAGTAAAGGCCTTATAATAAATTGTTTTAGTGAGAAATATCATTAATTAAAAAAGCTATATTGTTCATGTCAAACTAGTTTATTGAATATGGCTATTTTGCACTTGATTATTTTGTATTACTATCACATAGAGTGACAGTTGTGCATAAGAATGTTGTGCTCTTGGTTTACATTAAGAAGCATGAGAGGAAAAATAGTTTTGCAATTGTTCCGGTGGAAAGCATTAACTTGTTTTTTTATTGTTGAATGACAGGATATGAAACGCAATGAAATGCTTGAAGTTTTTAAGACGTGAAGGAACAGTCCTGGATTTTGTCAGTTATAGCCATTGTGATGTTCATCTGTTTCCTCAGATTTTTACGATGATTTGCAAATGATCCCATTCCCATGTTCTTTTACTTTCTTTTCGAAAGTAAAAATTCTGCTCGTGTCCTTAAAGAAAAATTATTGGATACTAAACATCAAGGTGTTTGGACACCCAAAAGAAAGGGGACCAAAAAGAAAGAAGAAAAAAAAAAAGAATCAGGTAGCACTTGACGAGTAGATGGACATCAACCTTTTGTCTCGGGCTTGACATGAGAATTTAATGTGACCTTTTCCGTGAGAATTTTAATGGCAATTTTGTTTTCCGTTCTTTATGTGGCTTTTAATTGTTTATTTTACTGATGGCAGGTGCATTAGGGACGATGCATTAGACATTGTTTATTTTATGATGCTGTTCGGTATATGTATCATATCATGATTTAGCCTTCTCTAATACTTCATGCACCTTAAATAGCTGTAAGTTTTGAAAGCATTAGGGGTTATTAAAAGGTATGACAAAATAACTATTGAGAAAGTTGTAAGTTTTGAAAGCATTAGGGGTGTTATTAAAAGGTATGGTAAAATAACTATTGAGATATCACAGCTCAGTTGTATTATCACAAATATAAAAAAAAGGAAACTCTTGTTTTGAATTTAATCTATTAGAAATTGGAAATAGAGAAAAGTCAACCACTGATTTAAAAATTGATTTAGGAGTTGCAGTAGAAATCACAGGGTATCTGTTATTAATTATTGGTTGCAATGTGGATATTTAGGAATTTACATCTCATGCATCTGTTATTTTTCTACTGCGATCACCTTCTGACATCGGACATATATGATCATCAGCGAGGGCCTAAATATTTATGGTAAAAATGATGTGACCATCTTCCATTATTGAATGCATGAATCATGGCCATCATCAAGCAGTTTCCTCCTCATTAGAAGGAGAGCCTATTGGAATATTATTTTGGGTGCGATCTTTAATTATTTTAAGATTAGTTTAGAACCCTTTTTTTTTTAATCAATTATTATAGACCTATATCGTTATAAACTTGTATCATTATACAGTGTTATCCAAAAAATTCTTGTTAAGCTTCTCGCTAATAAGATTAAGCATGTCTTTAGTAAGATCATCTCCTTAGAGTAGTCGATTTTTCTTTCAGGTCATAATATACATGATAATATTTTAATGATTCAAGATATTGCTTGTTCTTTGTTTATATCTTGTGGTAAAAATCTTACGATGAAAAGAACCATCTCCTATTATTGCCTGTTGGATAAACGGAGAGCATTCCACTTGCTTTAAACAAACTCCCTTTATGATTATGAAATTATATGAAAGGCTAACCATAAGGAGCAATCATCGATAAAATAAATCGGTAAGCATTTATTATGCCCTATTAGAGGCCCATCTAGTAAACTTGATGCATGTACTAAGCTTTGGAACATACTTGCTATCCCGAGAACTCTTGTATTTTATTGGAAGCTGCTTCATAAAAAAAGCTTTAAAACCTATGTTAGATTGGTTAACTTTGATAGTGTTAATCCATATTGCTGCTACCTTTGTAACAATGATACAGGATCATATTTTTCTCTTGTAGTTTTGCGATAAATGTGGTCCCTTTTTTTCTTTTTTCTTTGGTGGTGATTGAGCATTGGGTGTTTTGGTCACTTCATACGGATTGTACTCGGCTTTTAAGGGCAATTATCGGCAATGGTCTGTGGCTGATTTGGAATTCTAAAACTAGTTATTTTTGTCATTATTGTTCATACTTATGGACTAGTGATGAATCATGAGTCGAGACACCATAATTAAATCATATTATGATTCAATAAGCTCTCTTATCCGCTTGATTAATTAATAATTATTATATTATGATGAAATGTAGAGTAAGAAATCATTAGACTCAATGAGGAGGTCGCGACGACACCAAGATTAAGAAGTCTCCTTGGCAAAATATAAATTACATATAATCCATTTTTGACTTAATTGAGAATTTTGACAATAGTATGAGTCAATAAATAAGTATATATATATATATTATTGATGATTTTTAGTTTTGAACGAGCAACTAGCTTCAAGAGCTATTTGTCATCTCGTGCTCCCTTCAACGGAGCATATAGGTTGTTATTATTTTTGAATTTATATAGGTTTATCTTTTGACCTAATCATACATCATTTTATTCCCGTTCATATTTCTTAATTATAGAAACTCTAATATAATCTAATTATTTGAAGGATGACAAAATTATAGAGGTAACAATAACAAAAGTTATAAATTTTCATCAAACTAAAGCAAAAAAAAAAAAAAAAACTACAACCAATAGCTTTGCCACATAAGTAAATTTGAAAAAAAAATTCAAAAAATATTTTTTATTATGTAAAATATTCTCCTCATCATAAGCAGCTAGGAAATCAATAACATAAAATAGAGCATAATAATTAAGATTAGAGTATTATTATATTGAAAACTAACTTATTTAACGAAGAGAATATATCGAAAGTCCACTCCCGACATCGATGCTTTGTTTACGATGGAATGAATACTAGCAAACTAATATGAGCAAATGACTATGTGATATGTGACTCGAGTCATCAGAGAAAAATCTATTAATTAAGATCTGTGAAGATTTAAATGATTGGGTATAGTGTCTTTGAATAATATCATCATATTTTTATTTATTAGTAAAATATGCAAGTCAATTTTTTTTTTAAAAATATGGATGTGTAATATCTCATCCTTATTTATCTTTTTTGTACAATAAATGAACACAAATATAAATAATCCTAAAGTAATTTACAAACAATAAAATTTCATTATTAATTATTTTGGAATATGTCAACACATTAATTTTTATTACAAACACATCTTATAAAATCTCAAATCCTAAATTTAAGGATAAGTAGAAAAAAGGGATTTTTTTCATCCCTTATTTTGAAATTTACCACTCTAATTTTCATTCAAATTAATAAAAAATTCTCAAATAAATAAATCATCTCACGAAGGCGTATGATAAAGTTAATAATTAAGATTGATAGTGATTTAAACTAACTTGGCTACAGTCACAATGTATTTATCCCTAGTTACTAAATTAGAAAACTATAACCCTATCAATTAATTGCGTTAATGAACTAAAATATGATGATTTCATTCGAAAATAATAATAATAATAATTTTTTGGTTGGATGATATCACGGGTATTTGAAAAAGATAGAACAATATAAAAATAGGGCGTTGTCAGTAAAAAGTCCAAAATATTATTTGGAAAATCACCCATATTTTTTACCCATCAATTGTAGAGAATTTACGACGAAGAAAATATATTTATGTAAATTCAATCGTTTTTATTGCCTTTATAGGCAGCACACGTGAGGGCGCCCAATTTATCCTGGAACTCACGTGCTTCGACCACCCTGCACCGGACCAACCGAACCTTCCACCCCCTTCCAATCTCGACCTCGATTCCTTCCGCTCATCCGCTTACTTTCATCAAATAAAGCGGACTGCAGAGCAAGCGAAGGAGACCGACATGTCCTTAGCCCTCACCCTCCCCAGTACTACCACCCGCATCCCCCTCTCCTTTTCCGCCTTCACAGCAGCGAGAAGAAGAAGAAGAAGAAGAACAAGGGATCTCTTCTCCTCTTCTTCCACCACAACCTTCGCCATGTCCTCCAATCCCATCACTCCCTCGCCCCCCCAACTCCAGCACCAACACCAACAGGAATCGTCGTCGTCGTCGTCTGCTGCTGCTGTAGATGCGGCGACGCGTTACCACAACAGGACGAAGCACTCGCTGACGGGGGGCTACGCCCGGGGCCCGCGCGGCCTGGACTGGGCCAATCAGCCAAACCCCTTCCTCCGCTTCCTCTCCTCCCCTCTCCTCCCCCTCCTCCACTCTCCCCCTGAACCTCACGACGACTCCCCTCTCTACCACTCCGTCTTCTCCTCCTCCCTTCCTCCGCCGCAGCCCTTTTCCCACGCCTCCATCTCCCGCCTCCTATACGACTCCCTCTCCCTCTCCGCCTGGAAGTCTACCGGCCTCTCCACCTGGTCCCTCCGCGTCAACCCGTCCAGCGGCAACCTTCACCCTACCGAGTCCCACCTCCTTTCCCCACCTCTTCCCCTCTCGCAACAACAACCCTCCTCTCCTCCTTTCTCTTCCTCTTCTTTCTTGGCCCATTACTCACCCAAGGACCACTCCCTCGAGCTCCGCGCCTCGATATCCCCGCCGGACCTCCCCCTCCACCGATCTCTGCTCCTCGCCTTCTCCTCCATCCTCTGGCGGGAGGCCTGGAAGTACGGTGAGCGTGCCTTTCGATACTGCAACCACGACGTCGGCCACGCCCTCGCCGCCGCCGCCGTCTCTGCCGCTACTCTCGGCTGGGACGTCTGCCTCCTCGATGGCCTTGGCCACGACGACCTCCATCGCCTCCTCGGCCTCGACCGCTCCAATCCCCCGTCCCCCGACAGGCTCCCCGACCGTCCTGTCCGTGGCCGCCTCCCATGGGTCGAGTCTCAGCACCCCGACTGCGCCCTCTTGATCTTCCCCTTCGGCGGGACTCCACCCTCGGTCGATTATGCCGAGCTTGCCTTGGCGTTATCCCGCTTACCGGCGATGGAGTGGCTCGGCAAGCCCAATTCCCTCAGCAAGGACCATGTCTGTTGGGACGTGATCTACAAGACGGCCGAGGCCGTCAAGAAACCGCCGACGTACGGTGAGGGGTTCTCTGTGAATCCATTCCATAGGAGCCCGCTTATATCACCTGATCTATACAAGGATATGACGGTCCGGCAGGTGGTCAGGAAGCGGCGTAGTGCTGTCGACATGGATGGCGTGCATGTGCTGGAGAAGGATACCTTCTACCAGATCTTGCTTCATTGCCTTCCTTCCGGTGAATTGGGGCTCGGAGAGAAGCAGGGGAAGCAATTCACGTTGCCGTTCAGAGTCCTGACATGGGACGCAGAGGTGCACGCAGCACTCTTTGTTCATAGGGTCCGGGACTTGCCGAAGGGGTTGTACTTCTTGGTGCGGAATGAGGAGCATCTTGACCGTCTAAAGAGTGCAATGAGGTCAGAGTTCGAGTGGGAGAGGCCGGAAGGTTGCCCTGCTGGGCTTCCTCTCTATAGGCTTGCACGAGGAGACTGTCGGGAGCTTGCCAAACAACTTTCGTGCCATCAGGTATGGTGAAACTAATTATTCTTTGTTTAATTGCCATAATTTTCTCCACCTCCATCATATTAGCTTAGGTATGGAAGAATATCGTTGTTGAATCGTCTTGTCCCATGTTTGATGTTCAGGAAATGAAATGGACCCACTTTTCAAAACATTGTGATTAAGGAATTAATGGAACTTTTCAGAGCTCGTTGTACCTTTAACCTTTGTTTAAAGTGTAGGACATTGCCTCAGATGGGTGTTTTAGCCTAGGCATGGTTGCTCGTTTTGAGCCAGTTCTGCGTGAAAAGGGTGCATGGATGTATCCTCGTCTGTTCTGGGAGACTGGAGTTCTTGGTCAAGTACTATACCTGGAAGCACATGCAGTTGGGATATCGGCTACTGGAATTGGTTGCTACTTTGATGATGATGGTATGTGCTTGTTACATTTATATGATACAGTTCTTGTTCAGTATTTGACTGTTGTGGATTCCATGATGTTATAACTCGTGTTGCAATTATTTATGGTTAACTCAAGGCACATATTTTATTTTATGGATTCTAGCAGACAAATTAAGGTGATAGAAGAAGATATTTTTGGGAGCAGAAACAAAAATGACATGTTGGAAAAGACTATATCTAGTTTAGTCATGGTATACCTTCGACCAAGATTCCCTGGGGCTTTTGTTTCTAAAATTTTATGTGGAAGTTATCTATCTATGACTACTCAGTATTAGTCATTTATAGTTCTAGAACCATTAATCTATAGGTCAAATCTAGTTACTTAATGTCCCGTGTCATATGTAACACTTTTGTGTCATGCATATGATTATGGAGTTCATGCACCAAACTTAAGGGACAGTCCTATGGATGATATTGTTAGGAAAATGACAGAGAGAACATAAGATGATAAAATTTTAGAAGAAATTCAAACTAAAAACTCTAATAGAGATCATGAAGCAAAAATGTAATTTTGATTAAGCAAACTTATGTTATCTTTCTCATATTTTTGACATCATGAGTTCTTTTTATTCTGGTGAGAAGATTTACATTATAACCAGAGAAAGCATTGCCTTCTTTAGTCCCTTCCTGGTATCATTTTACAATGCAGCTGCACTAATGGGCTAGTACCCTATGTAGCAGGCTGGACTAACCCCACCTGCATCTAAAGTCCAGGCAGGTCAACAGTCCTTTGTTAGGATTTGAGTGGAGAAATGGTTCGAAAAACCCATCCTGGCAAGAAATTCAGAGTCCCAACTCAGTCGAGGATATCTGTCAATTTGAAGGAGAAAGTCTTAAAGAAATAATGATGAATGAAGAAGAAGCAAGCTCTAGTAGACCAAAGGCAAGGAGAAGAAATGGAATATAGGTACATTTGTAGAGAAAAGAATACCTTATTATAAATTTAGACAAAATACCCATACAACAATGGGAGGAAGAGTTAGAAGATTAGGGACAAATGTTAACCTTATCATTCTTACAATTAGAAGACGATTCGTTATTAAGAGACTTTATTTATAGCTCTTTAAGAGGATCATTAAAAGAAATTTCAAACATATAATGTAAGTAAGCATATATCTTACTTAGAAGTTGGATATAGTTCATAACAATCATAGCAATAGGAGAATAGGTAGTAGGAGATATCGACAAAACAATGGCAAAGTATATAAGATACCTAGAAAAAAAAAAGATGTTGCAATCCAAGTGCTCTAGGAGAATATTCAAAATTTTACCTAAGTTATTTAAGTCAATCAGGAGAAACATCCAATCCATACTACATAGGAAAATATATAATTGGTAACTTAGGAGGAGGATTACAAAGAGAATAGGTTGAACCAGTGAAGTCACCGGGTGCTCGCTAGGTGCCCAGGCGAGGTCAGGTGAGGCTTGAGCACCCGATAAGTGAGCCGGGCGGGCGACTTCAACCGAGCACCTCAGCCTAGGCGTTGGGCGGGCCAGGCACCCACCTAATTAAAATCAGGTTGGGTCGAGCTTGAGTCATATAAATTTGAATCTTTGGTTTGGTTAAACCAGATGAGAATAGTCTCATCCCTACCACTCCCCACATATTCGTGTCCTAATCGCGACGACGGCGAAATAGTCTCTTTCTCTAGTGATTGCTCCTCGGCAAGCAACGATTGCCTTCCTTTCTATCGGCGAATGACAATAGCAGCAGCAACGTCTTTCTTTGGCGAGCTCTTGTCGCTGTGACTTTTTCCTCGATTTGTGTGATGGCTGTTGCACCTTCCTCTCCATCGACGAATGATGGCAGCGATAATGACATCTTCTGCTCCCGATATATACCTCTCTCTCTCCTCTTCCTCCACCTTCGCACACAACCTTCTCCTCCCTCCTTCGTCTTCCCCCCATTCATTGCAACCCCCTTGGCACTATCCTCCCCCTCCCTACTCCTCCCAGCACCCCTAATCCCTCATCTCTCTTCCCTCCTTTGTCGCAGCTTCCCTTATTTTATCTTAGAATGATTTCTTATATGAATGTTGCTGATCTATGCCTACTTCTACTCTCTCTAATTACTCCTAGTTCAAATAATTCCTTGATTTGTATATTAAATTCTTTCATGTCTAAAGGATTTATATTTAAGGTTATTATGGTAATGTTTGGATTTATTATTTCTATTTTAGCCTTTATATTATTTTTCTCCTAATTAATCGCAAGATCTATTCCTATTGTCCTATCTCTTCTATCCTTTTCTATTATTTCTATTATCGTGTCTTATCTTTCTTCTATTTTGCTACTATATTTGTTGTTATTGGGAAACTATTCATTTGCTTATGTATAGGCCTCTTATTGATTGTATAAAATTTATTCCTAATATTAATAATACTGTTTAGGTATTTCTACAACTAATGTTCTTGGAAAATAGAATATTGTATTTTATATTTGTATTGATATACTAGTTATAAAAATATTCGTAATCATATTGTGTATTGTCACATGTTACCATTTTACTTGTGTTATCTAATTTAATGAGATATTCTTTAGGTACTAGATGTTTTTGTATCATGCATAATCTGATTCCTCAGTCTAAAATATAATGGTGGTTATGAATATACAATTTTTTGTGCTTACATTATTAATTGCCTTTATGCTATTTCTATATAATTTCTTGGATTTATTAATTCTAAAAGGTTTATTTCCTCTATATCTTCTGATGTAGTATGAGTAGCAACGAATTTCTTTTTGATGATAGAGAGATAAAAAGAGAAAAATATATAATAATTGAAAGATAATAGAAAAAAACTTGGATAATTACTAGGCTTGCTTTAGCTCAAGGAGTGAACTCTGAGGATGAAGGCCCTGCACCTTCGAACATCTCATGGTTGGATAATAAAATCATTCCATTGAAAAACAAATATGGTCTCGCGCCACTCACACATAATGTGGGAAAGAATTCAATTTATTGAGTTATCTCTAATTGATGCATTATAATGTTCTAGCCCCTTTTTATAGGTTCAAGTATAAAGATCAAAAGAAAATTATAGAAATAAGAAAAATTATAATTATATCAAATCAAATATATGATCTGTTTCTTCCTTCGAAGAGGATAATATCCTTGACTTGATTTGAGTGATAATCTTTCTTTTTTGATGATATTATTGATTGATAGACTTTCATCTTTGTAAAGATGAATATTTAAGAACTCCAATCAAGATTTGTAATCTTCAATCAATATTAAATTTGATTTCTTCCACTCTTTCTATATTTGTTTTCTTTTTTTTCGCCTTGAGTAGATGTTACCATGTGGCAACTTATGACTAATGCAAAATATCTCGAAACTAATAAAATTTATTTAAATAACATATAAACTAAATTGTTCTTGCATCATACACTTCCGTTGTGTAGGAACTCGACTCGAGTTCATATAATCGAGATTTAGATCAGCCTTGATGATAGAACATATTGGCTAAACCAAAAGCTTTGATGCCATTATGATGTAGGACAAGTAGCAATGGATTTCTTTATGATGATAGAGAGATAGAGAAAGAGAAAAAAAGATATAATAACTGAAAGATAATAGAAAAAACTTGGATAACTATCAGACTCGCTCTGGCCTAAGGAGCGAACTCCCAGGACGAGGGCCTTACACCTCCATACATCTCGCATGTGAACAATGGAACCATTCCATTAGAAAACAAATGTGGCTTCGCACCACTCATACACAAGGTGGGAAAGAGCTCAATTCATTGATTTATCTCTAATTGATGCATTATAATGTTCTAGCCCTTTTTATAGCTCAATTACAAAGATCTAAAGCAAATAACAGAATTAAGGAAAATTACAATCATATCAAGTCAAATATGTGATCTGTTCTTTCCTTTGAAGAGGATAATATATTTGACTTGATTTGAGCAATAGCCTTTTTTTTATCGATCAATAGGCTTTCATCTTTGTAGAGATGAATATCTAAGATCTCCAATCAAGATTTGCAATCTTCAATCAATAATGAATTTGATTTCTTCCACTTTTTCTACATTTGTTTTCTTTTTCTTCGTCTTGAGTAGATGTTGCCATGTGGCAACTTATGACAGATGCAAAATATCTCAGAACTAATAAAATTTATTCAAATAACATATAAACTAAATTGTTCCTGCATCATCTTCTATATCTTCTACTTTATATATGTTAGAATTATCTGAATCAGCGTCAATTTCTAGCCTTAACTGCTGAAGGTCTACATATTTTAGAAGGATATTTAGTTTTGGGCAATTTGGTTTTATATGGCCTTCTTCTCGACATAAGTAGCATTTACTTTTCTTTTCATATTTTCTTCTATACAGTGGTCACTCAGGTTACAATGTTTGTTGCTTGATCTTCTATAATATTTCTTCTTAAGTAACCGTTTGCCTGCTAGTTTTACTCAATCTATAATTCTTGTATTCTGTATATGGTCTTCTCCTTTGCATTGGTTTTTCACACCCGAATTCATATGGTTCATGGTATGCAAACTTTTTACATATTCCTAATCCTAATCCTCTATTTCTGAATAATGTTCGTCCCTCCTTCAATAATCTTACTTCCTCGCATAGTTGTGCATAAGTTAATTGACAAATTTTACAGCTTGTCCTATGCTAAATACTTCTGAAATTTTTGTGTGTTCAGCCCAGTCTCTTTGTAGTCTTCCTCGCCTACTTGTGCATCAATTAATTGGCAAATTTTATAGCTTGTCCTATGCTAAATAGTCAAGGTTTTTAATTTCGTACTGTACCGCCCGATACGGGCGGTACATACTGGTCCACAAGTAGATCGGCTCGTGGATCGCCCGCTACCGGGCGGTATCAGGTTTTTGGTCCTGTATCGGGCGGTAACAGTTGAAATTTTGACCATTGTCGACTTGTATCAGATGGTAACATAGATTTCAGCTTTTGATGTTGATTGTTAGAATTTGTTGTTAACCTATGAATTTTTGGTAGCAATTTGACGCAGAACAAGTGTTGATGGAGTCTCAAAGAGGATTACTGCAACTCATTGAATTGAAATGAAAGCATAAACTGCTGAAATTCTAGAAACAGTACATAAAATTGTCTTAACAATGATTTCAGGAAGATAATATGATGCAAGTCATTCCAATACTTCAGATTTATAAATTTAAATATCATTTTCAGCTAAAACATGCAGGAATTATTGCAAGATAATTAAAAAAAATTAGTTTATGATAGGATGAACCATAGATTTCAGCTTTTGATGTTGAGTCATTAGTTAACTCTTTTCTAATGACTCCATTTTTTATAAATTTAAATATCATTTTCAGCTAAAACATGCAACTCTTTTTTTTCTACTTTTTAAGTATTTTTGGAAGGATTTATCCCTATTTTAGGTGTACTGCTCGGTACGTCGGTACCATACCGTACCGAGCAATTCTCGATACATCGGTATGGTACGAGTTTAAAAACCTTACTAAATACTCCTGAAACTTTTGTGTGTTTAGCGCAGTCTCTTTGTAATCTTCCTCCTAGATTGGATGCTTCACATGACTTAGATAACTTAGGTAAGCTTTTGAATATTCTTCCAGAGTACTTAGATTGCAACATCTTATTTTTTATAGATATCCTACAAACTTTGCCCTTGTTTTTTCAATATCTCTTGTTACCCATTCTCCTATTGCTATGGCTTTTGTGAATTGTATCTGCAGTTGTATATTCCTTTTTTCAACAACTTTTAGATAGGATATATGTTTACTTGCATTATATGCTTGAAATATGTCTCTTAATGATCCTCTTACAGTACTATAATGAATCGTCTAGTTCTGATGATGAGGTTAACCTTTGTCCCCAATCTTCTAACTCTTCCTCCCATTGTTGTATGGGTATTTTGTCTAAATTTATACTAGGGGCATTCTTTTCTCATCAAATGTACCTATATTCTATTTCTTCTCCTTGCCTTGGTTCTTGTGTTACTTTACTAGAGCTTCTCCTTCATTCATCATTATTTCTTTAAGACTTCCTCTACTCCCAAATTCAAGTTGACAACGTCCTTTTTCTCATACTCCTCTATTCTTTGTGTTTCTTTTTCTAAACTTAAGCTTTGAAAGTCTTCTTCTACATTTTCTTTGTCTAAAATGTCTAAACAAACTTCTACTAGTAAGGTTTCTTCTAGCAAAGTATCAAAATCTTTTTTAGGTACATTAACTTTAAAATCTCTTTCATTTTCTTCTTCTATAATTGTATTGATTTTTGTTGTCCTAAATACATTTTTGTATGGTCACTTGTTTAGTTGCCATTTTTTATAGATTATGAATTTTTTACAATATTCTAATTACTCTATCTATATCTTCCCCTTTGATTTGTTCGATTATTTATTTTATTTCTTCTTTACCTTTTCCATTTTTATAGATTACATCCTATAACGGTATGTATACTAGACTATTTCCTTTATGTTTCTTAGATCTCTTTTTACATCTGTACAAATTTTCCAATTGGTTTATACCAAATTTTATCTAGTTACTATACTAAATACTCTTGAAGTTTTTGTATAACACCCCGATTAGTCCCACATCGAAAGTGGACAATTTTAAGATTAATTTATAAGTCTAATGAGTGTACTACTATCAACTTCAGCTTAAGCATTTTGACTAGTGGTTTGGGCCAAATAAAGTTAGGCTAGTTAGCATAGTAGACCTGGGTCGTGACATTTGGTATCTAAGCCGACCTAATTATTAGGGCATGATGAGGGGTGCGAGTAGGAAAGGGCTACTCGTGGATAGAGTCGGAGGACTCGTCATGCGTGAAACCACTACTGAGCTATGCCTCACATGCATCATGCTAGGGTTGATTTGGGCTATGTTAGGCCTTGACGAGTATGTCAAACCTTTGAGTGTGGGAGATTGCAACACCTCGACTAGTCCCATATCGAAAGTGGGCAAGAGTAAGATTGACTTATAAAGATCTGATAAGTGTATTACTATCAATATCAGCTTAAGCATTGTGGCCAGTGGTTTGTGCCAAATGAAGTTCATAGGTTAGTTAACCCATCAAACTCAGGTCGTAACATTTTGTGTTCTCAACCCATTTTCTTTGTAATCTTCCTTGTAAGTTAAGTTACCTTCAATTCCACTTATATGTTTTTCCAATGTAGTATGGATTGGATGCTTTTCTCCTGACTTTGATAACTTAGGTAACCTATTATTTGTACCAAATATATTATACCCTAAACCCTTAATCTTTGTTCTTGCGCCACAAGAAGTAATTTCCTGTAGCCAGGGAATTTGTACATTGACCCCATGATTATGGTGTTGGGGTTGAAGACACTCCCTATCTCTATGGATTGGATGCTTTTCTCCTGACTTTGATAACTTAGGTAACCTATTATTTGTACCAAATATATTATACCCTAAACCCTTAATCTTTGTTCTTGCGCCACAAGAAGTAATTTCCTGTAGCCAGGGAATTTGTACATTGACCCCATGATTATGGTGTTGGGGTTGAAGACACTCCCTATCTCTATGGATTGGATGCTTTTCTCCTGACTTTGATAACTTAGGTAACCTATTATTTGTACCAAATATATTATACCCTAAACCCTTAATCTTTGTTCTTGCGCCACAAGAAGTAATTTCCTGTAGCCAGGGAATTTGTACATTGACCCCATGATTATGGTGTTGGGGTTGAAGACACTCCCTATCTCTATGGATTGGATGCTTTTCTCCTGACTTTGATAACTTAGGTAACCTATTATTTGTACCAAATATATTATACCCTAAACCCTTAATCTTTGTTCTTGCGCCACAAGAAGTAATTTCCTGTAGCCAGGGAATTTGTACATTGACCCCATGATTATGGTGTTGGGGTTGAAGACACTCCCTATCTCTATGGATTGGATGCTTTTCTCCTGACTTTGATAACTTAGGTAACCTATTATATTATTTGTACCAAATATATTATACCCTAAACCCTTAATCTTTGTTCTTGCGCCACAAGAAGTAATTTCCTGTAGCCAGGGAATTTGTACATTGACCCCATGATTATGGTGTTGGGGTTGAAGACACTCCCTATCTCTCAATCACATCATTCCGCTACCTTCTTTCAGTTTAAAGGTCAAATAGTTGTTAGTTGAGCATGCCTGACAGATTTCCATGACATGCTTGTAGCTGCCCATTGGGCAACTTGAAAACCTATAAGCGTTAATATATGGAAAGATGTTTGCAAACATGTTTGACATTATGATGTCTACTAATGGGCAAGTATGAGTGGCTGACTTCATTTAAGGTCTCCTGAAGGTTTCAGACAAGTTGGTGATTGCAGTTGTAGTAAAGGTTTGACGAAACATGCTCACTCTATTCCTCATTTGCATCCTTACAGGGCAAGACAAGTCATAAAGTTTTTTTAATTGGCATATAACAAAGCTACATGGCATGCCATTGTGTGCAATCACCACATGGTATTTATTTCTATCTTCTGAAGATAATTCTGTTTTTATAAGGAACTAAGTTTATGAGCACAAATATGACACCCTTAGCTTGATTGGTAGTTTGAGGTTCTAAATCGTGAATTGGAGACCAACTTGCACTTTTAAGTGGGAGAGAAGCCTGACACATGGTTGGGATTCTTACTTAGGGTGAAGTGGTTTTACAACACATTATCATTCTAAGGGGCAAATGCAAACTTCTTTACTTGTTTATGCTCTTAGTACAATGACAATAAACATGCTAGATGTAAAATTACTATGTATGATAAGTGGCAATCAATAGCAACAAAAAATGATGAAGTAAATTAATGACTGAAACACCACGAAGACCGGCAGTTTGCAGTTACAGACATGATTTTGGCCACTGTAGTATCAATGAGATCTATGAGCTATGACATGGCTTGTCATTTTATGGACCCATTTGACCATTTGGATGTGGGAATGTTTTGGGCCTCTTGCACACCGTCTAATTCTTCCCCTCAATGCACATATTTATGACATAATTCATGCATCACAGTTCAAGTCATATTAGGATGAGCTTGAGATGCTGATGCTTCCTTCTTTGCTTTTGGCTATGTCTAGGTATAGTTTTTCAAATTGTGATTACTGATCATTCAAGGGATATGAAAGATGAACAAAATGTTTTATGATAATTCTAATCTCAGTGCATTTTTTACCATAAAAAGTGAAGAAATTGTAAATAACATGTGATTCTTTCATATGATTGAAAAGTTAAAACATAAATATTAGTTCCCTGTTTGCCGGAAAGCCTTCGAATTGATCATCTAGATATATTTAGCAAGCTTCTAGGCCTTTAGTAACCGACTTATTTAGAGATCGACACAACATGGTCATTTGTCTGGTTGTTATTCTTATCCATAGAGTTCTAGTTATGTCCGGTATTGGTCAGTTTACCTTCTTCAGCATGAGGGCAGAAACAAATTAGTATCACAAGGTATTTAGAATACCCTTTCTGTTCATTCTTTCGGACTACGTCATATGTTTTGCGTCAGGATAAGCATAGTTCTGCACCTGCACCAATTACGTTGCTAGTAGTGAGCGACAAAAGAAGCTTATGTGTATAAAATGTGTAATCATCACATGTTGTGAAAATCTTATATAAACATCTGTACTTCCTCGAGCTAAGAGATGACTATACACCATTCCCACATGCAAACATGATCCCGCACCCTTTCCTCGTTTAGCTATCCTGACCTTCGTCTTATAAGCTCTACTTCAGTAGCTTCTTGCCAGAGAGCCAATTGTAGTTGTAGCTGAGCTTGTAGGCAGTCATCAACGTATTTCAGCAACATAGTAGGGATTCTGAATAGTTAACAGAGTAGTTCTCTCCTCTACGTTGATGACTACTCATGCATTATGAGAATATATAATTGATAAATATATTCCATTAGAGAGCAATTGCTTCTTGTTTGTGTTGAAAGAATAGATGCATGTCCAAAGTTTATAAAATCGCAAGTTGGAATAACTGCCATTAAATTTTGATATATTGTTTTGCAGTTCATGAGGTTCTTGGTCTGCAAGGGTTGGAGTTCCAGAGCCTTTACCACTTCACCATTGGAAGCCCTGTGCTGGATAAACGAATTTTGAGTCTGCCAGCGTATCCAGGTCCTGGAATTGATGCATAGTCTACTTCAATGATACATAAAGATCAGCAATTCACGGAGTACTGGGAAAATTAAGTCTTGCTTCCATATATCCTGTTCAGCAATAAGTAGCACATGATGGGTCACAGACATCTGTTGTTCATTCTCTATGCAAGGGTTTTATAAATATGAAAGAGGATTCCTGTTTGTGCAAGGGTTTTATAAAATATGAAAAGAGGATTCCTGTTGTGCGTAACGGACAGTGGCATTTGGATTTAGACGTTTAAGCACACACCTGTAACTTGTGAACCTGTCTGTAGATGTTTTGCTGCCTTGTAAAGAAACAAGTGCAGCGGCAGCACATTCTTCCAGATGCCTTTTTGAATATGTATTAACTTTTATTCATCTTGTCACTGTTTGCAGAGTGTTGAGGAACTGATAAGAGAGTACGGTGATGAGATGTGGCCACAAATGGTGATAGTATACAATATGTTAAATTCTTCTGGCACCACAACATAGTGCACCTGGAAATCCTTTGAGCTTCTTTATATATGTATGACCATACCATATTTGCTCTGTCGCTCCAAAGATTGAGTGCATTGATGAGAGGGCAGAACTTCAGTGTATGCGCTATGCAATGCAACTATGATAGAGATGTTTGATGTTGAAGAGCCTCTTGTTGCAATCTCTCTTTTACCTTGAAATAGTGATATTAATCTCTCTTCGCGGCCAAGTTGTTGCAACCAATCCTTTTATCTTTTGTCCACGAGAGGCGTGTAATCTAATCTCATCTTAGTATTTGCACAAGTTTTTTCCTTTTTTTTTTTTTTTTATGTAGATGATTCTCTTTCATGATATCCGGAGAACCAGTTTGTCTTTTAACCAATCTTGTGAGTGCACTATAGAATTATATTTCTACGGGACGGACTAAGGCGATTAAACACACCGTTGTGATGTGTAGGGTGCTGCTCTCAGTCTGTGGCTTCGGGAGGTTCAGAACTCATCCACCCAAATCAGAAAGTGAGAGAACTGAGTTTGATTTTGACATAGTCGAGATAACGGATCTTAGACCAACAAGCCAGATTACATATGACCATATTCTTCCTATAATAATAATACGCTAAAGCCTTTTCTTTTAGGATGGCTAAGTTAAATCTATCTACATATCTCCTGAATATGGTACCATATTAACGGGTTTCCTTTAAGGACGATCGGATTAAATCTATAGGATATCTCTTGACCTTACTACTAAGTTTAGTCTAGCGAATAATAAGAATGTAGTCTATGAAGTCATGACTACCACTAGATAGATAGATGGAGGTTCTTGTAGGCATTCAAGTTAGAGGAATTTCCAAATGCCTTTGGTAATATGATGAATTATTGTCTAAAATCCAATAGCAACTACTAATAGAGCTGTGTTTAGACTATTGGAGATATATTTTAAAACTCAAAATTTAATAAAAAATATTTTTGATAGTTTATTAAAAAATGGATCATCATCATAAAAAAATTTACTTAAATCATTAGCTTTATTTATTATGCCTCACGTGATTTGGAAAACCAAAAGATATTTTATGTTCGGAACTTGATGCTATCATAGCATGATATCCTCTTTCTCTTCACAGACTCATGAAGATGTGTAAACACACATGCACACGTATATACCAACATACAGTATGTCTAAATTGGTCAGTACCTCGTACGATATCGAGTAAGGATGTGAAGACATTTCAACCACCTTTGCCAACGTGATGATCACTATGACATCCTCATCACAGGTGTCATAGGCACCATTCACCTCATATCTCAATAACATCTTCCTCTAACAAATGTTAAGTTATAAGTCTTAAACTTTGGTCATGTTATTTACGTTCAACTACCACTAGATAGATAGATGGAGGTTCTTGTAGGCATTCAAGTTAGAGGAATTTCCAAATGCCTTTGGTAATATGATGAATTATTGTCTAAAATCCAATAGCAACTACTAATAGAGCTGTGTTTAGACTATTGGAGATATATTTTAAAACTCAAAATTTAATAAAAATATTAAGGATGTGAAGACATTTCAACCACCTTTGCCAACGTGATGATCACTATGACATCCTCATCACAGGTGTCATAGGCACCATTCCACCTCATATCTCAATAACATCTTCCTCTAACAAATGTTAAGTTATAAGTCTTAAACTTTGGTCATGTTATTTACGTTCAAACTACCACTAGATAGATAGATGGAGGTTCTTGTAGGCATTCAAGTTAGAGGAATTTCCAAATGCCTTTGGTAATATGATGAATTATTGTCTAAAATCCAATAGCAACTACTAATAGAGCTGTGTTTAGACTATTGGAGATATATTTTAAAACTCAAAATTTAATAAAAAATATTTTTGATAGTTCTAGTAATTATCCTCTCAAAGTAAACAACCTCAATTAAAATCATTGTAGATGAACAAAATATTCCTCCTCTTTTATTTTCTTCATCAGTTATATTTTTATTTCTTGATTTACGCTTGTTAGAGGGATAATACCAATTGAATCTCTCAATTAATTACAAACGATCAATCCTAAATGCAAGGATGATAATTGATACTTTATCTTGGGACAATGATTATGCTCTTGTGGATTCTTCTTAAGTTTTATCCTTTAAATTATTATTTAAAATATTTATTAGTCTTTTAATCAAAATTCAAATACTCTAAATTCAAAAAATAGATTCAAGTTGTTAAGAAGAAGAGAGATGAGGATGATTTTTTTTTTTGGATAGTTTTCTTGGTTAAAGATTTCCTTCATCCTCTATCGTTTTTTTTACATTTCTTTATTTTTTTTCCTTTTAGAGTTCCTGTTATATCATTATGTCATGTGATTTTTATTTTCTAGACTTACCACAATAGCTAGAAGCTACACTCCGTTTGAAGATGACCTCCTCATTGTTGATTATGAAGAAGAAACAATCGGAGATGCATTCTTACGGCTTATCTCCCCTTCTATATGATTAAGTAGGATTGAGGTGTAAAATAAACTTTTCTTGGATCACATGATGTTTTATTTATAATATTTTTAAAAAATAAAAAATATATTAATCAGCCAAGAGTTACAAAATTGAAAGGCAAAGAGACCCAGTTCAAAATTACTAGTCATATGTGCCTTGCAAGTCAATTACGTAAGTGATGACATGCGTGACAGGACACACACTCTTTTTGTTTATTATATTATTTGACTATATATATATATGTATATGTATATATATATGTATATGTATATATACATGTATATATACATATACATATATATATATATGTCTAGGAATTCGTGTAATGAGAATCAGATCGTGATGAGATATAATAATAAGACCGATTCACCTTCAAATACAGACCTTAAATAATCCTTGTCATATGTTACTTGAGAGAGACATCAAGATAACCAAATAAATTAGTGTGCTATATACCCGTCTATATGATGGAAGCAGTTGGTCTCATAGCTGCTCGTGTGGGGATATTAGGGCTACAGTGTAAGTGCTCATTGGAGAATGAGTTCACTAATTGATCTGCTCATAGAATGCTGCATAGTTAATGATACCTCATTGTTAGACAGCGATTCCATTGTCCTAGTGATGTACCTGGTCCTTAGAGTTGAGACACTAAGGATATCTTATATGAGTACTCTATTCTTTGATACCAGACTTACAGGTTTGAAAGTTTCATATCTAGTACAACCGATCATCGAGAGTGACAGTCAGCCTTATGAGGGCTATTGAGCGTCGATAGAGGATCATCCGCTCTCGATGTCATGAGAGAAATATCCTATGTGTTCTTGCTTAAACAAATCCCTAGTCAAGGTCATTCAGATTGTGAGAGAAAGAGTTCTCCAGGAAAATCAAATCAGAGTGAGACTCGAGTAGAAACTGTATGGGTCTAACAATACCATGCCCGGTATATGGTCTCTAGGATATTAAATGGACGAAGGACTATAGGTACATGATAACTGAGGGCAAATAGATCCAAAGGATTGGATTCCCCTATATCGTTTGAGGGCTGCGACATAGTGGCCTAGTACGTCCGTAGTCGATGAGTCGAGTGAATTATTATGAAGATAATAATTCACTGAGCCAGAAGGAGTTCTGACATGTATGACTCATAGTCAGCTCGATATTGGGCCTAGAGGGTCACACACATATGGTAGACATTGCGACAAGTAGAGGTTTGAAAATGAGATATTTGCTGAAGCTTCTATCTTACTGGATATCCAATAAGCCCCTGAATTACTGGATCCTATGGATGAGATCCAATAAGAGCCAAGAGAGATTATTAGATAGAGATCCACTAATCTAAGAGGCTTGGGTAGTTAGATAGAGATCCAATACTCAATAGGACAATATCCATTAGGATTAAGTTGATAGGGAGTTTCTATAAATAGGAGAGAACTAAAGACCCAAAGACCAGAGGCTTCTTGGTTGTCACCTCCTATTCTCCTCTCCCCTTCTCCTTCTCAAATAGCAGGTGTAGAGATTTAGACAGCGATTTGAGAAGCGTCGTCGCAGCCCTACTGTGTGGATCATCGCTAGAGAGGAGGACACTTGACCTCCTTCATCTTCTCATACAGATTGCAAGGATTCAGGGATATATGATCTTCCTAGGTAACATAACTATCTCACGCGTGGTTTAAGTTTCGTGGGTTTTTTCGCACCAATTTTCGCACGACGATGAACACCTTTGGAAAATTTGAGATTTTTGTTTTCTCATTACACAAATTAAATTTAACACTCCAAAATCCTAAACATGAAAGGTTCTTTAAACTTTTACAAAACTCATAAGTTCAGGTTTACCATCAACATTCTATTAGACACCAAGTATACTTTTATAATAAAAACATATCATCCACGAAAGATTTATCCCAAAATCTTCTAGCTTTCCACACCCTCAGCCCAATTTAAATATTTTAACAAGCGACAAGCTATCTTGAAAATTTTATATAGCAACGGAGTGAGCATATAGAGCTCAGCAAGCGACTAACATATTCATGACGAAAGAGGATAGTTTCAAACAAATAAGGTACTAAATACAATGTAAAGATATAAGAGTTCATAGATAGCCACTCAATAAATACAGAATTACAATGTCATTTTATTCGAAGCATGTATTATTTATAATAAGGGAGTAAAGACTAAATGAAGCATATCAATGATGTAAGGAGCATTTCGGGGTATTTCAATGGCGTATGAAATGTTTCAGAACATATTAATGACATAAGAAACATTTCAAATCATACCAATAACAAATGAAATATTTCAGAGCATATCAATGGCGTATGAAATGTTTCAGAATATATCAATGACATATGAATCATTTCGGAGCATATCAATGATGGATGAAACATTTCGAAACATATCAATGATGGATGAAATGCTTCGAAACATATCAATGATATATGAAGCATTTTGGAGCATATCAATGGCATATGGAATGTTTCAGAGTATATTAATGTCATATGAAATATTTCAGAGCATATCAATGGCGGATGAAATATTTCGAAACATATAAATGATAGAAGCATTTTGGAGCATATCAATGGCATATGGAATGTTTCGAAGCATATTAATGGCATATGAAACATTTCAGAGCAAATCAATGAGGTATAAAATATTTTAGAGTATATCAATGGCATATGAAATATTTCGAAGTATATCAACGATGTATGAAATGTTTCAGAAGCATAAGAAGCATTTCGGAACATATCAAAGAACAATACAAAACAAAAGCTCAAACGTCGCATTTGACGTTGCATACATTTCATTCTTATTCAAAGCACATATAAAAGAACATAACCAAAGCTTTGGATATCACATCAAACATATAGATAGTGAAGTGGGATCATAGCATAATATGGTTCATCCATTTATGAATGATCACCAAACATAATCTACAACATCGCGGACTCTAAGCACATACCATTTACCATTTCTAGCAAAGGTTCAAATAATCCTTTTATTATTTCTAGCAAAGGTTTACATTATCCCATAAACACCAGAGTACAAAAGGATATTGTGAACAATAAAATTGGGACATATTGAAAACATATGCGGAACAACGAAATACATGTGTCTATATGAAATATTACGATACAAACATAAAATTTACATAATAGATTCAGATATGCAAATACTTGTAGGACAAGAGTATACATGAATTTGAAGCAATAATATAAAGCTCAACTGAAGTAAGGATCTTAGCAGAAATCAATTTCCAAAGAGACGAAACAAAAATAAGTGAAATCGACCAAAGCATAATTCTGATAGAATTTAAGAGGCACATTGCATGAATTATTTGAATAATCAATTATGCTCCAATTTGCACAAAATAGGCTTCAGTGAAAAAAATGTATTAATCTAGTTTTAGATAAATCATGTTTTGTATGAATAAGAGTTTCCAACAAGGAGTTATAAATAATTTAGTAGCCAAAGGTCAAAGAATATTATCTCTATTTTGTAGAATTCATAGAGTTAGATTAGAATAGATACTTTAATATGCATTTATGCTCCAAATCATTCAAATCAGATATGCACAAAAAGATTTATAAGTCTAGTTTCTAATAAATCTACTCTGCATGAATCTAAGTTCCCAGCAGAAAATTACAAGTAGTTTAGTAATAAAAGGTTAGAAATTACAATCTCTATTTTGTAGAATCTGTAGGGTTAATTGAAACAGAAATCTGAGTAGGCATTAAAACTCCAAGCATATGCTGATATGGTAGAAAGGGCCTTGGATATGTTTCAATATAAAAAGGGAAAAGTGATTATTTAAGCTTTTAGACAACTAAAAAGTTATGGAATGAATTATCCAACTCATGATTTGGAATTGACAGTAATTATTTTGCTTAGAAGATTTGGAGGCATTACTTGTATCGACGGATATCTGAAGTCTTTACTAATCACAAGAGTTTCAAGTATATTTTTACTTAGAAAGAGTTAAACATCTAGAGAATAATGATATTTGTTATCACCCAAGGTAAAGCCAATGTTGTAGCTGATGCACTTAGCAGAAAATCTACAAGTTTTATAGCTAGACAGGTTATAAAACAATGAAAGTTATTAGAAAATTTTTTTGATTTGAATATTATGTAAAAAGGGCACGACTAAATAATGTTGATGGCTTCAATCCAGGTGTAATCTTGATCTCAACTTTTTGTCGAATGAGGTATGATAAATTTAGAGACTAAATTTTTCTTTCGAGGGGAGAGTGTAATATCCCTCATTTTTAAAAATTTTGTAATGGCGTATTTGTAATGTAAGGACCTAAATGTAAATATTAGAAATTATATATGATTTATAAAAGATTTATATTAAGTTAAAAAAAATGGTGGACATGTGTCACTAGCTAATCTAAGGTTGGTGCCACCTATGTTTGTTCTAAGGATGACACATAGACTTCTTTCATGCATGCTTGTCACCTTGCAACCCTTGTGTTAGCCAAACCCAAGTAATTAGATGTAGGATTAAAGAAAAGCTTAACAAAGGAAGGATACTTATTACAACCAGTATGAGTTTGAGAGGAGAAGGGAAGAGGAATTAAAGAAGAAGCTTTGCTTTGCTTGAGGTTTTGCATCAATTCCCCACATTTGGCAATCAAACTTTTCTAAGGCAAGTGTTCTAACCCCATCCCACAGTAATCCTAATCTTTGTTTTCATTTTACTTCTACATAATTCGAAAGATTTCAACTTAGCACTAGACATTTCTTTCGTTTTGATACAAAGCCACGAATATATAATTTTTCAGTAATCTGACCTCTATACATTGTTTCGGACATAACTTTTAGCACCAAACTCTGATTTAGGCAAAACCTAATCCATTTGAAAGTAGACTCAAAGATCTTTATTTTGACACCTAGATTGAATGATTCTTCTGCTGCTTATATGATGTTGCCCTTAGATTTCCTTACCTTGGCCGAGGCCTGGTCACCTGCGGCCTGCAGCATGTGGGTCGCAGGCAGGCAATCGCAAAGGCAACGATGCTTGCGAGTGCTTCCCCCATGGGCATAGGTGCCCATGAGCACAGACAGTCGTGGGGGTAACGTTTCCTGTAAGTGCTGCACTCGCAAGGGCGGCACCGCTTGTGGGCAAGGGTGTGCCCGCGGGCAGAGGGTCGCCACCGGCAGGGTGGTGACGACCGCAACATAGCAGGAAGGAGGGGATTAGGATTTTTATGAAAATGATATATTTGCCCCTCGAAATTTTGAAAATTCTAACTTCTTTCTTTTCTGTCCAAATTATAAAAATACCTCTTATAATTCAGAAAATTTCTTATATGTCTCTAATTTCAGAAAAAATACTAGTTAATTAAAAGATTTAATTAACTATTATTATTTATCTAGTAATCTTATATTGTGATATGCACATGTAATGTATAATGTGGACAGATAATCATGAACCGTATGATGTGTATATACATGTGATGTAATTATTATTATTGGAGCCTGCCAACCTCCAATTTTATTCTCGTTTATTGTTGGGTTTATATGCCTATGATTAATTTATAATCATCCGAGAAGGCACAGTAGGAGCATGGAAGCGATAGCGAGATCCATAAGTTTGAGATGGATGATCGCGACACATGAAGATGCGTCGAGATGCCAACAGAATCGACGAGGACAAGATGAACGATCATAGGGTATGGAGATGCACTGTTGCATACATAGATCTTGATGTGAGTGATTAGACCCACTGGCTTGGGTCTTATCACATTAGGTTGTGGTTCATGATCATCTAGTGTGATTGCTCATGTGATGTGTGATTGCTTGTACATTTGATATATATATATATATATATATATATATATATATATATATATATATATATATGTATGTATGTATATATATATATATGTATGTATATATATATATGTATGTATGTATATATATATATATATGTATGTATGTATATATATATGTATGTATGTATATATATATATATATGTATATACATATATATATGTGTATATATATATGTATGTATATATATATGTATATATATATATATATGTATACAATGTAGATATATATTAAATATATGTGTGTAACACGTTATATTAGGAGATCAAATCAAAATCTCTTCTCTCGATAATATTAAGTCGGTAAGAATGTGACACATCATATTTTAATCTTTTTTTTATTAGTCTTATTTACCAGTTGAGTGGAGTAAGAATTTTATTATTTTATTTTTAAAATTAAAAATCCTTAGGTCGTTTAAGATTTTCATCTGACTTCTCTTTATAATGTTAATTATCGAATCCTATCTAAGGTGGTGGCTAATTGTATGAAGCATCTTTTGGACTCCATTTTATGTGAGCGGTTGATTGCATAAGAGATTCCCCGTTTTATGGTTAATTCTAAGGTAAAAACATTTATGATGACTCGTGAAATTTTACTATTTTTATTTTTCATTTGGTTGATTTTTTAATAACTTTATTTCCTAGATTAAAATATATATTTTCACACCTTTTGTCGGTTTTGTTAATGGTTAGCCTTCTTACTTTTACAGGGGTATCAAGCAAGGGAGCCCGATCTCCCCCTATTTATACGTGTTCTAGTTTTTATCATTTTTTCTTAAATATTCTAGAAGCATGATCACTCTTCTCTCCTTTAAAAGTAGTTGTGAAATCTGTCATTTGATGTATGGAGATAATATCTATTTTTTTGTTTTTGAGCTAACAAAAGATTTTGTCAAACTATCAAATAGATTTTTCAGTTGTATGAGGCTATGACCAATTTTAGAGTTAATATATCCAGTCTAAGGTCGTTTATCCTAGAGGGGTGATTTGAGAGACTAAGAGGAGTATTTATGAGATTTTTTAATTAACCAAGGCAAATCCCCTTTCAAATATTTGGGTACTTTGATTGCTCCTAGGAGGATTTCTAAAGCTAATGTCAATGCCCTTATGCAATCTGATGTTGACAGATTAGGACAATGATAGGGCTCTCTTCTATCTTAGGTAGTAGGATGGTCTTAATTAATTCAGTCATGAATATGATTCCCCTCCTTGAGTTTCACTTTGTTGCCTTCTTATTCTCTGAACATTATTGTACAATGTGTTAGAAAGTTTCTTTGGTCCAATTCTAGGTAGTCAAAAGGCCTCCATTTAGTTGCTTGGGAGATGATGACTTTGCCTAAGAAATAGGGGGGCTTTGGGAATTAAAGACCTCCACTTGGTGAAGATTGTATTGCAGGGCAAGAGGGTTATGCAGTATTTGAGTGGTTCAGATTGCTTATGGGCTTGTGTGGTGAGGGCAAATATAGTTCTATTGGTTTGTGGGATGAGTCTATATTTGTCAACTATAGTTAGAGCTAGCGACTTTTTTTGAAAGCTTTTTTGTGGCTCTAAGTTTGTCTCGAGTCGTACTTTTGTTTGTGTGTTCTATGATCCTATGGTTATATTTGATACTTTTAAACTCCTACCAACTTTTGTTGACACTTGTGATGAGACTTGGATAAGTTGTATTCCTGCTTTGGGAAGGAGTTGGTTGTGAGAATCTATTAGGTGACTTTATCTCTTTGACCATGTGATGATTGCTAGCTTTGGAAGCCAGATACTAATGGTAGCATCTCTCCAAAATCTCTCTATCGTTTTCTCACTCCTCCTTGTTAGCAGCTCTACTATTTACAGGGACTAGTTGTGTCGCTTGTGGAGATTGCCAGTAGTTCCTAGGATTTAAGTTACATCGGTGTGGGCTTTTGACGAGGCCACATTGCCTGATGGTATTCTAGGAGAGATAACCGCTGATAGATGATAGATGTAGTGGATTCCGCCACTTTAGTATAATGCTTTATTTCGAGATCAAATCATAGTACGATCACTTCATGTCATGTCAATGGCAAATCATAGTACGATCACTTCATGTCATGTCAATCTTGACTAGTAATCCTTTTCTATTTGAACCTTTTATCATGTCTAATTAGTAAATCCATTTCAATACTAAATATCATAATCTGAGCTTAATAGACTAATCTAGTCTATCAACTTGAATTTACTCAAATTATTGATCAAAATATTTAACACTAAAATTAATAATAATATATTCGTCAAATTTTTATAAGTTAATTTTAATCTTATCCATTTCTAATATGGGATTAATCGACGTGTTACATCCTTCCAGTTATTTGACTTTCATAATTCAAATTATTAGGCCAACATCATGCTAATGAATGCTATAAGATTGTATTGTATTGACAATGGAGATGGTATGTTGCTTTCAGTTGCTCAATGGACTAATAGCACAGGCCTAATGTTATCAAACAGTTGGTCTTTTAATGCTACATATCTTCACAATGGCCATCCCAACTTTTGTGACATGGGTTCCCAAGAGCAACATCTTCAAAGTGTTTGCTATATGTCTTTATTGAACGGTGCATGCATTTGGGCATTTACACACAGACAGTAATCATTGTCGTATGATTTGAACTCAAAAGAAGAGAGACTCATATGGCTTCGTACAAAAGGCAACAAAAAGGTAACAATGATACACCTCCCCTGCTTCACCCATTGCACATATTTGATATATATCTCTCATAGCATAGCCCACATCTCACATGATATTCCAAGTGTCAGTTTGGGCAATGAGCGGCGTCCATTTTACGTAGTGGTAACGGTGGATTCTCAATCGTTCACAGTATCCTTCCCCCCCATGTCCACATACAGCACCCCAGTCCGCCAAATCGTTGCCATTTCTTCCCAAACATTGATGGGGTCTTTCTAATTTGTATATATGCTTGTTTTATGCAAATTCCTTGTCCACATTGTTAAAGCAATACGACCCGACTCCTCCATCGCCTCCACTCTCAGTTGAGAAAGTTATGGAAGGAGACAAGCAGGAAGCAATAGAGAAGGAAGTGGCAAAGGTGACTGATGTGAGCCTCAAAGAGCTATCCAGGAAGCTTGAGGAGTTTGCCCTGGAAAGGGACTGGATGCAGTTCCACAGCCCTAGAAATCTGCTGCTTGCCGTGGTATTTTCTTGTTCCTCTTTGCTCATTGTCATTCATATATGCGTGTCTGTGTTTGTTTGCATACCTTCTGAGATTTTTTTTTATTATTTTAATCAAGGTTAATAACTTGGTGGATGTTTACAATGAAAGTTGGAAGATATAATTTCCAGAAAGTAAAATTCCAAGAACATTTGTATGCACATAAGCCAATGCAATTCTTTCATAGTAGATTGGTGAGTGTGCGTTTATTGGAAATATTGAACAGGCAGTTTCATTTTCTTTCCCCTTTTCCGTTTTTTTGGAAGAATTTACTCTGTAATAGCACACCTCAATTATTCAGTCATCAAAAGGTCCTTTTAATTCTTCGTAAAATTTCTTTTATCTATTGAAAATTTTCTAAACTCCCTATTTTTGAATTAATCTTATAGAAATGATTATCGATTGCCTGCAAATTTTCTTTGCGTCCGCTTCTTTATTTTAGTCATACTGTGCTTTAGAATTTTGAAGTATGCATGTGGAAAATTCTACAAGTTTTAATTTATGCAGATGAAGAATAGTGGTGATTCATCTAAATAACGTGATGATATCAAATTAGAAAAAGTGAATGGAGTGCTTAACCAGGAAACAGTGAGGAACAGAAATTTAATGAAGCATTGCATGTTCTTCCCATCTCAATCTCCTATGGATATTCATTAAGAAAAAAATTATTGATTAATCTAGTTCTGTAAATCTTGAAATTCCAATTCCAACAGAAACTTTTGCAATAACCTCTGATTAATTGTCAACATAATTTTCCTTAAAAAATATTCCCAATCACTATGCAATTTTTGTATTCTCAAATTGATCAGCAGTGAACCTTGGATTGTCAACCTCATCATTTCTTACAGTAAAATCTTAATATCTAAAAAGCATGCTAGAGTCTGTAGGAGAAATTCTTGGTTAAATTGAATCCATTGCTTTTCTCATGGACCCATACAACAAGAGAAGAATAGTGTGGGATTTTAGAAGTGCAGTGGAACATGTACATGAACAATGCTTTTATTATTTCTCACGGCCCATGGAATAAATACATGGAATAAAAGATCCAATCTACCCAAGGACTTGCAAAGATAGATATATAGCCCCAAATGACCTAATTCCGGAGAAAAAGCAAAGTTAATGACCCTATTCCTCATGTCCAGTTTTGATTGTGACCACAGATTTGTGTAAATATTAGATTTAGAGTTCAAAGAAGGCTTCTTCTTCCTCGTAATGTTCCTATTGACTCCCTGTGAAGAACAGTCCATATCACAACATAAAGTAGTGGACTTATCTTGTGTCAATCCATCATGAGTGAGAGGCAGTCAAAACCTACCTGAGTCTAGACTCTATGCCCCTTTATTGGTATCCTTAACTGAGCGAGAGAAGGCCATGTAAACATTGGTCAAAGTGTACTGATTCTGATGCCACTAAATGAATTTTCATGACAGTGCATTGCTTCTAACAATGTTTTGATCTGGCATCAGGTTCCTATCATGATGGTGACTTGGGTGGCTCTGTCAAGAGCTTTCTAGCAGCAATAGCAAGAAAGCATCCTGAAAAAGATAAAATAGTAATCTAGTGGAACTTCAGCATCCATTACAGACCTGCACCTTTCTTTTATTGGAGTCAACAATAACACCATATTTATTTAATTTAGCAATTCAGTTCAAAAGAACTTGTTCTATTTGACATTAGCATGACTGTGCTTATAGGATCATGAGTGTTTGGCCAACAAGATTAAAAGGAGAAAAGGAACATCCATAGGAAGAACAGCAACTATCCGAAAAATTATTCTTGTCTTTGCCAGAATAAGTCCTCCAAGTAAAGTTAATGTCTTTTTTAGAGAACATCATCAAAAAGCAGAATCTAGCAGATCTTTTAGGGGCAGTTTTCTCCTTTACATCTTACTACAACCCAGTTCAGAAGAGTCAATTGCTGAATATGCCATCCTTTAGTCATGTGATTAAGTTGGTGGATGGAAACCATGCTGTTCTCTTCTACTTATCTTTCAGTTGTGTTGCGCACATAAAAGCACAGGAAACTGTGATCATCAGAAACCAAACTCATCTCTCTCTCTCTCTCTCTTGAATAGGTTGGTGAGGTGGGAGAGCTAGCAGAAATATTCATGTGGAGGGGAGAAGTGGCAAAGGGGCTACCTAATTGGGAGGAGTCTGACAAGGAGCATCTTGGGGAGGAGCTTTCAGATGTGCTGCTGTACCTAATAAGACTATCCGACATCTGTGGCGTCGACCTCGGAGAAGCAGCCCTCAAGAAGATTGTCAAGAACGCTATAAAGTATCCTGCAAAGGCTACATGAGCGATATAAATCGCTTGCATCTTGTGCTCGGCTACAGTTTCTGTTTGTTAGCAGTTCAAAATACATTCTGAGACTCTAATCATCTCTATGCACGCCATGGCATCAATGCGTGCTAAAAGATTTTGGTATGTGGTGGTTGTTTGCTGAATCTACCAACTTTTCTTGCTCAATCAGTTGTCAATACACATGAAAGACTAAATATTCCACACCATTTGTTTTTCAAAATATCCTTAAAAAAAAGAACTTCTGTAAATTGGCAGTTGATTCGAAAACTATAATTTCCTTACAAATAAAAATGATTGTGATAATAAATTAATTTAGGTAGAAAATAAGTAAAATTTGATTACCAAGATATCGGTGGATAATTAAAATTAGGTGCTATAATCTTTGTGATATATGATTATAGATATGTTATGACCCCTTTATTTTTTTTTACTTTTGAATAATATTTTACTGAGTTTATTTAGTCCGATAAGAGTCGGATATAAATTTATTTAATATTTATTTATTATTAATAGTCCAAATCCTAGTGGACTCTCGATGAAACTATATAAATAGGGATGTAACTATTTCTTTTCGGAAAGCAATGAAATATTATTCAGTCTTTTGATAAACTCTAGGAGGTCGATCCCCTCTAAGTGATTAAGGAGGTTGATCCTCTCTAAGTGATCATCAACTTCTGTTCCATTTCTTCCATGATAAAATCCTAGGATCTTAACATTTGGTATTAGAATAGCGATCTCGATGTTCTCGCTGCAGTTATCATCATCTTAGAAAAAATAAAATAAAACCGATAGCTATGCATGCCAATCCTTCTCGACCGAGAACCCCTGCTTCCCCTCTCCACCACCGCTGTTGCCAACTCACCTCTCCATTGCCACCATTGCTCCTTGGCCAACAACCTTCCCCTCTCCACCACCGTTGCTGCTTCTCGTGTTAGGAATGAGTCGGCATTGGGAGGGGGGGGGGGGGGGGTGGGGGGGTGAATTAGTGCAACGGTAAAAATGTCAATTTCGTACTCAATTTTTCGTTTCGATTAAAATCAATTTCTAAAATGTATTTGACTTAAAACACATTCGTAAGAGTGTGCAGCTAGAGTAAAGAGGAAGTGTGGCAGTTTGCAATAAATGTAAATAGCAAAGCAGAAATGTAAACCAGATTTTATAATGGTTCGGTCATCATGACCTACATCC